>MEHQ01003195.1:0-30000 GCA_008828725.1 Saccharina japonica
CAAAAAAAAAACATGGATGAGTGCACCCGCTATATATGTATAACCTCTCACGCCTCAGACGGATCATGTACAGATCATGTACAGATCACAATATATTCCCACTTGATGATCTAGATCTTTCAAGGCAGATCTATTCCCGGTATTGTACGACGATCTAGCTCATGTAGCCGAGGGGGCGGGGGGTGGCGAAAAATCTGTACCACTCTGTCCCGAAATATAAGCACCTTTTTTATTGACTATTAATGGGCAAAAGGTGCTTATATTTCGGGACAGAGTGGTATGATCTACGAGTAGCACATCTTTCCTGGGTTGGGATCTGTACTATAATATGCATATCCTGCACAACCTCTCACACCGGCAGGTGAGGAGCTAAATGATCTATCTGTAGATAGATAGATAGATAGATATAAAAAATCATGATATGTCCTACCATATACAAAGCACACTCCTCACCTTGCCACCGCTGGCTCTGGCCTTCTCTTTGAGGGCAGGCCAGATGACCTCGTCCTCCGCAGTGGAGTGGCTTTGGAACACGGCCCACAGCAGCTGAAACTGGCTTTGCACCTGAACCTCGAGCTTCAGGTGCTCCCGCGGAAGCACTAGCACCGCCGTCGCCGCCGCCGCCGCCGCCGCCGCAGCAGCTGTGGCAATCGTCGTCGCCGTCGTCGAAGCAGAAGAGGGAAGGGGGGGAGATCCGCCGGCTTCCCCTCCCATCGGCAACGTCTTCTCTTCTTCTTTCCACTCGTTTTCCCCATTTTCGCCTTGTTGTCCTCCCCCCTCTTTGCTGTTGTTGTCGCTGCTGCTGTTGTAGATGATATCGTCATCGTTGTGATCGTAGTCATTATCTTCCACCGCCCCTACCGCCACCACCGCCGCCGCTGCTGCTGCCGCCGCTGCCACTGATCTGGTGGTGCTGGGACCGTTTTTGACAGGCGGGGCTTGGATGGCGCGCACCTGACTGCAGAGGGTCTGCACGTTCGCCTGCAGGGACCGCAGCTCTCCGCGCAAGCACTCTGTTCGTGATGTTGGTTGTCGCGGTTGCCGTAGGTTGTTGCAGGCGGAGTTGAAGTCGACGTTCAAGTTGAAGTGGCGGTAGCAGAAGAGGCAGTAGTAGCAGTAGTTAGTATTAATAGTAGTAGTAGAGGTAGTAGTAGCAGGTAGCAGCAGCAGTAGTAGTAGTAGTAGTGGTAGTCGTAGTAGTGGTAGTAGTAGCAGTAGTAGTAGTAGTAGTAGTAGTAGTAGTAGTAGTAGTAGTAGTAGTAGTAGTAGTAGTAGTAGTAGTAGTAATAGTAGTAGTAGTAGTAGTAGTAGTAGTAGCAGCAGCAGTAATAGTAGTAATGGTTGTAGTATTAGCAGTAGAGGTAGTAGTAGAAGCAGCAGCAGTAGTAGCAATAGCAGTAGTACAAGTATTAGTAGCAGCAGCAGAGGTAGTATTAGTAGCATCAGCAGTGGTAGTATTAGTAGCAGCAGCAGTGGTAGTATCAGTAGTAGTAATAGGTAGTGGTGATGACGGTGATGGTATTGGTTGTGGGTGTCGTCAATGTCATTTTTTCGTACGGTGCGGCAGACGCGCGCGGGGGGGGGGAACGCGCCGGCAGCAACAGCGGGTCAAATTGGGTCGGGTCGGGGGCGAGCCTTGAAAAAAGGAAAAAACAGACAAGCCAACACACAAACAGGAAAATAGACTGGTCCCACTCAGAGCACGACATACAGTAAATCTGAAAAAAAAATGTCCACGAATTGACGTATTTGGCATGGTCGCATGCACATTGTCGTGCGGATCCCTTTCCAACTGCAAACTGTATCACACACTAATTCCAAGTAAATGGTGCCCAAAAGGTACAGCAGTAGGTGCCTGGAAGGGTTGAGACACAGAATGGTTGAAATTCTGACTTGAAGGTACCGCGCACTACCATGTACCAGGTATGTACTTCGAAGTACACGTCTATCCGTATAATAAGCGTGATATTTATAGCAGTGTAGCAGTAGAACCACCACTATTATAGTATATTCTTCTCCCTCTTTCTCTAAATTAATTAATTATACCCCCCATACCACGAACAACTATTCTTCTCCCTCTTTCGCTAAATTAATTAATTATACCCCCCATACCACGAACAACCTACCTGTGTTATATGTGACACTCACTCTGGATCGATTATTATATATATTTGTGTGAAGGACAGGGTAGTTACGTATGTATCGTAGACCTCGGAATCACGCATGTAAACATGGATACCTCAAACGACAGGCCTAAAGAGCCTGCCAAGTCATCAACCCCGGGTCGGAAGCGGTCCCTTCGTTTTGACGTAAGGTCGAACTCTCCCCGGGGAAACGACGTGGTCATCCATTGTGGGGCCCCGCATAAGCAGGGTCCCACAGGACGGAAACCTCGAGGGTGGTGCCCTCGCGCGCTCGCCCCTTGGCTCACTCCGAGACATAGACAATTAGCACCTCCTTGCTATTAATAGATGATACGGAAGAAAACTGCTCGGCACGGTCGGCCGTAACGACCCCTGCAGGCATCAGGGATTGGGAGCTCGTCACTACGACATCATTGGCCTCGGGGGCAGGCGCTAGTTCCACATTTGTATGGCTATATATCAACAGCAGTCAGTCAGTACAGAGCGGCAGCAGTGCAATATGCGTATATAGCACCCCGGCACGGTTTCCAATTAAATTCAACATCCAAGGGTACAACCCCCCCTCTCGGGAGTAACTTCCAAAATTCGAACCCTGCCCAACACCAAACACCTATATACGTAAAAACGTTCCACTTCCAAGACTTCCAAGGTGACGAGGACGCGGGCAGCTCTACATGCATAAATACAGCATGGGCCCGGCCCACCACCAAGAAACTCCTACGGCGGAGGACCATAGTAAATAGGACCAAATATTGTTGGTAAAAAATAGGTAAAACATTTAGGTTTTGTGCGTACCGTAGGTTCTATTCATTATGGCCCCCAGGACAATATTATAACAATCTGAATGTTACTGTCAGGTCCCCTGGGCCAACATACCACACGTATATGTGGAAACCCCTTGGTTAGACGTCACCAACTCCAAGGCGTCCGTCCCCTCAAAAGGGTCTGAACAAGCCCTAATACGGAGGACGATAAATAGTAAATAGGACCAAAGAGTGTCAGTGAAAATAGGGAAACATATCGTACCTGGAAGGTTTTTGGGTGTACCGTAGATACTATTATACTAGGGTCTCCCGAAAATAAAAACGTATTGCCACACCATCCTCGAACGACCTCGAGCATATCATAGGCTATCATGTACCACCCTGGGCGGAAACATAAGGACCGTTTAGACACTACCATTAGTACCAAGCGCTGCTTATATTCCGGGACAGAGTGTTAACTGGTACCAGGTAGGATTTAGTGTAGCGTCTTAAAAAAAAAGTGAGCCTTACGTTCTTATTAGGCTTTCGTTTTTAGCTCGTGGGCCTATTCTCTATGTACTCGTGTAATAAATCCTACGTAACGTTGCCGAGGAGGCGCAAATTGAACCATAACGCCTACTTATATTTCCTCTCCTTCGATCTCTCGCTTCGTGGTGGTCATTGAAAATCCTGGGGGTCCATCCCGTGGTTTCATCTCTCTACCTCTCGCTGTGTGGTGGTCGGGGGACAACCTGGGTCCATCCCCGGGTTTCTTCTATATATATATATTTCTCGCTATGTGGTGCTCAGGGGACATCCTGGACCCATCCCCGGGTTTCGTGCATCTCCGGGTTTTCCAAGTGTACAGTAATCTCACTGATGAGGCCTTGCTTGGGTTCCTCGCCGGGAATCGAATCCGGGGGTGGACCCAGTGTATCCCCTGACCATCACGGCCTCCTTATATTGCATATCTCTGATATCTCGCTCTAGGGTTAGGTGGTGGTCACGGGACATCCTGGGTCCATCCCCGGGTTTTCCAAGGGTACAATACTCTCACTCATGAGAGTCCCTGATTGGCTCCCTCGCCGGGAAATGAACCCGGGGATGGACCCAGCGTATTCCCTGTCCACCACAGCTTACCAGGTACCTGGTACACAGCCCTCCCTCAGCGCTTCTGCCTTATGATAAGAGGAGCATGGCAGACATGATCACGGACGACCCATGCTGTAATGGTAATGTATTAATAAACAACTCAAACACAAGAAATATACGTACGAGGTCGTACGCCTTGGTTGTCCGCTATATGATATAAGCAGCAAGCCTTACATGGCACCTCCGGACCAAAACATAGAAAATATAAAGGGCAGCGACCAAACACAGGTATACCTGTTCCGTTTGCGGCCAAAAACAGGTACATACTTAAAAATCAAGTAAAAAACGCACTCCACGTGCCCTGACATTGGTCCAAAACTCGTTGTACCTGTTTTTGCCTTTTTAAAACCTAGGTATACCTGATTTTGTCTACTCTGCTTGGCTTTCACCTTTTTTTGTCGTTTTTAAGCCAATCAGAGGCCCTTCATAGTTCCACCCTATGCCCCCTATACAAATGCCGACGTACGCGGAGACCCCTTCCTCCTTGCGCACCTCGCACCACACGCCACTCGAGCGACACACATATCTGCCTGCACACCTCCGCCGAAATAATACGAAATAGAAGGCTCCCCTTCGGGATTGTGGTTGACTTGGAATACCACAGGGATGTCGCAAGCTGAGAAGGGAGAATACAGCAGCAGGCGTTCTCGTTCCTCGTACTAATAGTAGCAGCTACTCGTATAAGTAGCCACCGGGCGAGCACGAAGAACATAAAAAACTCTACTTTGCGTTGCAAGGAACGGCAGGTTCGTGGGGTGCGTTTTGAACTTGATTTTAGTATGTACCTGTTTTTGGCCCCGAACGGCCCAGGTGTACCTTTTTTTGGCCGCTGCCCAAATATAAATGTAACAAACAAAAACTACCGGCACTACGAGTATATATAAATGCTATTTACTGTAGTAACGGATGGAACTACAAAAATATTATGCTCGTAGGATATAATGCTCGTATTTAGTAATAGGATATATATAGCCGGTCGCCCCGGTGGTCTATTAATAGCAGTAAACCACGAAGACAGCTAAGGTTGACGTTGGGGGTTCGAGTCTCCGTACGCACGGAGATGTTTACTATCAAATGACACCAACTGTCGAGAGCGCCTATTATAGCGTGGGTAGGCACAGTTCGACGCGAGTCGACGAGGGAAGAAAGCGTTGAAACCTTCTCGCGATAAAAAATGCAAGGCACGTACCGTGGTGGGAGGGGGGAGAGGAGCCTACTATGTGACCCCGGATCTGAGTTACGACTAAGAGGGAGAGAGGAAAGAAGGAAAGAAGGGCGAGGATAGTAAATGGGATGGAAAAAGAAACTAAAAAGTGCTGGTAGGATATACGTAGAGCTCATACGAGTAGGGAAAAATGCTCGTAGGATGTAATATAGTGCGGGAGTAAAGAGAGCAAGGATTTTACGGAGTGTTTTTCCTGACGCAGGCAAAATCAGCATGTTGGAACAGGCTAGAGGTGAAACCACAAACCCGGTACAAACACGAGTACTGTTTATAATGTATTAATGGTATTATACATAAAGCATCAAGGATAACAACACCATCGTATATTGTATGAGCATCGTATCAGGTCTGTACGTAGAGCAGTCGCAGCCAGTGGTGGTGCACTACATCAAAAACTCACTGCGTCAGATCTTTGTCAGGCAAGAGTACCTGGAATAGTCTCATATCTCGCATGGAGAACAGACAACAACTAGACAAAGATACATCGCATATACTCGTACGTACTTCATATATACTTGAAGTATGCAATAAGTATATAGCCAGTCTGTGATACAAAGTACAAGGACCATTTGATTTATTTATAGGAGTTACTGGGTACAATCAGTAGTAAAAAAAAAAATGCGTACAATCAGCAGTACTTGATGCTATCGTGAAATTAAGACTCGCTAACATTCGTATCATCATGGTGGTATATATATATATTAAAAAAAAAAAAAAAAATAGCTGTGAGATCGAGGATTTCGTCGAAACTCATATTTGCTAGCTGAGTGACATACTTCGATCGCGCGTACTTATATACGACACGGTAAAACATAATCTAAACGACAACATGTTATTTTTGTATCGTATCTCCCCCGAAATGTCAGGCTAAGTTCCTTATGGGTTTCTTTCTTATGGGAGGGACGGTAGTGTGTGTGCGCGTGCCTACGTAGTACGTGGTAGATTGTAGTGACCGATCGCCCGTTTTTCGACGTGAGACATCATGCCGACATGCCGTACTGCTGCGTGCGTTTCATGAATATATCCCGCCGGCAAAACGACGCAAAAAAAGGCGACGCACAAAAAGGCGACGGAAAAAGCGCGACACAAAATCAACCAAAACTCTGACGAACAACTCTAATGCTGGTGGTGCTGTGAGAGATTGAGGCTCAAGGGTTTGGAAGACAAAGTTTCCGAAGAAGAATTGGAAACTCGTCCGTGGCGTGTGTTATCTTGCGTGATACTATAAATATGAGGTATCATAAGCATCCAACATACTAGATGGCTGCCTTTTTTTTCTGATTTTTTTAATACAATCCCATTTATCATCTTCGCCCTCTTGTTGTTCCTGCTCCCTCCTATTAATAGTCGTAACTCAGAAGACCCGGGGTTTCCTGGTAAGTAGGCTTTTATCCCCCCTCCCCACTGCACGGTAGGGTGCCTTGCGAGTTTTTAGCGCGACAAGAGTTCAGCACTTTCTTCTACTCGTCGACTCGCGTCGCATTGTTGTCGTCGACTGTAAACACCAATATATTATGTACGTATATTTATACTACCGCCGTACCCGGTAGTCTACTGCTGCTGCACCTGGTACTAACAAATAATGGCATCAACATCGGACTGGAGGTTGGGGGACAATATGCTTTGGGTGTACCCGGCAGAGTGTACGTATGTAGACTACGAAGACAAGGAGAATGTCCAATGAACCTGAGGTGCCCAGCAGCATGATGAGTACCGTAGTATCGTCGTGCATATCATACAATTACACTACAGTATATATTTCTTGTTCTTTTTTTTCTGTTTTTCTTTCCTGTTATATTTCTTTTCTTTATCTTCAGTTTTTTTTCTCTCTCTTCAATTATGTTCTGGTCTGGCTTGTGTTAGTTTGTGTTCTCGTACCCGTTACGTTGACATTGATTCCGTTCCGACTATTACATAGTTTTGGTTTCGGTTTCTCTTTGTCTCACAGCAGCCTGCGACCACAGAATTAGTCTATTAATATCTCGATAGGATAAATAGTCAGGACGGACACTGTGTACTGATACTGCTGTAGTTGGGTAGAAACAACGGTTTCATGTGAAGACAGCACACACACAGCAGACAGTAGTACGTATCTATCAATAGTGCACCCGGGGGTTGCTGGCCGGTGTATATATGGTGTGCCCGTCGTACCGGCATCCAGTATTCCCAGTACGATGGCATGTAATTGCACATTGCACTACTCTGTCTACAACGTACTTCTTTGTGGCGTAGTCGTAGTATTTGTGACCACAAAGTTAGAGCACGGACACCAGGGTGTGCTGGATATCGACGAGTAGAAAGGACGGTTCAATCTAAATAGCCCACATACACACCACACACCATGCTGTCTGCGAATCATACCCCTGGCACGCGTACGTACTACGCGTACGTACTACGCGTAGTTGTTATTGGTTATTGGACTTGTACCTCGTACTGCAGTTTTGAAACTAAAACAACTGCTCGTATTCGTAGTCTAAAACTAAACTACAACAGCAACCAGGAAGAGGACAAAAACTACTTACAATGCTACTGTATACCAGGTACTTGGTGTAGTCTCGTACTTAACCAACCACAAACCCCTTGAAATTCGAGACTAAACTACGACTACAGTAACCAGCACGAGTACAAAAACTACTGCTGTATACGTACCGCTGGGGGCATTCTCGTACGTAACTACAAACTACAAAGCCCTCGAGACTTGGAGACTTGAGACAAGCCCAGCAAACCGCGCTGCTTCGAGTGGTCGGCGGTCGGTGCTGTACCCGTAGTCTTCATCAAATTTCGTCAACTTATTTTTGTCCACAAACAGCCGTACAGCAGTACAGGACACCTAATAAGAAACAGGAAATCTGGTCCAGGCTGGATTTCTTATTTGAGAGAGGGTGCTCTCCACACAAATTTCAAGATAACAACTCCAGAATTTCTTAATTTCCTCTAAATCTCAGCCTGGCTTTTTTACTATTAATAGCCTGTTTCTTATTAGGTGTCCTGTACTGCTGTACCAATACAGGATAAGAAGTATAATAATGACAATAAAACGAGCAATCAGAAAAGCGGGCTGATACATTTACAGGGAAATAAGATAATCGGGAGTGGTTATATATACGTAGTCACGTTACGACGTACAGTAGTGTAGAACGCACCCATTCCCTAATAAAAAATCCAGCCTGAGTCAGCTTTCCTGCGTCTTATTAGGTGTCCCCTTCGTACGACGTACTGCCTGGACGTCTATGAGTGAGTACCGATCCATATGAGCACGTAAAGACACAGCAACAGCAGCAGTGGTAGCAGCGATAGATCTGTACGAGTACGTCGTAGCCTGTAGCAGCACTCGTACCTCGGGTACCACTAAAATAGCGAGAGCAACAGATACCGTATCAACAGCAGTACGAGTAACACCAGTCCCGCTTTTCGCTCTCCCTCTGTCTCACCATGAAAGTGTACGATCTCGATCAGGGGGCAGTCCTCGAAAGCCTGTCTCGCAGACGACCTCCTGCTCGCACGTGGTTAGTTCCAGGCGAAAGCAGCAGCAGCAGTGCACAAAAACAACAAACATAAAAGGTTGCTGTGGGACGTGGGACACGCTTGGAACAACAAAGCTGCTTCGTACGACTACTCTGTATAATAGGAGCAGCAAGTACGTGTCGCTGCCTGCAGCAAGAAAAGTTACTTTTAATACTCAGAGATAACAACCCAGAGGTTTCAACACCTCACACACAACCCCCCGCGTCTTATCGCATCATATCCACAATAATGGGGCACAGGCTCACCTATAGGAAGGGCAAGGAGCTGCAACCAGGCAAGCCAGGGGGGCAAGGAGCGAGGAGAGAGGAGAGAGGAGAGCAAACAATCAAACTACTCGGTCCAAGAGCCCCAAAGCGTGTCGTTCGATTTCGTCGCAGTGGGTTCGATCTCCTAGGGTGAGCCAATTCCTGCTGTCCGTAGCTTCAGATATCGAGGCACACGCACGCACACAAGTACGTAGAGGTCCACAGAATCGAGGGTAACATACTACACGTACACCCCCGTCAGCTCCCAAGCGTTCGAGCTCGTTCGCATTGGAGTTCGTGGGAGGGGGGAGAGGGACTGCAAAGCACGCCGAAAACAAACAAACAAAATGATCGGTCGTACGTTGAATAGTGAAAGAAGTTCAGTTGTCAATATCGCAGAGACTCACTTGCTTCCTGCGCCAGATACCATGCCTTCTTCCCCACGGCTCTCCTCGCTTAGTGACGCCGCACCCAGTTGTTTGTCTAGCATGGCTTCTTAGCCCTGTCCTTGCCGAGTGCAGGGCAGGAGCGGCACAGGTTGGATTTCCTGGGCGAGTCGCCCGGCGGTAATCCCCGATGCATACAGCCTCAAACTTAATGGAAACCCCCGAAAATCTCAAATGAACAGCCAGCTCGCGCCACAACCTTCTCAACCCCACACCCTCTTTCACCCCTTGAAGTCCAATATGAGAGCAGAGCAAAGGCCACGGCCTTACACACGTCGAGGCCCTCTATCTGATGAGGCGTTGACAAGGGATTGCCCTTCGTTCGTGAACAAGAGCTGACTGAAGAAGCCATTCTTCCAAGTATTTTTTGTCCATCGGTGGACGACATGCCCCCCACAAGATGAATGGACCTCAGGGCTGATTGAACGCAGCCTTCCTTCCCCTCAAGGTACGATATAACACCGATTGCTGCTTGCTTACGCAAATTACACACAGTACTCATCCAACCCGGCGAATCCCCCCACGTAGGCGCTGCCACAACGCTCATTGTGCCGTGCCCGCCACGTATGATATAGGGCGAGCGGCATCCGTGCTTTCCATGTTCTCATGAGGCCGAATGTGCGGATACCAGCACACCATATGATGCCTCTTGGTTCAACTCGGGTATGATGAGGTTGGCAGGAGCAAGCCCCCACCCCGTGGCACCATGCACTCTGTTTGGCGTCGGTCCCAGCCGCTTATACGACGTATAATCTGCATGTACACGATAAGCGACTCCCCCTGGGGTTATCGTTCGTCTCTGGTTACTTTGGTGTTGGGTGTTGGGTGTCTCGTTTTTTTATTGGATGCAGATTAGTGGATATCAGCGCAGGAACCACCCACAAGCTTGACCTGGCCCTTGCTTGATTGGCTCGAAGACCGGGCAAGCCAAGCACCCGAGAGCTTGAGGCCTGTTGACACGTCGGCCAAATAGATCACGATCTAGATCCTATACCCTAACCTTCTGTTGTGAGATACTACATAGGATCTGCGCACCTGTACAATGCCCTACAGATTCAACCCGTTTCGATTATTCAGCTCCCACTCTGGAAAATGAGGTCCGTGCTCGTAGATCCTACTCGTACCAGGTCAGGGATCTATCTGCCCTTACAGATCTAGATCGTGAACTGAAAATCAATGATACGTGCGATGTGTGTGGACCCTCCTTTCACCTACCAACACTCACATCATTCGACGTGGTTGGCTCCCCTGGAATCGATTTAGTACAGTCAATCGTGTCTTCTCTCTCGTATTCACGGCCTCAAAATATTAAACCTATACCAGCAGACTACAGCAGTAGTAGGGGCCCACCAGTAAGGCGGTGGTATATATGTCAGAGCAATATGACCGCCTGGTGGTATATATGTCAGAGCAATATGACCGCCTTATTGGGGGGAGCCGCCTTATTCGTTCCAGGTTATGAGCGCATTTCTCCAGTCGCGCCAATCGATTTTGACCGCCTTATATCGGGATACCGCCTTATTGGGGGCCCTTACTTTTACCGGGTACATTTAGGCAGCCTTTTGGTCGCTTTCTTTGTTACGCGATGCGCGTCAGCGCAGAGACCTTGTACGGTAGTACGCACGATACTCTGTGATGCTGCTCTAAAACCTGTAACGGTTTTTGTCCGTCTCGGTGATGACTTACTGATTACTCAACGGTCGCCGTGACCTTACCCAGGGAGGGCCATCGAAACGTTCCCAGGATATGATGGGATATACCGGTAGCCCATTCCAACGGTCTAATAATACAACCATGATGGGCTATATATGGACAGGTTGGTAGTTAGTGACACTGCCCGAGCCAGCTACTTATGGGCTACGAAGAGTACTATTAATAGTGACATTAAACTCGCTGGTACATTGATTGTGCTGTACTTATGATATGTGTATCATAGAGCCTCTTTTTTTTTTATGGTCATATCCCGCGTACAGTAAATGGTTTTACGAATGGACCAGAAGTAACTTGGCGCACGGATCATGTTGACAACAAAGAAAAGCGCGAAGTATATATGAAATATGAAATGCCAATGCACCAACCAACGTATGAATACGTAAGAGCCACGCGCAATAGATCAATCAAAGTCTTGTGGGCACGCGCCAAGCCAAAGGCGTGAGGCCTTCGAGTACCGCACCGCAAGCATTGGGCACGTGCCAAACTACAGCAGCAACACAGAAATGTTCACACGAGGTTATCGCATACCGGGTATATACCTGTTGGTGCTATATACGTAAAAAAACGAAACATAGTGCGTGCGTGTGCCTTGTGCATCCTTTTTATAATATTAAGAAATACGTCAGCTGTGAATTCTCTCACGCTCGTGCCTTCTAGCAAACAACCTGAATAGCATTTCACCTTGGCAGGTGGCAGGTGTGTTTGCTTTCTCACTGCTGCAAATCGTTTCTTTGGTTTCCAAGTCCGTACACCGCCTTTGATTCTTGAAAACAACAGGCTCAAAAGTGTCTCGAGGCCTCTCGGGGCGTGTGTGTTTCGCTTTCACAGCAGCAAATACCATCGAACAAACAGTAGTGAATCCTGTTTTGTACCCGCCACCCAGCTACGAGCTCACTTGGGTGTCTCTTTCCGTACGTACGAGCAAGTATCATACGTACTACTGCTGTAAGTCATATTCGCCGCGAGAGATACACGCGTTACTGCTGCTGTATGTTATGTACGTACTGTACTAGTCCCCAAGTTTTGTGGTCGTTAACTCTGTGAAACGGATGGATTTTTGTGTGTGCCCTTCGAAATAATGTAGCCATGATCCCAGCGTGCATCATTCAAGACCACACGGGGATCAATCACACTAACGGCCAGAGCGGTAACACCCGAGCAAAAGAAACGCCAAAAACAGGGGACAGGGGTTATGGTCCCCCTATACATGGAGTCGATATGATACGCTCCAGCCAATAATACTGGCACTAAACGTAGCGGCAACCGGCACTGCTTCCCCCGCAAACTTTGCGAGACTGGTTAATCCGATCTGTGCCAGGCGGCTGGCTGCTTCACACGACAATGTCATCGCGTTGTCTACCCTGCTTTATGCAAGCAACATGGTTCGGAGTTGAGGTTCCATCTCCCATCATTCTTCTCCTTCTCGCAGTCTCATTTGCGACAGGGGAGGGCCGGCGCGACCGTCGAAGCCCCGTCGGAGTGTTAGAGGCCCGTCCCCCAGGGGGCGTGTGCCTCCGCCCCGGCGGTCCCATCGCGACAGCGCCAACCTCTGGCCCTTACCCTTACTACAGACTGCAATACCAAACCCTTTTTTATTAGAGGGCTCGCCGTGTTGAGTTTGCCCGTCTCCGATTTTGTTTTCTCTCCCCTTCACGGGAGGGGGGAAGCAGTTTCCACGGAAAGCGAGCATAATTATTCGGCGAGACATTTATCTTCCTCAAGCTTTTTTTCTTCCTATATACGTAATATTGCTGTAAATATTCAGGGAGCAATCCAATATCATACCTGGTAAGATGTTGCGCACTGTCAAATGTACCTGGTGAGGAGATTTTTCTGAGATAGGGGTTTGTTTTTATGAGAAAACCAGGCGGCAAATGTCGAGTCACTTCTCGGATTTACGTACATGAGGGTTTTTGTTTGTTGTTTCGGATTTATTTTGTGAAAAACGCCTTGTTTTTTATGTTCGTACTCGCGAAACGGCAATTGATGCCCTTTGTGGTCTTGTGGTCACACCCGTCCTTCCAGTGCAAGTAATCCCTCTCGGGCCTGTCAACTATGAACAACCCCACTCTGCTTGCTTGGCACGCCTAAACACTTTCCATCTCATCCCACCCCTCGGCGTGATTGTTTGATTCGATTGCCACTAACTACCACCAGGTTGAAGCGCTTTTCTCTCCGAGAGCCATGGCCATCGCGCCGTTTGCTTCTTCTGGGGCCAAGCAAAGCCAGGAGACGCCCGTTCCCGCGGCCAAGCACTGGTGCTGTCATGTCAGATTGATTGTAGCTTCAGGTTGTAGGGTCAACTTGAGGCCACCGCCATCCGCTTGTTGAACCAAGCAAGCCAGAAGATGTTCCCCGCCGCCTCGCGTCTGTACGTCTGCGCACCGTTCGTGGTGCTGGGGTTCGATGGGAAAACACCTCATCGACTGGCTCCCGGGAGTTCCGCGTCATGACGTCGGATTTTCGCGTGGGGCCTACATCGCATTTTGTGCGGTTTGGTTCTGAAGGTACGCTTGAGAGAGTTGGTATACAACAGGTTTTCGTGCCTACCCTCCTTTTTGTGTCGTTCATTCATACCTCGTCACGGTCAGTCTTTTTTTGACGGGTGTTCCGTGATTAGCTTGCTGACGCATTTTGATGGTGTCTTGTACGTGTTCCTTGTGTATAGTATTTATTTCTTGTATTTTTGATAGTGCCGCTTACGACCGAGAATCGCAATGGTTTTCATTTTTGAATTCACGGTGACTCGAAGCAAAATGCAAAATATGGTCCGTTGAACTGGCGGATGTTATAGCATATCTTTAAACCGTCCGTAAAGCTGGGGTGTACCGTATACGCGGTACAGCAATAGTGTTCCAACATCAAAAGGAAAAAGAGCTGTGACGACATATACTACCCAGCTCACTATGAGGCCCCTGCAAAATGCAGACCAGGCTGATGCAGACAGCTAGTTTCAAAGACCGAGCTCGTTCGTCAGACCGCGCCGTGTCGTGTTCATTTTTTTTGGGGGAAAGGGAGAAGAGGTTCATGTCGAGGTCATTCTGATCCGTTCCGACGGTGGTTTTGTTATTGTCGATACGAGAGAGCCGTGAGGAAATACACTACCCAGCTCACTATTAGGCCCCTGCAAAAAGCAGACAAGGCTGATGCCGATAGCTAGTTTCAATGTCTGAGCTCTCTCGTTTCATCACCGACCGCCTTCGCGTTTTTGTCACCCAGTTTGTTCGTCGTTGTCGCTATAATCCGATCGAAGCTTTAGCTTTTGTGACTGATGAAATCACACCTTGGTTTTCCAAGTGCGAGGGTTACAGTTATACTCGCTTGTAGTTCTGTTTGCCTTGTCGACAATGCGGAAAAAGCCGTCGAAAACCAGCCGTGTACGTACGTAAAAGCTGTTTGACAGCATTTGTAGCTGGCTTTTTTCGGCAAATATGAGCTAACACCACCATGTAACACTCCCTGGAACGAATACCTCAAGGTGGCATACCCCCTGGGACGAATACCTCAACAGGTTTTATCCTCAACCCTTCTAGAACTGCAAAACTATATCCACACTAATCTTAAGTAGTTTGTCCCTTAAAACGTGGGACCGGTTCTTTCGGGGTTGAGAAGGAAGGCGCATGCGACCAAAACGATGGTTTCCGGAAAAATGTAGACGGATCGTTCGGCGTGTGCATGCATGCTTTTGCCCGTGTAAAAAAACAGCTTCTAAATTCGTTCGAGTGGGTGTTAAGCGTTATCTTGATCATAGTATTTACTGTAGTAATGTCTTTTGGTATTCGAATCGTGAACACTGTTGAAAGTAATCGGGAGGACAGGCGTAGTACGATGGACGAGCTTCACTGGTGACGGGAATGACGATCTTAAATGGATTCCCCTTCAAGAGTCCCCGGTTATCCCCGTGGGATAAATGATGTACACCAAGGATAAATAACAGCCCGACTCGTCTCACGAAGCTCAGTCTCGTCTCGTCGTCTGTCCCTTTTACCTGACTTACCTAAACAAAAGTCGTACATATATGAATGTGCACAGCAGTACAACTGATGCCAAGCTTTATTAGCAAGCTTGTTTTGTATTTTGTTTTCCCCTGGTATGGCTCTTGCGTCCTAATGTTTTCTCGTGTTGCAGCCTGTACAGCGTCATCACGCCGCTTGATTAATTGAAAACAGTTGGTTTTCTTGTTGCAACAGTATCCATCCACTCTCTGTCTGTAGCACGCGCGATCGAGGTGCCTGGTACGGGTACATCACACCCAAAGCGGTTTTGAGGGAAAAATCGGTCTTAATTTATACTCTCGTAGCTGAGGTGTAACTTCGTTTCAAATAGTTTCCAGTGGATAAAAAGAAGCAAACGTATGTGTCCAACAGGTATCGAAAGTTCTCGATAGATCGAAAAATTCGGTACGAATGATGTCAAACACTGCCACCCTACTATGTCCATTTTTGTTTTGTATTCTACTACTCGTATGTCAATCAAGGCAGTAGTGTGTGACAGATTTACGTTTTTTGGTGGTCATGGTTGACCGGGCCGAGAGACAGCAGTCAGTTAATTAGTTGTGTGTCGTCAACAGTACTGTTGCATTCAGATATAAGTCGGAATCACGAATGTTTGGCCCGCCAATCAACGGCTTGCGGTCGCTCGCTCGCTGGGTTTCTCCGACGGGCACACAAACTCGATTTACCACCAGCCTTTTTATTTACGGTACCTCGTTTTTTCCGTGTCCTTTTCTCTCTTTTCTCTGCTCGCATTTTTTCCGCAGGTGTAAACGCTATCTTCGCGCTTCACGCCAAGAAATGTCGGGAAATGGCAATGACATCACGGGTCACATGCCACACGGCCCATCTACTGCTGTAGCACTGAATGTTTTGGGAACAACCCATTTGGCCCTGTTGAGAGCGTTTTTTTTTTCCACCTGGAATAAGTTGAGGTTCGGCCAGAGTGTCGAACCTTGGTATTAATGGTTCGTTTTTTGTACAAACAAGCAGATGTCGCGATCGGGGTGTAACCATGTACCTGGTGAGCCAGGTTTCGACGTGGATTCGCTTTTCGAGCACACGTCACCATGGCGAAACCTTCTTGTAATATAATACCTGCGTGTTGCGATTTTGTATGTGGGACGATGAAAGAAGAGGTCACGCTGGCGGATATTTTAGATGCGTATATATTACGGTAACGCATGCGGGGTGGTCAACGAGACACGGACGACGGGTTTCTGAGAACTTTATACGTAATGTTATCGACGTGTGCAGCCTTTTTTACCCCGCTATTTTCCGCTTTTGGTTTCGGGAAGAAGCGTTGTTCACACAGGGCTCTTTTTACCCAGCGACAACCTTTCGGATTTTCGTGCAATACAGCTATTCTGGTAGTGTTGTCGATGTGTGCAGTCTTCTTTTTTTATACCCCCCAGTTTTCCGATTTTCTTTTCGGGAAAACGCGCTGTGCTCCCCAAAAGGCTTTCTTTATTTATTACCCAGCGACAACCGTTTGGATTTTCTATGCAGTACAGAGGTTTTAGGTGTGTTGGCAAGGCGTTTACCGGATGATGGTATCAGAATACTGTCGTTTGAGCTCAGCCCAGCTGGTGGTAGCTTTCGGCGGCTACCGGTAGATCCAGGGTCGGGTTTGAGGGCACAGATCCGGGTGGGAGCAGGGTGTTTAGAAACCTGTGTTGTTGGTGTGTTGGTGTACGCCGGAACGATGAACGATTTCGAAAGCGCACGAATATCATGGTTGAGAGCTGGGAACGCTTCCCGGCCTTTTCTGCGCCACGATACTTTGTAAATCTGAAGGAATCGCAGCTATATCTTCATCCATATACAATATATATATCTACCTTTCTTCGTTGTTGTTCGTAAAGTGCTCGTACGAAGCGAAATAAGTTAACAGAGTGCGTCGTACTCGTACGTTCAAGTAGTTCCTTATCACAGTTTTTTTCAGCATTTTTACGCATCCGGAGGTACGGGACGGGTGTAGTAGGCATGAATAGCCGGGGACACGACGCCCTGAATCGGTCCGATAGGCGGTGTTTTTCATCGTTTAATGGTTCCAAGCACGAAAAATGGATTAAACAATTTCTGAAAATGATATCGGGCATGATGGATGTATGAGTGTACGATTGCAAGAGTGACGGAAGGCTGCCTTTTTTACATGGGGCCCATGTTTCAATATACGTACATGCCTTTTTAACTACTACCTGGTGAACGGTTAACGATCAAAATCAGTTTTTTTCATCATTTCAACATTTGGCCGATTGATTAATGCATCAGAATTTGGTGTTCATCACGTCACGTTCTGTTTTATTTTAGCCTTTTTGTTTTTTTACGTCGGCAAACCTAGCCAAGCACGCGTGCGTGCGTGATCATTTCGCCGAAACCCCTCCTCGGATGAATTTCAAAACTGAATTTGTCTCGACAATCGGGGGAAAAAGCCTACTAAGTCAAACAAACGCGTTTTGTGTGCGTTGATCGGCGTTTGTTTATTAGAAAAATGTCGTTGAGGAGATCATTCCCGAGGTTTTTCCAAAACCAACGATTAGTGCTTGCGTTGTGTACGTATGTATGCCCCATGATTTCGGAGAGAACAATATAATCGACCCCGAAATTTGTTCGACGGAGTGTCTTACGTTCGAGTGTTATTCCATACCTGGTACCTGTTGGGTTTCACCAAAAGCTATTGCTGCTGTAGCTATTTAGTATTTAGGACCTCTTGCGAGCAAAACCATTCTTTTTTTACCGTCATGACCACTGCAAGCACAAGCAAGCTCACAACCTCCTTGTTCTCGTGAGCATTTATTTTGTAATCCAACTTTTTTTCAAGTGTTTCCATATCAACCGTTGACACCCATACCTCGCGCGTCTGAAATCGATAGCTAACACACAAAAACAACCGTCCCACCCCCACTTCCGGCTTCTCAGGTGCCCCGTGCATTAACAACGTACTGTACGTAATAGGCGACCCACCCGAACACCCCGTGTACCGTGTACGTTTTGGAGATAAAACTATCGCTGGAGCAAGAGCAGTATAGGGATGAGCATCGTTCGTAAAAATCACGCACAGATTATCAATCACAACACAAGATATTGTAGGTTTTTATCAGTGAAGGCTTTTCTGTTGTTGGCGCATGCTACGATAGAGGGGCACCATGTTTTTTCTGAGCTTCTCACTTAAGGAGCGTCATACCTCACCGAAAAAATGATTTTGGAGGAAAATGAAAGTGCTGCCGGATGATACATATCCTGACCGAAGTATACTCTGAAACATTAGTCGTTTCAAAAATGAAAGTCCGACGAATTTGGGTTAAGGAGCCCGATCGTTCAGAAACGATTTCAGCCAAAAAGTGATACCTCTACCGTAGCGCGCGTCTGTTGCTTAGTGGGCGTCATTAAGGTCGGTGCGCTTGCAAGGGAGCGGGCACTATTAATACGAGCAATATACGAGGTACGTAGAACAGTACCCCCTGTTCTAACATTGAAAAAAGGTATACACCGTTTTATAAAATTCAAAAAAGGTATACCCCTTTGAATTAAATTGAAAAAAAGGTATACCCCCGCTTTTATTAACTTGAAAAAAGGTGTACCCGATTATATAAAATTGAAAAAAGGTATACCCCTTTCATCAAATTGACAAACGGCATACCCCTTTTGACAGTGCCATAGGAGAAGTAGTGTGGGTCCGCCAACAAGAAACACCTGATAATCTGAGCCTTACCTAACACCTACCAATAGTAGTGCATACCTTACTGCTGTGAAACCATACTTAAACAGCCTTGATTGAGCATAAATGGAGGCATTATTTGTTGGTGGTACTATATCGAATTTAGTTCTTCTAGCGCTGGCCGCTGAGCGCGATTTATTAACCCAATTTTCTTAACGTCCCCCAAAAAGTGAGCCTTATGGTCTTGTCAGCCTTATAAGGTTTGTTATCATTCGTGTACAGTACAGGACACCTGATCTAATAAGAAAGCCAGGCTGGGATTTAGAGGAAAATAAGAAATTCCGGAGTCGTTATCTTGAAATTAGTGTATAAATAACCCTCTCTCAAATAAGAAATTCAGCCTGGACCAGATTCCCTGTTTCTTACTTGGTGTCCTGTACTCTGTAATACTACTACTACTGCTGTCGTCGCATTGCCTCGATTTGCCTACTACAACAGTACGTACGACCACATCTGATTCCGGGCCGTGACCATTTCTGGCATGTGCGGAGTCGGAGGCGGCCAGCGTCAGCCCGCCGCGGCATAGCCCTTCTTTTATTTTCTAGGTTGAACCACGTTTTTGAGTATATATTGTGTTTTTGCTGTTCATATATCAACGTGCGGGGGGGATATAGCTCAGTCGGCTAGAGCGTTTGTCTCATAAGCAGAAGGTCGAGAGTTCGAGCCTCTCTATCCCCGCACCTTTTTTACATGTTACTATTATTATTGTGTACAAGAAAAACAAACACTCTAAACATCTAAACATCGTCCTTATCACAGCCAGCCGCGGTTACCCCCCACCCCCTCCCACGACACGAACACCTCACGGCGCTTCGCGCTTGGTGCTATATACCCAATGTCTGCCTGGATGGTGAAAACCCGGCATGCTCCGTCCCGGTGTTGGAGAGGGACGAGAGGGTCTATGGTCATACGGCTAGGAGGGGCATGCATGAATATCGAGTACACGTCGCATCTCATCTGGGAGAAGCACGACACTTTTTTTCTTTTTCTTTTGTCATGCTTTTTATTTGGTTGCTTGATTGTTGATTTGCTTCAGTATGTTTACTGTCTATTATTTTTCCTTTTCGCTTTTTTCTTTCTTTTCTCTTTTTTTCTCTTGCATGCACCTGGATTGCTAGCAGGGTAGGTCTTGCCTGTCGTATATGGCATTGCATTGTCTGCTCTGCTTACTGCACAGATGAGCGTAGTATCTCTGTGTCGTAGTTTTGTGACCACAGAACTGGTACCTTTTTAGGATGATGAATCGGCACGGACACTGGGTGTGCTGGATGTCGACGGGTAGAAAGGAAGGTTTAATGTGAAGAACACACACACACCCTCCTCTCCCAGTTAGATTAGAGAGCGGCGGGTTCAGGAATCATGCACGTACCGCTTGCTGGTCAACGCTGAGTCACAGATCGATTGGTGTTGTATGTCTCAAATTTGTACGCACATCGGCCAGATCACGATCTAGATAATATACAATGTCATTATTATGGTGTACCCATTTTAAGACCACGCCGTGACAAAAAGCCCAAAAACGTGGTCTTATCTCTACTACGTAGTATGGTCTCATCTTTTACTATTGACCATATACTAATTCATTGACCATACTAATTCCAAGTAGTGTTTTTCCTCGTGACAAGCCGATTTACCTGGTCTTATCTCTATTTATACTATAATAGCCTTAACCGGATGGTCTTAAAATGGGTACACCACTGGCTGTACACACATCGGCCAGATCACGATCTAGATCATCACGATCTAGATCATCTATATTATTATTAGACGTTCACTGTCGTCCCAAGGTGAAGATATTCGATTTTAAAGGTTTATTTGGGGGGAGTTAGATTCCGGACGAGAGATTTTGCCGGGGGCTCAAAACGTTGAGTAGGGGCGTTGGTTCATGGCTCGTCTACCCCCCTAACCTAAGCAGAACCACAGCAGTCAGTTGTATGGGGATAGCTAGCCGGGACGGAGATCGACAGATCCCTGTGAACGCGCGCATGAAAGGGGAATGATGGTGGTGAAAATGATATTTTCCTATAAATAAATGTGGGGACCGAGATCTGCCTGATGCGCGCTTTCCGGCCGACAAAGAAAACCTATCGTTATGTACAGATAAATCATCTACAGATAGATCATCTACAGATAGATCATATACAGATAGATCATATACAGATAGATCATATACAGATAGATCATATACAGATAGATCTCTACAGATATCATCTACTGAGATCGGACCAGAAGCTATTTATTGATAGATCGTTAACAGGATGTATGTTTTCCATCCATTAACCTCGCTCTTAACTTTCTGCTTCGGATCGTATCAGATGGGGTCCATATAATTAAAAAATAAATAAAAAACAACAGCTGTGAGCTCGAGGATTTCGTCGGAGCTCATCTTTGCTAGCTGAGTGTAATACTTCGATCGCGCGTATTTACGGATTTTATATGTCCTCATGTAGGGTGTACATCCCGTATGAGGGGGACACAATCTGAGGCTGTAGAATTCAGGAAGTGTGTGTCTATTTGTGGGGGAAGAAAATTAAATATTAAATTAAAATTAAAATTAAACAGTCTGAAATAAACGTACCAGGCTAATATAGTAGATTCCGACGAGTTACGTGATAGACGTGGCTCTACTGATTTGTACCATGTAGTATATAAGAAGAGGTAGTCGTAACGGTATGGAGAAAACTTAAAAGCACTGGTGATTTAAAATGGTGATTGGGTTTATAGGTGCTTTTTTTTTGTTTTTTTTGGGGGGGGGGGGGGTACTCATTTCATGCATGGCCGTAGTCGTATAGTAGACCATAGACCCTCGCATCCCTACAATGCCGGGACGGAGCATGTCGGGTTTTCACCGATCAGGCAGACATTGATTGCTTGCACCAAGCGCGAAGCGCGCCGTGAGGTGTTCGGCGAGTCGCATGAAGGGTGAGCTGCATCCTACCAAGAACAGCTTGTGAGGCGGACTTGCATATGGACGACATCTTCAATGAGTTAATTTAATTTCTGGTGTGGCCACTTCCTGAGACAGCAATGGGAGGGGCGTACTCTTTGTTGCTTGCCTTAGTCATTTGACCATTGACCACGCATCCCTTTCGAGACGGAGCACGTTCCTACTCCTATAGAGACACCTCCAACATTTGGGCGCTCATTACGTTGTTTCCATAATTACAAAGAAACTTTTTGCTAATCTATCCCCTTCCTGTTTCGCCTCCTTTGGCCACCATCTATCTCCTAAGATAGAACTCTTGATGTCATGTTTACCACGGGATTGCTCGAGCACGCCTCGCCACGTAAGGAACACCATCAGCATGCTCTGTAGACAAGGCCTGGGTGAACACATATTGAAGAGATCGAGACATACTCCAACAGTACGTTTGTACTTGCTTTCGGTGAAACCCCCCAACACCAACAGGTATTCTGGGTTAATATTTCCGACGTTTATAAACCGAAAACCAACGTGCCAAGACCACGCAGGCTGCACAGTAGTAGTAGCAGCTGTGAGGACGTTTTTTCAAGACTAACCCTACAGAGAAAAAAACAAAAGAAAACATGTTTTATATAAAAACCAAAACGACCTTCATCATCAGCAGATGGGCTGCGGTACGGTACAGACGGTGTTCAAGAAAAGCCCGAGCGCGGGAATCAAGCTAACCTTATCTCCTGCTGTGCTAGACCCATTATTATCTTGTTAGACCCTGGTATCTTTAGTCTTACAGGTATTCCTGTTTCTCGCAAGGCCGTTGTTAAAGCTGTCGTTGTTCTCACATCAAGATTGCCAGAATCAATAGATAGTGGTCACAAAAAAGACAGGTTATCAGAATTCCGGAGCACGGATGAATAAAACAAACCACACAGGGTAAAAAAGAAAAAGAAAACGCACACAGACGACGTCTTAGTACGGTGGCCAGCGATGCCCCACACGACTTGAGACTCCGTGGCCCAGTAGCTGACGCAACAAGGCCCGCGGGATGCTCGCAACGTTCAACCCGCCCCGTCCCCAATGCCGCGGCTATTATACCCCGGCCGCCGCATTCACAACGAAAACCCATCATAAAAGAAAAGGCAGAACAATCGAGTTGTACGTACGCAACCAAATCGAGACACCTATCATACAAACGTGAATAGCTGCTGTTAAAAAACACTGGACTGGCCAAAGGAAGAATACCCCCCCCTTATATGGTCATCCGACTACGGCCATACATGACACCCCTACCCCCCCGCTCCGCTGCCGTGTACATTTTTGGTTGTCGTACATTTTATTTTCCGGGTGCACATTTTCGCTTTCAGAAAAACAAAATGCCCGGAAGCATTTCCTGTGCTTCATTCGTTCAGGGATTCTCGTTTGCAACCAGCCACGAGAGGAGAGGGGGGGGGGGGGGCAGCCGCGGCGGTCGCAGCAGAAGCCCCACATCGCATCTCACCGCACCACACCACATCACACCGCACCGCATCGGACCGCACCGCACCACACCGGACCGCGGTATCCACCTAAGAGACAGCTAGGGGTGAACAGGCGGCGGCGCATCATCTACCTCGGCGACCTCCACCCCGCCGTTCGCCCCCTCGTCCGCCAGCGACCCTTCCGCTCGCTCCGCCACGCCAAGCAGAAGAGCGACGAGTCCGTCACCATCCCCTCCACGACCCCGGCCCTCCCCTCCACCCCCCCTACTACCCCCTCCGCCATCCCTGTCCACTACCGCCGCCCCCGCCCCCGCCCCCACCACCGCCGCCGCACGGTCTCGAGCACCAACAGCGCCTCTCTTCTCCCCCGTCACCCGCGAGGTTTTACCGGTGCGGTGCTCACAAATGTCCACGTAGCCACCACTACCGCTGTCGCCGCCGCCGCCGCCGCCGCGTTGGGTTGCCGCACGGGCAAAGTTGGAGATGATGCAGTTGTAGACCACCGTGATGTTGAACTCCGACCCGTCATCCGGGTCGTCCTCGGCGATCGCCCCCCTCGGGGTCGGGACCTGGAGGCGATGCGCCAACTGCTCGCTCGCTTCCTCGCCTCCTTCCGCTTCCCCCTCTCGTTGCCCCTCCTCTACCCCTACCTCTACCTCTACCTCTACCTCTTCCTCCACCCCTTCCCCTCTCCCTCTTCGCCCTTCCCCTTCCCCTGTCCATTCTCCATCTCCTATTCCTCCAGCTTCTACCACCATCCGCCCGGCGGTTCTGTCGCTACCATCGTCCCAGACCCCGTCCCCTCTCGCTTCGACAAGAACGTCGCTACTACTGCCGCCCCCCCCGGTCAAAACAGGCCCAGACGAAGACAGCCCCCCTGGTTTCGCCTCACCCAGAGCAACGCTGCTGGAGCTCTGCATCTCCTTGGCCAGTGCCATGGCCTCGCTGAGGTGTCCCACCCTCGCGCAGGCGTAGATCACCGACCGATACGCCCTCGGGGACGCATGGAAACCCTCCTGCCGCATCACCCTCAGCAGGCAGGCGGCGCCGCCAGCGTCCCCGGCGTCCCCGAGCGCCTCGATGGAGCAGTCGAAGTCTTCTGGCGACGGGCCGTCGCCCCCCTCCCCCCGTTCCCCTTCTTCTTCTCCGGCTCCCCGCCTGTCGTGAAGCAATCGGGCGAGCTTTTCCAGCTTGGGCCCCCACTCCGAATAGCGGGGGCGGTTCAGCCCGGCGACGGCGGCGGTGTAGGTGACCCGGCTCGGGCGAACACCCTGCCTCCTCATGTCGGCGAGGAGAGCCAGAGCGCGCTCCCAGTGGCCCGCTTGTGAACACTTTGGGGGGGGGGGAACAGCCAGGGGGAGNCGCGAAGCGCCGTGAGGTGGAGGAGGCGTACTCATTTGTTGCTTGCCTTGGTCACTTGACCATTGACCACGCACCTCTTTCGAGACGGAGTACGGGGGTGGGGGGTTGGGATGACAGTCATGTGTTGTTGTTTTTTACCGCAGCATATCATATTAAAAAAAATACCTCTGTAGCATATATAGCACGCATCGAGTGTATATAGCACAGGATAAACATCGCTGCACAGAAAGGTCGCGCGCGGCAGTCGCCCGATTGACCAATGTACCTGAAAACGCACCAACAAGGTGGGGAAAACCTCTACGAGTACCTACCTCGTGTGTTTTGTTGAGAATCATCTCGGCCAATCATCGTTTCGCGCTCCGCCTCCTTTCCGTCGTCGTCGCCCCACCACGACTCTGGGTGGCCACTGCGGTGCAGGTGGCTGATTGGGAAGCCGCGGTTCGGTTTCTGGCTTACATCCTCGGTCTGGGAGTGCAGCCGAGCGCTCGCTCGTGGGACGCTGCCATCGCTGCTGTGAGTTTTTCTTTTTTCTTTTTTTCGTGAGGTTTTCTAGAGAGTGGGATGGCGGTGTTGTGCTTCTGGTTGCCTTTTCCTTGTGTTGGAAAAGGACGCATGTTAGGTAGCCTGCATGCAGGTGCACCATGTTTTTTATGACGGTGGTTAGTCACTTGAGGAGCTCTATACCTGCAGTAGCCTGCACACTGATTTTGGAGGGAACCAAAAGTGCTACATACCAGATGGACAATCCCACGGCCTATGTAAGCATCAGGTGAAAACTATTGCGAAATAAAAACGGAATTCCGATGATTTGGGGTTATTTTAACCCTGTCAGAACGCAAAAACGTTATCCGACATAATTCCAAGTATGTGTCTCCATAAACGGGGTGGCCGGTTCTTAACCCCTTTTAGGACTGCAGTCCCGTTTTGGGGACAAACCACTCAATTCTAAGTAATTTGTCCCCAAAACGGGACTCAGTCCTATAATAGGGTTAAGGGGTAACACCTCTAAGTGAGCATGCTCCGTTATAGTCAGATACAGTCCTAATTAATGTTATCTAGATCTGTTGATGAGCGCAAGGGCAAGTGTTGGTCGGGCTGGGTCGTTTTGTTCTGGGTGGCTGCGCGCTTGTTAATAGTCACGCGGATACACCATATAAATTGTGTTGCGTCATCAGGTATAGAGTTACAATACAGGCGATGGTTTTGTCAGGTGGCATGGGGGACCAGCGGTCGGCGAGTCTTGATTTCTATTATTAGTATTCACGGCTTGGCTTACGGTGGGGTTATACGGTAAAATGACGGTGAAAGGCAGGGGGGGATTCTGGAATGATCAGGTGATGCAACTGCTGCGGTTTGTTCGTATTGCCGACTTGAACAGCAGTGTGGCCTCGGACGGTTTTGATGCAAAACTGGTAGCCGCTGCGGTGTGCCTGCGGTTTTCCAATGCAGGTTGGCGTTTTTGTTTGGGCTCGTCGCCGCGCCGTTTCATATATATATATATATTTGGTCAATATTTTACGAGCTCCCTTTCCCCCCTTGCCCGCCTGCCTCGGCGGGGGGGGGGGGGGGGGGGGGTGTACTTCATTTTCATGCATGGCCGTAATCGTATGGGGGGGGCAGTTGGTTGAGTGTCCTCGTGTGCTCGGTGTCGAGATAGTTACGTAACGATGCGGGCGGGAGGAGTACGTAGAGACAACAGGCATGCACATTTCATGCGTGCGGGGTGCCTGTTTCATGCCCGCGGGGTGCCTATTTCACGCTCGGGAGGTGCGTATCGTCTCTCCGTATTTCCCCGAACCGTTACGCGACTATCTCGACAACGAGTACACGAGGACACTCGTGGACGGATTTAAAACTTTCGGTTTTCGGATCGTCAACCGGCGAAAATTATAAAAAAAACTCCTGCCGCATATGCGGTGCCAGAAACAAGAACTACGGAGGCACTGGCATCCCGTCACTTATTACAACAAACACGTACGACGTACTGGGTACGCAGTAAGTCGGTGACTATATATGCAACGAAAAAAATTGTAAGTATACCACTCTGATCAACTAGCCGGCTAGCCCAACTAAACCGGCATCGTCGTCGTCGTCGACGTAAAAAAACCCGTCTCACTTGCGGCAGAGTAGCTGAACGCGTTGGGGGGCACCCCGGCCTCCCGCATCTCCGCCAGCAGCCGCAGCGACGCCTGCCACTTCCCCGCACGGCTGCACGCGCTCAGAACTCCGGTGTAGCTGATCTGCCAGAACACGAAACAGCGCGGTCGATCAGTCGGTCGGTCGGTCGGTCGATCAGTCGGTCGTTCAGTCGGTCAGTTGGTCGGTTGGTCGATCGGTCGGTCAGTAGGTCGGTCGATCAGTCGGTCGGTCGGTCAGTTGGTCGGTCAGTAGGCCAGTAGGTCGGTCGGTCAGTAGGTCGGTCGGTTGGTCAGTCAGTAGGTCAGTAGGTCGGTCGGTCGGTCAGTCAGTCAGTCAGGCAGTCAGTCAGCTAGTTAGTCGGTCGGTCGGTCAATTGGTCGGTCGGTCAGTAGGTCGGGCGGTCGGTCGGTCGGTCGAGCGTCTATACCATGAGGCAGCAACGCACGCTTGATCCCGAGGGGGCTGTTTGAATAGACCTTGGATCAGCTTCCACAAAATGGTTGAAATACAACTTGACTTCAAACACTAACCCCTGAAATACACTTGGCTCCAAACACTAACCTTAACCCCATACTAGCCCTGACAACACAAAACGCCGACCGCTTCGGGAAAACTCTCCAAGCCCGCAACCCAATCACTTGGGGAATTTTCTCGGAAAGATATAGTGAGGGGGTGGTAATAGTGTGGACTATCAACCATGTTTATCGAAGCTGGGCCAAGTCACAAACACTCGAACTGGGCCCCGACATCAGCCGAAACCCCTCCCTCTTCCCGGCCGCCGCCGCGACCCCGCGCGCTCTGCGGGGCGCAAGCCAGTGTACACCTGTCATTATTTTGGTGCATCGCCCACACCTCCCCGCTCCGCCCCCCCGCACCCAACTTCCCACCCGTCCAAAGCGAACGCCACCCCTAAACCACCGAGAAGAAACAAAAACAGGAACCACCAAAACGTGATAGCCACTAGAATGCCACACACCCATTCCCTAAAGGCGAAAGCCGCTTTCTAGCAGCGGAGTCGAAACAAAACATGAACCACCAGAACGTAATAATGACTACAGGTAGAAGGCCTCCAACCCCGCTCCCCCCCTCCCTGTTAAGGAAACCGGGGGGGGGGGGGGGGCAAAAACAGGGCGATAAACGCGCGCTTCGTTCTAGAAAAATGAAAATGCCACGTGCGGTGCAAAGCCCTCCAACACAGGTGTCGAACTCATGATCTAGGGACGGCTACGAGTAGAGCGATACCCGAATTCGATAAGACAGCGATAAACCAAAAGGTGAAATCGATAGTAGACGATTTCGATACGTAGCCGATATACCTGTCACGTAAAAAAAAAACTCGTTCAGCATCGGCACAAAACGTACGGGAGTGCCAGTGAACGGAGGGCAAAACGCGTTCGATTCGATACACAGAACACAAGTGGGTACCCCGATTCAAGAGCGCCCCGTGCGTGACAAGCCAAAGCAAGCGCTCTTAACCCATTTAGGAATGCAGTCCCGATTTGGGGACAATCCACTCTACTTCTAAGTAATTTGTCCCCAAAACGGGACTCCAGTCCTATAAGGGTTAACTAAACATTGCTCTTATCTGTAGTGGGAAATATATAGCTTTTAGTATAGGCGGGACATACATGCCGATTTGACCGCTCTTAAAATCCCGGATGCTCTTATCTTGGGGCGTTCTTTCACCGGGGTACCCACTTTAGCGAAAGTTAGTTTGATATTTTGATGATTCAATTTTTTAAACACGGTATCTACCATTATTTAATGGTCTTCAGCTCATCCGACTGGGCTCGACGATCCAGCTTTAAGCCGCCGGAGCACAGCGCCGCTTTCTTGCTTGCTTGCTTACGTACGCACCGCATCGGGCGACAGTCCCGCCGCCTTCATCTCCGCCAGAATCGACATCGCCGTCTCCCACTGCCCGCCCGCTCCGACCGCCGCGATGGCCGTGTTGAGGGTGACCTTGTCAGGTTTGATGCCCTCCCGCCTCATGCTGTCTAGGAAACCCGGCACCTGACCCCACTCGCCTCGCCTGCCGCGGAGTCGCGGAGCAGCGGACATCAAGAAGAACAAAACGAAAAAAAAAAAAAAAAAACCCGACAGAATGCGACCTTCTAATTTAGACCGCGCAAACAAAAAAAAATAGGAAACCCCTTTCGTGCTGGTTGTAAGCCGGGTTCTACTACCGAGGTTGCAAGACCGAACGCCGACCGAGATATCAAATGCATGTACTATACAATTCTCCACAATTTCCAATTTTTCCAAATCGACCAACCCACACAATTTAGCTTCGTACGTATATACGTACGTACAGTTACAATTTTTTATGTTGCGCGATTTCCTGGCGACGGCTTATACCCTCTTCCCCGCTCTTCCACGCGGTACGTACAGTAGACTCGCGGGGGTATCGAGACAGACAGACAGACAGACAGACAGACAGACAGACAGACAGACAGACAGACAGACAGACAGACAGACAGACAGACAGACAGACAGACAGACAGACAGACAGACAGACAGACAGACAGACAGACAGACAGACAGACAGACAGACAGACAGACAGACAGACAGACAGACAGACAGACAGACAGACAGACAGACAGACAGACAGACAGACAGACAGACAGACAGACAGACAGACAGACAGACAGACAGACAGACAGACAGACAGACAGACAGACAGACAGACAGACAGACAGACAGACAGACAGACAGACAGACAGACAGACAGACAGACAGACAGACAGACAGACAGACAGACAGACAGACAGACAGACAGACAGACAGACAGACAGACAGACAGACAGACAGACAGACAGACAGACAGACAGACAGACAGACAGACAGACAGACAGACAGACAGACAGACAGACAGACAGACAGACAGACAGACAGACAGACAGACAGACAGACAGACAGACAGACAGACAGACAGACAGACAGACAGACAGACAGACAGACAGACAGACAGACAGACAGACAGACAGACAGACAGACAGACAGACAGACAGACAGACAGACAGACAGACAGACAGACAGACAGACAGACAGACAGACAGACAGACAGACAGACAGACAGACAGACAGACAGACAGACAGACAGACAGACAGACAGACAGACAGACAGACAGACAGACAGACAGACAGACAGACAGACAGACAGACAGACAGACAGACAGACAGACAGACAGACA
>MEHQ01003195.1:32500-85882 GCA_008828725.1 Saccharina japonica
TTATTGCTGTAGCTGGGATCATGATCCTCTGCAATCGAGGAAGTTGGGTCGCTGCTTCTTCCAAAGCTACCCCCAGGCGCCTGCTGGGCACGTTCCACCTCAAGAGCGCACACCCTCCCTAGGATTCTCCTCTCCGTCCCCGAGAAGGCCGACCGCCGAGAGCCAACACCGCTCGCTGTCGAGAGGCAAGAGTCCCTGCCTCGCCGCCCTGCCGTGACCCAGCAAAAACTTGCGCCGCCTTCAGAAGCGGTGTACACAGCCCGTCGCATTGGTGGCGGACGCCGACAGGACCGTAGTGGAGGGGTAAAGGCCGACGTTGTAGTCGTAGCCGTTGCCTGGATGACCATGGCACCCTCTAGCCGCGTCAGCACGCTGCGGGCGCCTGCGTTCTGTGATCCTCTGGTGCAACCACTGTGGATTGAGTTCCCGGTTGACTAAGGCTAACTAAAGAGTTATGAACTCCACCCTGTCTCTAGTTTTTTTGAAACGCAGTTCAGTGCTGCTCGTACTGCTGTCCGTGCAAAGCTCCCAACAGAGAGATGGCGTCAAGGAGGCGACCCAAGGACCCCGACGACTGTGAGGTAAAGGCTCAACGTCCAATACGGTGATCTTTTTATTCCCCTAGGTAACCGACAAACTGCGCATATCGCTCGGGAAGACGCTCATGTTCCTCATATCATCGCTTTTCTTCCAGAAGAGCGCCCCGCTCGTTCCTCGTACAGACGACGGTACTGAACTCTATTTCACTTTGAACCGACTACTTGCCGTATGAAAAGAGGCTCGCGCTGCGTTCTCTACGTATGGCTTCGCCGGTGAGCTCGTGTGCAGAAGATGCATCTTGTATCATAGGTTGGTGCGCCAATTTCCGATGCGTAGGCGAAAACTTCCAGCTGGGAGAAGGGAGGGACGACGTGTCGCCTGTGATTCGTTGCTGCTGTGACATCTGGTTTGGGTGCTGTCGAACAAGCGTACCATTCTGCAGATCGGTGATGCTGTCGAGATGATTTGTTCGAAGCATGACATGTACACGTCCAGACTGCCTGTACTATACTACCTGGTATGTACTGTACCAGTACTGGTACTGCTGTTGTATATACCAGGCGCTCTAAGTGCTGCCATACCCCGTACCCCATAGGTGCAGTACGGACAAAGAACTTAAATGACCTTGAGGCCTTTGATCTGTCGAACCCGTACGTATATGTACCTTCGAGTCCGATGGAGTTCAGACGGTGACCAAGATAAATATACTCGTACATGTATGTATCATACATACGAAATTAATTGCAGCTGCTGCTCAGAGCGCGCTCGACAGTTTTTCTTACTCGGAGGAGGTCCACCTGGCGGCCCTCCCTCATCGTGCTCGCCGACCCCTGCTACCGCCGCCGCCGCCCAGCTTCCTCCACTCGACCTACAGCAGAAATAACTCAGCCTCACCCATATGTACCCTTATTCTGCGTGTCCTTTTTTCTTTTTCAGAACCCAGCGTGCAAGGATGTCTCAGACATGCTCAAGAAAGGAAGAGCGTTAGGCCGGAAAAAGCGCGCGGACGATGCCAAACGGGAAGCGGCCAGTCGAGCCGCTGCCGCGGATGAAGAACGGGGAGGGGAGGGCGTAGCGCCCGCCGCCGCTGCTGGTGCTGCTAGTGCTGCTGCGGCGGCGGCGGCGGCCGCTGGCGCCTCTGCTAGCGATGACGAGTGTCCCCTCGATAAGGGGGAGCTCGGCGCCGCCACGTGGGGGCTGGTGAGTACGTTGTAGGAAGGTAGACCGTTTGGTGGTGGTGGTGGTTTTGGTGCTGGTGACGGTGTTGTTGATTGTTGTTTGTTGTTGTTTCTGGTGTTGATGTGTCGCCTCCTTCGTTGCCGTAGTGACCCTTGCGGAGAGGCGGTATTTCGTCCGTGAGGCCCAGCGAACGCGCGGGGTCGGTGGTGGTTCTCCCTCGCGGCTGTATGACTGATTGCTGGTGCTGTTGCCGGATTATGGGGTAAAATAGTCCTACTTGATGTTGGTGGGGGCGATAAATCGAAATCACGTCGATGATTTTTTTGCTGATCGGTATCGTATCGTATTCGATTTCTCGTTCGAATACCCAGCACTAGTCCAATGTCCTGGCGCGGTGCAAATTTTTTTACTGCTGTGGCGTTATCCAATGCCCCGGGCGCGGTGCAAAAAAAATGTAACTGCTGCGGCGTTGTCCAATGTCCAGTCGACGTCGAAACCGCCTACAAGAAGAAAGAGGGGGCGAAACTAGCGCCCCCCCCGCCGTGAAAACCTGCAATGTTCCCGCGCTCGGCGGCTCTCGAGATCGTGTTAAAAAAAGGGGAGCCTCGGTCTGTGTCGCGCCCGAGACTCGGTTGTGTGTTATGTGGGCGCCCTATGCCTTGCTGGCCGACGCGTGCTACGATAGAGCCAGCGCGTTTTGGCCGAAATATTTATTACTGGCTATTACTGACTATTACTGACTATCACTGGTCATTACTGGCTGTTACTGACTAATACTGACTGCTACTGACTATTACTGGCTATTGCTGGCTGTTACTGACTATTACTGACTATTACTGGCTATTACTGACTATTCCTGGCTATTACTGGCTAATACTGACTATTACTGACTGTTCCTGGCCATTAGTGACTATCACTGCCTAGTACTGCTTAGTACTGGCTATTACTGACTATTATTGACTATTACTGAGTATTAGTATACTCCTAAGCTGAGGAACTACCCGGTTCATATATATGCGTATATAATATATATATATATCTGTTTGTGTTGCAAGTTATTTTTTCGTTATTTAGCACCTAGGCTACTATGGGGCCGTTCATCGGGCTAAGCGTACGTACACATTTTATCAACAATTGGTTTTTGGATGGGCATGGGGAGCTCCCTATACTACGATCTAGTGAGGCGCCCCAGAAGAATTTGGTGCAACCCCTGTAAGGCAAACACGCGTCGACCAACAAGAGGCGTCGTGAACTCGTGACGCCTTTTCTCCCCGAGATTTTGTGGAATTTTATTTTTTTTGGCTGCTCGTGATCGTGATCGGCTGTGTACCCTCTCCCTGGCGTTCATCCGTACACACCGTAGGATCGATCGGTTGTCGCACAACACGATGGCAGCTTCTCTGGTTTTCTGCCGGTCCGTGTTTACGACGAAAAAGCAGAGCAGCTCCTTAAGGTTATTAACCCCTCTACATATGAGTATGCATTACGGCGGACCGTAGTAAATACCTGGTAGGACCTACGGTACAGACTATAATCTACCAGGTATGTGTTTCCCGATTTTTGTCAACAATATTTGGTCCTATTTACTTTGGTCCTCCGTAATAGGGAAAAAACAACACTTGGAATTTGAGTCAGATTTAGGTCTTTGTACCGTGCAGTATATATGCGCAAGGGCTTATGGCGCGCCTCGAAGCGCTGGGCGCGACTTCTCCTGGTTGAGCCGTCGCCTGCTTTTTTTTGTTTTGGTTGGGCTCGCTTGCCCCCCCCTCCCCCACGCGCGCGCTGTTGGCTTGGCTTCGTGTGCGGGGGCAGGCGTGAAAGGGTGCCGCGTTTCTTGTTTTCCGCAAACACTGTGCGTGGCTCTGTGTTTTCGAGGGAGTTCGTTCGTTCGAGGTTGGAGCGTAGCCCGCTGCTACTACGGCAAAACACGTCGCTGGGGGTGTGCGAGTTCGTGCCGTTCGGCAAGAAGACTGCTTCATCCATGCTTTGGAGCGAGCAATATTTTTTCGGGCAAGCAGTGTTACTGCTTGTGTCTGTATCATGCGGGGTATCGGTAGGAGCACTTGATACGTACCCGAAGTATTTGTGAGTCGTAATGTTGGCGCGGTATTATAGCAGTGGTCGATACAGTGTTCGCGGGTGGAAAATTCGACACGCCGTAATATAATAGTAGATGCGCAGCTTACACGATAAACCCCCCCCGCGCGTCCCCCCCCTCCTCCCCCTCTCCTCACCATTTTTCGTGTGTGTTTTCCCTCGCCTTACCGTTTTGTTTTTCTTGCCCCGGCGTTTTTTTTTCGGGCTATTTCCTTCGACACCATGTATGGGTCTGCCAGTTGCACACAACCGCGGCGCACTACCCGGAGAAGCCTTCGAAGGGCACTCAAGACCACGCCAAGGCGCTCTTCTCCAGTCTGGCCGCACTGTACCCGTGCACCTACTGTCGGAAGGACTTCAAGGAAGAAATCCACAAGCAGCCGCCAGAGTAAGCAAGATTTTAGGGAACAGGAGAAGCGAACATTAGGTTTAATACCTTCGTACAGTAGTGCAGTACGCGATATATTAGCACTTGAGAAATCAGGAATTGGCTCGACTTTACCACGAAAACGAAGACAACTTTCTAATTCTAGGTATCGAAATGTGTTTAGCTTGTGCACCAGTGCACTGCTGACGAGAAGCGGGGTATATATATATTTATAATCGAAATCCCTTACACGTAAAACTGACGCCATCGAGTCGCCGGAGCACACGCGACGGAAGCATACCATCGATAAGGACATGAACAACCTCGTCGAAAGAACTAGGTGTACTAGTGGGTCCCAAAGACCATCGTGCCCAAGGACCCCCAAGATCATCAGATCCCGCTTTGTCTTCAAGCATTAGATGGGCGGTCGATTAATACCTCGACTTGTTGTTCAAGGCTACGTCCAAGAACCGGGCATCTACTACGGGAAGTCGTACGCACTAGTGTGTTGCATCGACAGCGTCCGTTTGGTGCTGGCAATCGCGTGCAAGCATGGATGACCCGTATGGCAGCTCCACGTGCAAGTGGCCTTTCTACCGTCCTAAATCGGAGGGCGGCGACTTGTACGCCTGGACAGCTCCGGGACAAGAAACTAAGGACTCCGTGTCCTGCGAACCCATGGCCTCCAAACTTGAGCGCGGTCTGTATGGCCTGGTCCTGTCACCCGTCATGCGAGATGACACCATCAACGCGGAAATTATGACCGTCGGCTTCACACCCACGTAGTCTGACCCTTGGGATTTATTCGCACGGAAGCGGCGACATCTTCGTGATCCTGACTATTGTCGACGACACCTTGATCGGCTGCAAGGGCGAGAACGTGGTGACTCGACTGAACAAGCTCCTGGCAAATCGCTTCGCAACGACGGGTATGGGCGAGGTCAGCCTCATCCTTGGCATGATCGTCACACGCGATTACGACAGGGGGGCTTTGTCGTAATCGCGCGTTTTTACACGTTCATGTTGGGCGACATCTTCGTGATGCTGACTCGTATATGTCGACGACATCTTGATCTGCGGAAAGGAGGAGAACGTGGCGAAGACACTCGAGAAGGCCCTGACGGATCGCTTCACAATGACGGCTATGGGCGTGTCCAGTCTCGTCCTTGGCATGATCGTCACACACGATTACGATAAGGGGGGGGGTTGTCGTAATCGTGCGTTTACACGCACGTGTTCGGCGACATATTCGTGATGCTGACTCGTATGTGTCTATGGCATCTTGATCTGCCGAAGCGACCAGTTGATCTGCCGCAAAGACCAAAATGCGGTGAACCGACTCGAGAAGGTCCTCACGAATCGCTTCGCCATGGCGGGTACGGGCGAGAGAAATTTCGGTCTCACCGTTGACATGACCGTTACACGCGATTACGACAAGGGGACTTTGTCGAACCGTCACTCACGATTACAACAACGTTCCCTTGTCATCATCGTGTGTCGGGGTCATGCCGAGGATGAGACCGACCTCACCCATACCCATCATTGTCAAGCGATCCGTGAGGAGGGCCGTCTTCGAGGCACTTCACCACATCCTCGTCCTTTTTGCCGATCAAGATGTCGACATATACCGGTAAAATACAGAGTCAGGATCACGATGGTGTCACCTCTTTCCGGAGTGTAAACGCACGGGTCAGGCTGCGTAGGTGTGAAGCCGACGATCAGCATGTCCGCATTGACGGTGTCATCTACTCCACAGGACGGGTGACTGGGCCAGGCCTCACAGACTACGCTTGAGGCTTGTAGACCGTGGGTTCGCCGGTCTTCGGTGCCGGTTGTCGTCGCAAACTCCTTGGTGCCGGAGATTTCAGTGGGCCTCGGCTTTTTCAGTTTTTTGTACTCCCTCACGCCTCGATGCAGTCCTGGAATTAGCTCGTCGTCCACGAAGTGGTCCGATGCGCCGCTGTCCGCCAACATGGTGAACCTCCGTGTTGGGGTGCGAACCCCGTCCGATACTGACAGCCGCCAGTCCTGAGAACGCGAGAGTCCCTTGTCGAAGTCATTATCGGATTTGAGGGGCGATTTCTCGTTGGCGTTGGCGGGAGGGGAACCAGCGCTCGGTGCAGAGGAGAGCTAGGTGCCGCCGCGCTCTGGGCTTGGCGCGTCCTGCTCGTGGCAGCCCGTGTGGCGGTGAGAGGTGGTCTTAAGGACGGAGCACCACTTCTGCCCGGCGGCACCCTTGGCTCCGGCCTTACCACGGGGGAGATTCCCTTTGTCTATTTCGCTCTTGTCATAGACCCAAGCAGATTTGTTGTTGTCTTCATTCTTGACCTTGTTTTTCCAGCAGTTACAAGCGTAGAACTCCTCCCTGCCACAGTTGCGTCAGGTCGATGTTTCCGCTCTCATGGCTACGCCACGGCGATCGATTTTCCCCTTCGTGCCGCCGTTGAGTGACAGGCCGTCAAGGTACAGGTGGCACAATGTGCTCTACACCTAGTCGATGTTGAAGTTGGGGTCCCGGTACATCATGAGCTTTCTGCAGGGATAGCTCTTGGGCGCGACTATTATTCAATCTGAGGTCGAACATTGGTTTGCTCGTCTTTGCGCGAACTCAGAGCACGCGAGAGTCTTCTCCGTGAAGAAGTCGTCCGGATCCTGGCCGAGCTTCATGCTGGAGCTGACCTGCCGCTCCATGGTATATAGCGCGCGGACGACCGGCCTCGTGCGTGACTTTGTTGTACTCGGCGACCAGCTCCTGTTGGGCCTCCTGCCCGTTTCCACTGGTTCCAGTCTCGTCTTCGTGCTTGAGTGCCAGGACGGGAGCCGACTTTTCTGTCAGCAAGAACCAAGTGGTGTAGAGGTCCTTCACACCTCGGACAGGTCATGATCTATCTATCTACAGATCATCCAGTTCCTCGCCTGCTGTTGTGAGAGATGGTGCAGGATCTGCATAGTACAGGTCCAACCAGAAAGCATGCTCTAAATCATGCGGATTAGGCGGGTCTCGCCCGGCAACATGAGCTAAACCGTACAACATCGGGAACGTAGCTGCCTGGAAAGACCTAGATCATGGAAGTGGGAATCGATTATCTGTCGGGGGCGTGGAGGTCTTCATTCGCCCTGTCGATCCCAGTTGTTTGTATCTTGGCCCAAGGTGGCCTACGCCCCCCCACGTGTCAAAGGAAGAGTGGGAGGAATTGTCGTGTCGGTCGTTGCTTGGGTCGGTCTGGTTTTTCCTTTGGGCAGACTCGCGTTGTCTGTGCGTGTTGCGCGGAGCACCACCGCGAGCGCCTTACGCCAGTCTCGGAAACGGCGAGGCTTCCTGCCTTCGAACGCCCTGAGTCCCGTTACGTCGTTGGTGAGGTTGCCGTTGTTGGTGGAAGGCTTCCATCTTGGTGGTCGTATACACTCGTACGTAGTTGTTCGCAAAACGGTGTTGCTAGATACTCGCAGTCGTGAACAGCAGCCGGAGCAGTGAAGAACAGCTGTCGAACTCGTACTCCCTGCTAGTAGATGCGTGATCTTGAATTCGCCCAACGGGGCTCCTAACTACAGCATTGCAGCAGTCGTTACGGAGTCGATGTCGTAGTTGGTCGAGGGTCCCGAGACTTACGATTCACAGCAGTCTTTATTTCGTGGATTACGCCCAGCAGAGCTCCTGACTCCTGACTGCTGCAAGTACCGTATTTGCTCTTGGAGTGGAGTTGTTGTCGTAATTTTTTACCGGGGGTCCTGGGACCTCGCGATCCATAGTTCGTCGTGGTGGACCACGCGGCAGAGCTTCTGTTACAGCAGGACCGCAGACGCTCCTGGAGGTTGTTTCATACAGCTGTTGTTCGGGGTCCGAGGCATACAAATCACACTATGTCGTGGATTACGCACAGCAGAGCTCCTAACGCACAGCCGTACCGTCGTAGTCGTCCTGGAGCTATTTTTGTTGTGTACAGCGGTTACTCCGAGTGTTGCTTGATATGTTTTATGAGTTTTGTTGCGGCCCCGTCGAAACGCGGCAGCAGGTGACTATATAACTTCAACGTAGCTGTCGTCGGTCGGGGTCTCTTGTGCAGTATCGGCAGTCCTAACTGCAGCAGCAGCAGCAGCTGTGCAGCAGTGCAGCAGTTGTGTTGAACTCCTGTGTATATTGGGACCCTAGACATCGTCCGTACCTCGAATATACGGTACCGCGCTTCGTTCACGTTCTAGTCGCGCTTTCGACGAAGAAACTATCTCCGAAAACGATGCCTCGTACGTGAGGCCCTGCAGATAAAAGTTCAATCTCGGGCTTGTATCGCCGTCACCGCCAGAACTAATCGCAGGTCGGGGCTGCGTGTCCTTGACTCGCCGTGATGCTCGGCGTTTGCACGTTGGAGGTTCTTGGCCGATTAGCGTGACGCATGCTACGGTAGAGATGCCACGTTTGTTTTTCTGAGGCTCAGTCATCACTTAAGAGCTCAAAATCCCGCCCAAAAACTGATCTTGATAAAAACGAAAGAGCACCCCGACGAATAAATCCCATGGCCTTGGCATGCAATACATCAGATTACAAAAAAAAAGTGACATTTCGACTATTTTGGGTTAAGGTGTATAGCCCCCTCATCCAGAAACAAAATTAGCCGAAAAGTGCAACAAAACCTCTATCGTAGCGCGCGTCGCGTGCAGCTTGTGTGCCGAGTACCAGCTGTACTGCTGGTATAGGCAATGGTGAGCTGACTGCTGATGACCCGCACAGTACAATTGAGAAGCGAACACGGGAGCCGAGTCCCTGCTAGGTAAAGTCTTGATATACAGATGTAGAAATAATACGATGTTGCTGTACTGGTGACCGGAGACCATTGGTGTTGATTGGTGTTGCTCAAGACGAAAACCATGAGGGGCAGAGGAGGAGTGATCGAGAGGGGGGGGGGGAGGGGGGGGGCGTGCTCGAGATCATCCACGACAAAAACAGCAACAAAAACCAGACAGCCCTAAAACAAAAAAACGGAAGGCCTTGTCGCAACAACATAATATTTGTGACCGTGACATCCAACTGATTTCTCGAGGTTCTTCCTAGACTCGTAAACGTGACAGTCTGGTCCAATGCGTACGTACTTGGTACATAAAACACAACTGTTTGACCCGAGGCTACAAGCTGCTGCTGCTTACTGTTGTGTCTCATATTACTCTGTAACTGTATTCTATCAGATGACTGTATTTCCAAGCAGTGAGTACACGGCTGCTAACTACTGCTGTAGTCGTTTTAAATCCTCAACACGGGGCAGTCAGTCGCTCTCTAGCTACATCGTGTGTACTCCGGACCACGTTACCGCCGCGCACTCCGCCGTGAACATCCTAAAAAGGAAATATACTTATCTTACATATATACGCCTTTAGATATTTACGTTTTTGTTGTCTTGACGACGACCCCACCCTGCTTGCTCCCCCCCCCCCCCTGCTGCTGCTGGCTACCCCGTCTTTCGGCTGGCCTGCTTCTCGCTTTCCTCGTGTGCGCTTGTTCACGTGTGCTTTTCCTCTCTCGTGCCTGCGCTTTTGTTTTGCGTCTTTGTTTTGTCATCTCGCGTTCTTGGCTTTTGTTTGCGTGCTTTATCGCGGGCATTCATCTCGCGTGCTTGTTTGCGTGGGTTTTTCAGCGTGGGGTTCGCGAGTATCGCGTTGTATCGCGTGGATGCGTGCCGGCAGCACACTGTACGTGAACGAAAAAAATCGGGAAACCGACCTTCGAGTGCTCGTTGCCTGTCTTAGACGAGCGATGGAAGACGGGCAAAAAATTCATGACGAGTTTGGATGATAGTGGACAGTATGCGTGTTGGAGGAGGGCGGCGAACATGAAAGGAGGGGGAATGGGAAGGGGGAGGGTGGGTGGGGGGGTGTACTTCATTTTTATGCATGGCTGTAGTCGTAGTATGACCATAGACCCTCGCATCCCTACAATGCCGGGACGGAGCGTGTCGGGTTTTCACCGACCAGGCAGACATTGATAGCACCAAGCGCGAAGCGCCGTGAGGTGTTGGGCGAGTCGCATGAAGGGTGAGCTGCATCTTACTAAGAGCCGCTTGTGAGGCGGACTTGCAAATGGATGACAGCTTCAATGCGTTACATTAATTTATGGTGTGGCCACTTCGTGAGACAGCAACGGGAGCACTGCTGTGTAAGTAACTTCGGCGTTACCGTTTGCCGCCAGCCATCGTCAGTCAGTGGGAGAGGGGGGGGGGGGGCTTCTTTTTTGGACGACGCTTCGCGTGCGTTGCCCGCCAGCCGTTGTTCCACCTTGCCTTCGGAGAGGGAGAGGCTTGGTTTGTTTTTGCGCTGGAAAATTGGCCCTACGAAATAGAAACGCTGTTTTTTGCCTCTAGAAGGGGTCGGCATATCTTCAATACATGTACTTACACCCACAACGGTCATGGTATATCTATCACGCATCATGCTCCCAATTTTTACGCAACGATCATACTTGTAGCTATTTTTAGCGACGTTGGATGTCGACGTGTGACGCTGTTCGGCCAAACAAGCTCGAAACTCACACTATATATCCGATCGATCATTCGTTGGTTTTGTATGAACGCACAGCGCAAAGTTGGGGGGCTTACGGTCGCTCTCGGTAGCTTGGCACGAACGGGAAAGACGCGAGCCCCTCTTCAGCTCTCTTCTATAGCATGCTCTTCCCGAGCATACTTATCTAAGGCGTGGGGTCACCTTCATCTTCTCCTCTTCAGCCCTCTTCTACAACATGCTCTTCACGAGCTCTTGTCTGCTGGACATACTCATCTAAGGCCTGGGGTCACCTTCATCTTCTCCTTTTGAGCTCTCTTCTACAACATGCTCTTCACGAGCTCTTGTCTGCTGGACAGAATAATCTAAGGCCTGGGGTCACCTTCATCTTCTCCTCTTCAGCTCTCTTCTACAACATGCTCTTCACGAGCTCTTGTCTGCTGGACAGAATAATCTAAGGCGGGGTCACCTTCATCTTCTTCTCTTCTCTTCTATTTGGAGCTTCTCGTACAAGCTCACCTCACAGTGAGCCTCGCGCTTACCTCAATTTTAGGCTGTGTATTGACCGGTCGTCGGCAATCGAGTCTAGGCATATACATCAGCTTTGTGCTGGTACACACGCTGAACACCCATACCTAATATGTAAGACCCGGTGTGTAATTTCATGTCAACAGCCGGTGCTTGAAACCCATCGCGCACCCGCAAGTGGGTGACAGACAGCCTATCCGTTAAACTACAGTAACCTAAGTCACCCCCGCCATACCATGATATGTGATTTAAGATTTGTCCTACACATCGCGCAATTCGATGTCAGTCGACGAGAGAAGAAAGGGGCTGAAGTCTTGCTCGCGATAAAAAAAAGGCAAGGCACAAACCGTACGTAATGTGGGGGGAGGAGGGAAAAGAAAGGGCCTACTTTGTGACCCCGGATCTGAGTTACGACTTGGAAGGAGAGAGAGAGAAAAGAGGGGCGAAGAGAGTAAATGGGATGGAAAACACACACACACAATTATTTTGGTAGGAGTCTAAAACATTGAAAACAAATACTAATATTGAACGCCACTATCCCGGGGGGGCTAATGTAGTAAGTAACTATTTCGGGGGGGCTAATGTAGTAAGTCACTATTCCGGGGGGGCTAATGTAGTAAGTCATAATCAGGGCCCACACGCTAGACCCCAAACACCATGTATCCCCCCAATGTTTACACACCGCCACATTCGGTTATGATTGCTCTACAGTAGGACCCCCTGTAAAATATGTTTCCGATGACACCTGGCACGTGTGTCAGACACATTCATCGAAAGGGGAAAATCCTTCGAACCCTGGTCATGAACCAAAAACCTTGTTTATTGTGGGAGCGCGAGGCGATTTTTGCGCAAAAAACTCAGATTGGTTCTCGGAAACAGATAATAAAGGTCGCGTGATACGTAAAATATTTGTTCTGACGACATAAAGACAAGTCGCATTACAAAAACAAAACGCCTTGAGGGCTTTCCAGAGGGCGCTTTTCGCGTGCGTGATTAAAGAAAAATGACGATTATTTTTGTAATAGTATGGGCTTGGATTGCTTATTAAGGCAGACCTTGCAAGGGGGTAGATACTCTGTGTCTCACCCAGTCTTATTACAACTTCAGCACCGGCCACCCGAAGCACCCTCAACTACCATACTGGTATGTACAATGCGCGGAGACTCACCCCACAGTAGGTCTAGGGCTTGGTCGCAGTTAGTTTTTGCCTTCTGAGGCGATATTGTTTTGCCTTCTGAGGCAATAGTTAGTTTTTGCCTTCTGAGGCAATAGTTAGTTTTTGCCTTCTGAGGCAATAGTTAGTTTTTGCCTTCTGAGGCAATAGTTAGTTTTTGCCTTCTGAGGCAATATTGTGCTTGCCTTCTGAGGCAATAGTTAGTTTTTGCCTTCTGAGGCAAACACTTTTTTTCTGACCGGCTTAGCTTCTCAAAAGTGAGCGATGCTACCGCGGTTAGCATGTTGATGGTTGGCATGATGCTCTTCTTATCAGTATAATATTTGTTTTCGGACTATTACTAACTACTATTATTACGGGAGACGATAGTAAATATGACCTATGGTAGACACAAAAACCTATATATATATATATATATGTCTGCCTATTTTTACTAGTAATATTTGGTCCTATTCACTATGCCCCCCCCTAGTGGCGCATAGAAAATACGTGTTGGTCGGGTTTCGCGACCATTTTGTTTTTTTTTTAAAGGTCAAGTTTCGGGTTAAGATACGTATTGAGTTTCTCATGTCAGTACGTACATATGTAAGAGCTAAAAAAAATCAAGCACCACCCCTATGTAGTACCGTGGCGTTGCTCCGGACTGAAATCTCCTCCGGCATGCGCGCGTGGGGGGGGGGCTTCATGAGACGCACGGGTTTTGTTTTTTGTTTTGCTTGTTTTGTTTGTAGAATACGTTTTGATAGTTCCAACTTCGGCGGACTGGTAAAACTAAATCACGCTTCCACATTTAACCCGTCGCTTCCCGTTGCAACAGCAGAACCGGTTGCTGCTGCCGCTGCTGCTGCTGCTGCTGCTGCTGCTGCTGCTGCTGCTGCTGCTGCTGCTGCTGCTGCTGCTGCCGCTGCTGCTGCTACTACTATCTCGGGCGCGTGAGCATGTTGGCCCGACCTGACCCCCGAGAGGATCAGGTGCGGTTGGGTCTCGCACTCACTCGTGACGACGACGGTTCGTATACTGCTACCCGCTCCCGCTACACTTTTCGTTTATTAGATGGTTGGTATCACGCCGCACCCGATTTTTTCGCTTGGCTTTGCCTGGGTCCCCCCCCCAAAAGGGGTATTTTTGTCATGTAAGCAAAGCTCTCGTATTTCGTCTCCCCGAATTCGGAAAGTAAATAATTTTATGTATGTACATATATTTATATATTTATCCAATCGTGCGCTACGTACATCTATCATCGTGTTCCTCCGAAGGTGAAAACAAATTAATAACTTGAATTATTAATATTATAGTATGAATTAACTTATAGTTATCAAAATTGAAAAACAACAAACAGCTGTGTGTGAGATCGAGAAATTCGTCGAAACTCATCTTTGTGCAAGCTGAGTGGGATACTTCGATCGCGCGTACTTACGGGTTTTACATGTCCTTAGTATGCAGGATGTACATCCTGTATATGAGGAGAACAAAATATGGGGCTGCAAAATTCAGGGAGCGTGTTCTCTATCTGTGAAAACATATATTAAACCGTGCATGGGCTTGCGCGTAACTCTACCAAAACTATTAATAGGAGATAAGCGTGGTATGTATTGCTCTCGTATACTGTCCGTACGTGTATCTATTGTCTATGTGTGACTCTCCGGACTATCCTCACGGTTATTTTTTTTTGTGCCGCGATCATGTGTACGACCGCGGAGAATCTGTGCCGCCAAGTGCTAACTCCTTCAAGTAGGACCGCACTCCCATTCTTATGATAAATTACTTGGAATTGGAGTCAGATATGTGTTCAAGGGACAGTGCAGTACTAAAAAGGTAAAAAGGGTCCAGCATTGATGTTGTGGCGCCCCCACCCAGCTCCTTTTTTTGTGTAATTTATTACCAGCACATCTTACGGTGGAGTGTGATACTTCGTTCGCGCATATGAAGTATATATATATACAGGTAAACGATTGATATAACTCACCGCATGTGCACCAAGTGAGCCGCAACCCAAGCATCAGGCCTGGGCTGGATCTCTCCTGGTCTACTGCAACACATTCAGGGAGTACACCGTATATATGTGACCTCCCTTGAGTTCCACAGCTGTCAGATTGTGTTCCCCTCAAACCCCGTAGTTCGCGCGATCGAAGTGATGTATCCCACGCAGCTTGCAAACATGAGTTTCGACGAAATCCTCGATCTCACAGCTGTCGTTTTTTTTTTTTTTTTTTAATTTTTTTCAATATACAGGTAAAACGTATTTTTACGAACGTACGTGTTATATATATACGTCGTACTCGTACGCATGCGGAGTTTGGCATGCCGTTCGATCAAATACTTGAATATGCATTACTTGTTAATAGTGGTTACCCCGTGTTATCGCATCGATCGGTCGGCGGTCGTCCGGCGCTTGCTTACTGTGCGGTGTGCTGACGGAAGCTGACACAGAACACGCACCTCCGACATCATCACACCCGAACATGGGGCAGCCGAATATCCGCCATCATCATCATCACCATTTAACACCTCCAGAAGGCATTAGGTGTATAGTATATAAGGATTGAGACCCCTCCTACTTCTTAATTGCCTCTAAAACACCTTGTCTCCCCCACCCCCCCCATCGGCTATTTCTGATATAATTCAAAGCATCTTTCGTGGAGGTAACATCCAAAATACATTCACTGCTGTGCTGGCACCCATATAGACATAACAACACTACGTATGATACGAGTACCTCTTCGAAAGGGTAAAGGTCTGAATTGTTTGTTTTTTTTCATCTTGTTGTGCAGTACTCTGTAGTACCAGTACGTACACACTGCGTTTTTTTTTCTTCGGTGAATCACGTGATTACACGTGGCGACTGCACTACCCTACTCTTTGCTGTGTGTTGTCGTTGTCGTATTAGTTAGAGCCAGCCTGCCCATCCATGGTACACATACTTTCTTTACGCACGTACATATGTTACGTACACTAAAAGTTACCGTGGTCAATTGGCCCGCTTCACGCTCAGCGCTCCAACGTAATAATAGTTACCCATATTACTATTACTACGCAATAATAGTATTACGGGGGAACACAGTAGTAAACCCCACGCAGGTGCTCGCTCGACGCGTGCTATATAGAGCCGCCAAGATTGGTATGTCGGTTTGCGGGGCGTGCTTGCCATCGGTCTCTGACTTTCGTGATCATGCGTGTGTGTGTAGATATTAATAAATATAGATGTGTGTAGGGGGGGGTATAATTAATTAATTTAGCGAAAGAGGGAGAAGAAACGTACCAGGTAGTGTGTATGTGTGGAATAATAATTAATTAATTTCACGAAAGAGGGAGAAGAATATAGGGGACCTACGGGAAACGCAAAAAAAAACTATATTTTTGCCTATTTTTACTATTTTTACTAACAATGTTTGGTCCTACTTAATGTGGCCCCCCGTGATAGATTCAAGTACCGTGACTCGGAAACCCTTGCACACCTGACCACCGATTCCTACTTGATGATCAGGCAGATTATGCGGCTCCCACCCGGCAATATGAGCTAGATAATACAGATCATACAGATCCGAAAACCTATCTGCCCTGAAAAATTTAGATCGTCAAACTGGAAAATGGAAGATCTATCCGTTGTGTGGATCGTGCTTCAGGAGGCTTCGAAGCCTCGCGGGTTAGACATTTAGCAGTTGGTTTTCGAGGAGCCGCATCTTCAAGACCGCAGGATCGGCGTTACCCCGAATCTTCCACTATTTTTCTGCACATACGTGCGGCTCGTCAGGGTGGGCTAGTGTTGCGTTTTTTTGCCCTCCAACAAGGTCCTGTACAGATTCAGAAGTAGGAATCCGGGAAAGGATGGCGTATTACTTGGGAGGCTTTAGGCTTCCATCCGTGTAGGTAGGGGCCACAGGGGTCTGGGGCGGGGCACACGAGCCCACCTTCTTGGAGTACGATGTTATGGATATCATTCGACGAATTGTGTCAGTTTTTTCATTCTGAATGAGTAAAATGCCCTTCACATTGTCGGAAGACAAATAATATAATATTATCATTAGAAGTGCTATACTTGCGTTTTTTTTTTTTTTTTTTGTCCATCCCATTTATTATCTTCGCCCTTCCTTTCTCTCTCCTCCCTAGTCGTAACTCAGATCCGGGGTCACAAAGTAGGCTCCTCTCCCTCCTCCACTACGGTTCTTGCCTTGCATTTTTATCGCGAGAAGACTTCAGCCTTTCCTTCCCTCGTCGACTCGCATCGAATTGTGCCTACCCACGCTACTATTAATTGGCGCTCTCAGCAGTTGATTCCGTTTTTTTTTTTTTTTTTTGCAAATAAACTCAAAAGTCCGACCCACGTGAGATTCGAACTCCAGACATCAACGTTCAGAAGCGTTCGAGGTTACCTCTAGACCATCGGGGCGTTGGGATATAACGAATAAGCTACTATTATTATCTGCTCGAGGCAGGGCTGTCTGGGTATCCCAGAGTAGAGTAGGTTATCCGTTCTTAACCCTTATAGGACTGGAGTCCCGTTTTGGGGACAAATTACTTAGAATTAGAGTGGTTTGTCCCCAAAACGGGACTCCAGTCCTAAAAGGGTTAACTAGCCAACAACTTCCGCTATGTATATCACACACCACTTTTATTTTCCTCCAAACTACCACTCTGTCCCGAAATATAAGCACCGTTTCTATTGAATATTAATGTACATAAGATGATTATATTTAGGGGTAGAGTGGTAAGTTTTTATTGGGTGAGATAGAGAGCTCCTCGAGTGACCAAACCCTCAGAAAAAATGTTGGTGCACCTCCACGTATAATAGCCGTAGCATGCGTCCCTGGTATGTTATATATATATATATATATGTGTGTATGTATTCAGAAGAGACTCTTCGTTCTCGGTGCCGTTGTCATCCGTACTATAATATACTTCAGTATTTATTGTGTATTTATACCATAATGATTCTGTCGTTGGCTCCGTCGTAGTCCGACATCATCATCACCATAATAATAATATTTATCATCCATCATCCATCATCATCATCATCATCATCGTCGTCGTCAGTCATCGAATAATCACTAATTTACTGTAGTTCCAAAGGTATGGTGTTGTATACGTGTACGATTAATAATATGCCTGTATGGCTGTGCGTATGGGGTTCATAAACAGCATAATAACATAAGTAAAACAAAATATCTGGTAGGTTGTATCCATGGGGAGTGACCCTACCTGCTGAGCTATAGGGGTACAAGGTACAAGATCGATCGATTACCCAGCCTAGGGTAGGTAGTCCTTGTAATAACATGCCTGCCATCATCAACGTGGCGGTGGTGCTGCTACCACTGCTACCTTGCCCCAGTCGGATAGATCATGATCTAGATTATCTAGATTATCTAGATTATCTAGATTATCTAGATGGTCTAGGTGATCTGGATGATCTAGATGATCTTAAAAATCTAGATCATCTGGATGATCTAGATGGTCTTGTTAACCTAGAGCATGACCTGCCGCGATATCATGAGATACATGTTGCGCAGGATCTGCATTCAGTAGTACTATTAGTAGTACTTATCCGATCCAAGACACACGCTCTGCGTAGGTCATGCAGATTATGCGGCTTCCACCCGCGGTATCACAATGAGCTACCCCAGGTATGTAACCCGTGCTACGATAGAGGTGTACCACTTTTTGGCGAAAACGTTTCTGACCGACTATTAATATCAATAGTATACTTCTCAAGACGCGTGCTGTACGATAGAGGTATACCTTATTTTGGCTGAAACGTTTTCGGAATGACGGGGCTCCTTAAGGGCCCGTTTTAACGAAGAAAAAAAATATCAATTTGGAAAAAAAAAAATCAAGTCCGCTTTTCATTGGTCAGAACCCGCACCACCACCCAAGATTATACCCCAAGATCCTAATCTTTGGTGCTGGTGCGTGTGTTGACCAATGAAAAGCGAATTTGAATTTCATTTTTTCCAAATTGAATTTGTTTTTGTACTTGTTAATATGGGCCCTTAACCCAACATTGTCAAAAATTCACTCTAGGTAATGATTCAATACGTTTCGTTACATACTTCGGCCATGGGATTGATTTTTCATCGGGAGTGTGTACTCGTATATACGTAGCACTTTTATTTGCCTCCAAAATCAGTTTGCGGGTGAGGCATCGTGGAACTCCTCAAGTGACCACCACCCTCAGAAGGCAGAATGGTGCTACTCTGCATATACGACTATTCAGGGTGGGCTAATGTGATGTGGTGTCTTAGGGCTATAGAATGGCTGAGAGATAATTATACAGGTGAAAAGCCTTGTGACCCCAAGATTATTCTCGTGTACTGAAGTCTCCTTGGTAGATCAGATAGGCAGTCGTAGCACCGAGGCTTTGTAAGCCCATAGGAATGTTCTCTGAGCATTACTGTAGAATATTCCTAAAGGCGAGAGAACTCGTAGGATTAGCGCTTAGAATAACACAGGAATGATGTTACCCCTTGGGTATGATTGGTAACACCCCTCGGGTATGATAAGACGATCGCTCGGGAACAGATTAGCCTCATGGGAAAGTTCCCTGGGCTACTGTAGCTATCCGATTAACGGGCTGTTAGAGGGAGAACTATCGTAATCACCCGACTAGCGATCGACTAACGCGGGCAAGAGAGTCTGCTCCCACGCAGGCTCGCACCCCCCCCCTCCCTCTCACTCCCTTGTCCTCGCCTTACCTGCTCTGTTTTTTTTTATCTCCTGGCTTCCCAGTTTGTAGCCTTTTTGGTCTCCATCATCAGAGGTTTAAATATTATCAAACAAGAGGTCTCCCGTATTGAAGAAAAACTTGCTTCCAAGTCCAGCAACGTTCCTGCATCCCTTCCATCGTATATCTCGGTCATACTACACTTGGCGTCGACGGCAGGACTTCTGCCGATGGCCCTATCCGTGATGCTTAGGCCTCACTACGAGGTGTGGGGAAATTTATAGCCTCATTTTGTTGTTTTGAATAGCCGCATATTCGACCCCCCTCTCTCGGTCTTTTGGCATGAACTTTGTTATCAGCCATCGACCATCGTGTGGTCTGCATATACGACTATTCAGGGTGGGCTAATGTGATGTGGTGCCTTAGGGCTATATAATGGTTGAGAGATATTTATACAGGTGAAAAGCCTTGTGACCCTAAGATTATTCTCGTATACTGAAGTCTCCTTGGTAGATCAGATAGGCAATAGCACCGAGGCTTTGTAAGCCCATAGGAATGTTCTGAGCATTAGAATGTTCCTAAAGACGAGAGAACTCGTAGGCTTAGCGCTTAGAATAGCACAGGAATGATATTAACCCTTGGGTATGATTGGTAACACCCCTCGGGTATGATAAGACGATCACTCGGGAACAGCTTAGCGTCATGGGAAAGTTCCCTGGGCTACTGCTGTAGCTATCCGATTAACGTGCTGTTAGAGGGAGAACTATCGTAATCACCCGACTAGCGATCGACTAACGAGGGTAAGAGAGTCTGCTCCCACGCAAGCTCGCACCCCCCCTTGTCCTCGCCTTACCTCCTCTGGTTTCCTCTATCTCCTGGCTTCCCAGTTTGTAGCCTTTGTAGTCTCCATCATCAGAGGTTTAAATAATACCAAACAAGAGGTCTCCTGTATTGAAGAGAAGCTTGCTTCCGAGTCCAGCAACGTTCCTGCATCCCTTCCATCGTATACCTCGGTCATACTACACTTACCTGGCATGTGTCTTAACCCAATATTATCGGAGTTACCAAGAGTGTTTTGCAACTTTTTTCGTGATACACTTACAATAGTACACGAAGGGGAGGAGAATTGGTTGGATAAGATTGGTAGTATTCGACGAATTGTGTCAGTTTTTTCATTCTGATTGAATAATGCCCTGCACATTGTCGGAAGGCAAATAATATAATAATAATAATAATAATAATAATAATACGTATAGGCTTTGAGTTGTCCGTAGGGTCGCGCCTGTATGTAGCTTTTTCTCAAAACATAAATTGGGGTGAGGTGTATGTATCGAACTCGTCCAGGAAGGAGCCTCGGGGAAAATGATGTGCTAGTATACCTCTACCGTAGCACGAGTCGTTATATATGCTATGGCTACTTCCTATGGCGTGGGGGTGTCATGGAGATAGATGCAGAGTAGGACGCACGGAGAATAGAGATGGCGCAAAGTGTATCCAAATTGTAACAGTACGGGCTTGGAAGGCCGGTAATTTTACCTCATTTATAGTTAATTGGTCCGTTTTCGTATTAGTTGGATGGCATTCGTATTCGGGATATGTATAAGATTGGAAGGGACAAGGCCCCCTTCCGAGTTCCGAGCTCAGATGTCATCACGGCTCTGGGAAATAATAAAAGCTGCTTCTCTTTACGCCTGATTCTGCTTCTCTTCTACGCTTGGTTCTACTGTACGTGAAAGTGAGTAGCACCAAGGATGCCCAATAGACAAACCTGCAACGGGATACTCTGTGTCTCACCCAGTCTTACACACAATGAGGATATCATAGCAGGTGTCATGCAATGATTTGGTGAAGGGTGGTGTGGTGCACACTCAATCAGACGACGCCAAATGTGAAGAGACGCCACGGCCAACGACGCCAAATGTGAAGAGACGCCACGGCCCGCGTTGTCAGCATTAGGTTAGGCGGTACGGGGCAAGCCCGACTACCGCGTCCAGGTTAACTCTGGTTATACTCTTGACCATTCATACGTGTTATGGTTCATATTACAGTAGTGGTTCCTTGCCTTTCCAGAAGTTCTGAGCTACAGAGGGCAACCATTCCTCTTCTCAGAGGAATATATGAATAGTAACGCCTCCAAAATAATAAAGGGGAAACGGGGATACCATGATATTATACGCAGGAAAGGAGGATTGATTGGATGGGGGTGGGATTGGTGGTAAATATTCGACGAAATGTGTCAGCTTTTTCATTCTGGATGAATAATGCCCTCCACATTGTAGAGAAGATAATTGAAATCATATAATGTTCATATATCATGCAGACTACGAGTAGGAACCTTCCTGCCCTGAAAGACCTACTACTGTAGATGATAAATATAAAAAAAAAGTGTGAGGGACCGCCAGGCTGCTAGAGGGATGGAGGGAAAAAACTGGAGTATTGCTTGCTGCCCAATGACGGGGGTGGAACATAAACATTGACGAGAGGAGGAGGAGTAGTCAAATTATTTGTATGGCGTTTTTTTAGTAAAAGCTATACAGCTATTAATAGTTTGGAGGAGGTGTAGTTAGTATAGGAGGAGCCGTCACGAAGGCAAAATAGGTGCGATATTTGTTTTGCTTCAGAGTGGCGACAGAAAATGAATTGATAATTACCGGTAGTGTTTCAGAGACCTCAATTCAGTTGCAGTCGACACTCTTCTTGTCGTCTGCTGACTTTTTACTGACGATAATCCATGTTTTTGAGGATGGGGAGGTTTCCTGTTGACCTCCCCTAACCTATACAACAAGTTAACGGGCGGGGGGGAGCCTGGCCTCGCGGTGGGGAATGATCTTTGATCAGACAGATATAGAGATGATGGACGGACGGACGGACGGACAGGATGGGGAGGTTTCCTGTTAACCTCCCCTAACCTATACCAGGTACAAGTTATAACGGGCGGGGGGGAGCCTGGCCTCGCGGTGGGGAGTGAATTTTGATCAGACAGGTAAGAAAGAGATGATGGACGGACGGACAAAAAAACATTTTTTGCATTATTTATTTTTTGTTTGTGAAATTCCGTCTCAGTTAAGGTACGCACCCCATGACAAAAAGCGCAGGAAAAACAACCCCGCAAATACATATATAGAAGATAGGACGCGGAGAACATTTTTTCTTTCCGTCACAACAGGACAGAAAAAAAACTCGCAGGAAGCTGATACAATATCACATTTTTTTTATGATACATCGAATCATCCCCATTAATTATTATTTTCGTACGTACTTCGAAGTAGTAGTATTATTAAAAATAAAGTTCGTCATTAATGCGACTTCCAATCGAACTACTACGACTGCTGCTGCTGCTGCTGCTGTAACTTCCGTTGGGGGCTCTTACACGCGGCGAGAACAAGAAAAAAACTTGGGAGTAGGGACGGGACGGCGGCAGGCGTCGCTATATCGAGGCAAAAAACATCCATCCAATGATGAAATAATGAAATATACTCCCGCCGGTCCCCCGCCCGAGGAGGAGAGTAGAATACCTCCTCCGTCATCGAAAACCACGTATTATACTACTTTAAGTAAGCCAAGTATTACAAACCATGAAAAAAAAAGAGCATACATACACACATACATCCGAAAAAGAAGGAAGAAAGAAAGATAGTAGATGAACCTCCTGAAGAAACGTATGTTGTATGCTCTGCGAAACGCGCATAATTTATGATCGCGGTAAACGGGGTACGAACGAGTATGATTGGGACGTGCCCTTCCTTAGTATATGATACTTTTGCTACGCCGAGCGAGCCCTCCTTCCTACTATGCTACACGCTGTACGAACTTCTTCTACGTACCGCTCTTCTCTTCTTTCTCCTTCCATGTATTCTTACTGGCGGGGCAACGAGCGAGCGAAAGCTGCCAGACAAGACTACTTTTTTTTCATGCCCAAAAATCTACATGTTATGTATGTTACCGTTTTACTACCTACCCCCCTCTGAAAGAGACAAGTCTCATCCGAAAGGCGGCTTGCTACAACAACAGACAAAACAATTACAAAAAAAAGCAACCAACCATAAAGTGGTAGGCAGCCACCATTCATTCATCATGCATTGTTGGTAGGCAAAGGAAGGCAAGTCCTACGCAGCAGGCGGAAACAAAAAAAGGCGCTCGCGAAGGTCCGATGCGTTTCGATTTATACCGGACCCCTTAACAAGAAAAAAAAAAAAGAAGCAACTTTTTTTTTTTGGCTCTCTCGCTCCTCGTATCATATGCTGCCTGGTAGAAGAAAAACAACAGCCGACTACAAATAAAAATGTGGACGCGGAGCAGGCGCGGGCGTACTACCACTACCACCAGCAGCAGCAGGAGGAGCAAACTGGAGAAGAAACTACAACGGTAGTAACACCGTCGATCAACCACAGCAAAGATCCAACCCGCATAATACATAATAGCAGCAGCAAAGAGGCATCCAAGCAGTGAACAATTATTATTCCCGTTTTTTTTTCCCCTCCCCGCCTTCCCCACAGACGAAAGCAGCAGCGCAGACACGAAAAATATATATATGCCGCTTTTTTTGCCTCCACTCCTCCCGCCATCATTTATCTCTGACGAGCATGCATGCAGCTACTAATAGAGAGAACGTACAGCCCACCTCCCACCACCGCCACCACCTTACACCCTCCTCCCCGCCACCCGGAAGTCAAGAGACGAAAAACCCGCGAAAAAATACGGGGCTATAACAGTTGAGGACACGTCGAAAAAGAAATGTAGTGAAAGGCAAAGAACAAGAGAACAAGAGAAGTGAAAGAAAGAAAAACACGAAACAAAAGGCAGTTCGGCACCCCACACGCACACCGTGTTGAGAAAGCATACGACGACGAGCTGTCCAATGCACTGGCTGTGTTGTTGTCCAAGGAGCAGCGAGCGGGAGCCCAGGGCAACCACAGCCAGAGCAAGAAAAGAAAGACAGACGCCCATCTCGTCCCCACACCTTTGCGTGCTTTTTTTTCCTTTGAAGGGACACACCTCACTCAGCAGTGCTGTTTTGTTTGCCAAGGCAGGATTTATTTTATGCAAAAACAAAAACGAAAACAAGATACAGCACTCCGAGTGCCTCAAAAACCGGGGCGCTCCATCCCCTCCCCCCCCCAAAAAAAAAAACCCCCCCCGGGGCCCCAAAAACCGGGGGCCCCCCCCCCCCCCCCCCCCCCCCCCCGCGCGCGCCTTCCACCTCTCCCCCGTCCATTCACTACAACAGAGCGTCCAATCTCTCTCCCCTTCTTTCCGCACCCGAAATTGCGAAGAAAAAAATCTCCACACCTATATATCACAAAAAGATGTACACATCACCACTATAAGCCCCCGCTTTTTCCCCTTCAAGCTCCCGCCCCCTTGCCCCCCAAGACAGACAAGCCTCCTGGATGCCAGAGTCTAAACTGGAAACCCTTTTTTTATGATCTTGTCTCCGCGCTCGCTCCCCCCGCCGAAACGGCGGCGCACTGCTTAACCTACGGCTAAATCCCGCTGAAAAAGCGTGCGCGAAAAAAAAGACCCCCCCGCCCCTGCAGCTCCTCTCTCTCCCCCCTATAGCACTACATGGCGGCGGGCGTCTAAATCGAGAAAATTGCTGAAAAAAGAAAAAAGAACCCCTCCCTCTTTTTTTTAATCACACGAAGAAGCATGGTATTTAATCAGAGACGGGGACGGAACGGACTCTACTGTGAAGGGGTGTCCTTTTCTCTCGCAATTCTCTCCCCCCGCGTGCACGCCGCGGGAGACTAATAAGACAAAACACAAGAAGCAAAAAAAAAATGGGCCCCCTGAAAAAAAAATATCGAAACGGGACGAAAGAGAGAAGATGGATGGTGGTACCGCTATATGATGGTCGATTGATTGATTGATTGATGGATTGGCTGGTTGGTAAGACCCGCTTTCAACTAACTACCTGTGACGCCGAAACACACAACAAATGGCGTACTCAAATGCCTCGTGCTAACAAAAAGCACACACCGGGTGGCGGCGGCGGCCGTCCCCGTCCCCGCGGCGCTAGCCTAGCCTAGCCCAGCGCGTGCGTATATAGCGCCCCCCCGCGTCGCCAATTTTTTACGCCCACCTGGTCACCGCCGCCAGAAAAACAGCCAGCAATCTCACGCGAACGGTGGACTGAAGGACTGAATTGAACCGGGGGACTACAAACGTAAGGACGCCTCGAAAACCAAACACGCCGCAAACTCAGAAAGCCTCTTGCCGCCCCCCTCCCTCCCTCCCCTCCCCCAACTTAAAACAAAGGCTCTCCCATGTATATCGATAGTGCTGCTCGCAAAAAACAACGCTACCGCTCGATCAGCCATATATCCCCCCCCCCCCCGCATGCCTGCCTGCCTGCAACAACTTTTGCCACTCTCGCTCGCTCTCCCCGTTCCCTCGACCAACAAATGCCGGCAAGGAACTCATCCGTCTTCCCTAAAAAAGGGAGGAGAAAAAAAACAACCCCAGGACCAAACGATATGATGTGGCAAGACCCGGTTATTTCGGGGGTTATAAAAGACGCGAGTTTATAGCGCGAGAAAATCCTTCGAGGGGGGGGGGGACAAAGTGAGATAGACTGGGAGGGGGGGGGGAGGGAGGGAGAGAGGCAAGGAAAGGAGGTAGATCGTCTATAGATCTTTTAGCTTTCCTAATCTCTTCTCTCCTGGCTCCCCCATCCCATCCCATCCCTCTCTTCCGCCCCCCCCCTCCCATCCATTCCAACGCGCGTGCAGAAAAAAAATGTTCTCTCTCTCTTCCCCCCCCCTCCCCTCCCTCTTAAGAGATCTCGACGAGTGTACTTGGAAGCAAGCGGTACGGGATAACGACGCGTCTCTCTCTCCCTTCCAGAAACGACGCCCGTCAGTCCGGCCCTATCAAAGAGAACCTCTCAAAAGAGCACCTTTGAAAAGAGTACCTCCCAAAAAGGTACTTATCAAGAGAGTACCTCCAAAAGAGTACCTCCGAAAGAGTACCTCCAAAAGAGTACCTCCGAAAGAGTACCTCCAAAAGAGTACCTCCGAAAGAGTACCTCCGAAAGAGTACCTCCAAAAGAGTACCTCCGAAAGAGTACCCACCAAAGAGGTACCTCTCAAAAAGAGGACCCCCCCTCTCAAAAAAGAGGAGGCCCCTCCTCTCGTCGATTCCCTCTCGAAAAAAAAAAAAATCGAGTGCTGTACCCCCTTCAAAAACAGAGGTACCTCTCTCTCGAAAAAAAGAAAGTTTTTATGCACCTCTTTTTATCTCACGAGTACCTCCTCCTCTCTCTACCACCACTTAGAAGCGGTAAGACATGGACGCGTCGTCGCTGTCCGTGTCCGCGTCCTCGTCGTCATCCATGCTGTCACCGTTGTCCGGGCTGTCGTCGTTGCCCGAGATCTCAAAGCTGTCCGAGCAGCCGAAGAGGGAGTCATCGGAGAAGCGGCCCACGCGGATCGAGTACATGCCGGACTCGGTGTCCTCCGGGATCTCGATGTCGTAGTCGCCCACTGCTCGGAAAAAAAAGAAGAAAAAAAAAAGGAGAGTACGTACGGGTTTTCCACAGAATTCAAAAGTGCGGGGTGCAGGGAGGGGGGTGGTGGGTTAGTCAGAGGGGGGCGGGGGGGGGGGGGGGGGGGGGGGGGGGGGGGGGGGGGGGGGGGGGGGGGGGGGGGGGCATGGGGGGGGGGAGTTTGCCAACGAGCGTTTCGGGCAAAAGGGAAATACGTCGGAAAAAGAGTTTGGGATTTCCACAGACAGTGTTTAAAATCCCACGTTACATATATATACCAGGTGTATGTTAAAATGATACCTGGTGAGCCCGTTGCCCAACCATGCACCAGCTTTACAAACAGAAGACCATCATCTGGAAACTACCTACCCATGTGCACTTACGCAAGAAACTTGTGAATTATCTCCTTCATGACGCGTGTATTGCCCGTTTTCTTATCCTGTAACAAGTGTCCTGAGCTCTCTCTACGGGCACACAAGGCCCCAACCACTACCGTAGATATCAGGTACCCTAGCGGTCGGGCTAGTAATAGTAGCTGGCGCTACGTACTGTGTTTTTTTTGGGGTTTCGCCTCCAAAACTCTTGCAAAACTCACTGGAGTCCTTGCAGCCGATCGACTCTTTGTCGCAGAGGTTGGCCACCCAGGTGCCGCAGTCGCCGCTGCCGCCCACGAGGAAGAGGTCGATGGCGAATCGGTCCACCTTGGAGCCGACACCGTTGTCGTAGTCGAACTGAAACCAACAAAAAAACGCAAGGCATCACATGGACGACAGCGAAACAAAAAAAGAGGGGGGGGGGGGGAAGGGGGAAACGTCAGCACGTTTTTTTTTTTTTTTTTTTTCCCCAACATTTTCCTCCATTTTTTATCTATAACTCGTATATACGAGTTTAGGTTGAAATAATGTAGCCACGGCGGTTGTTTTTTGTGTCTACTCTGTAGTATTAATAGTTAAAAAAAATGCCGTATATACGTACCGTATACATAGATGTATATATTATACGAGTGTTGACGCTTTCCCCCCGCTTTTGGGTGTTTGCGGTCGCACGTGACAAACTGCTGTGTTAGTTCCAGTTATAGACCACGTCTATACATCTACATATCTATACGTAACAAAAACGCAAGAAAAAAAACAAAGGAACACGCTTGGACGAGAGACAAATAAACAGGCTCCCTTCTTCTATTCGCGAGTGCCTATCATATCACACATCCATGGGAGCTGAGCAATGTCCGCCACAAGCACCCGTTTCATACACTATCTCCCGCGCGCCCCCTCCTCTCTCCCTATATCAACGCTCGCACACCCTGCAATACCATTTCCTCAAGAGGAACAGCGCCATCCACCCGCAAAAGCGTCAATCCAAGTCGACGTGTCACGACAAAACAAGCCAGATGTTTGTATCCACGAGTGCCTTTGCATGCTACTGATAGGCGCTTTCGGCAGAGCCTCTTCCCCCCACCGCCCAGATACGTCCCCATGTCAAAAAAAATAACTACCTGTGGTACAAATCATACCAGTACGGAGACACCATTACACGTCCACGTTTCGCGACCAAATCGTACTCAAGGGCTCAGCGGGGGGTGGAATATATAGCATAAAATACACCAGAAATACAGTGTAAAAACGTACTCACGCATACGAGTATGGCTGACACGCAAAATACGAGTACCAGGTATCTAGTCTGTATCCCAAAGTATAAGATACATGCAAGTATACGACGTACTTCTCCGTGCGTAGGAACGAAATGTCTCGTACTGTTTGTCTCGTACGTGATAATCATACTCGTACGTGTATATAATAGACTATACACGTACGAGTGCTGCTGTGACACACGTAAGCAAGCGCAAAACCGGGACCCTTCGACAACACGTAACATATGCCCATTAACAAATAATAGTTTACAGCGCATCGAATCAACACGCAACAGCAGCCCCAACCCCTGCCCCCCCCCCCCACCGACACATGGAACGAATTCAAGGACGTTTTTTTCGCAAGCTGTGGTACGAACGCACCGGGCGCACTTAGATACGAGGTATCGTGCCTGTGTATTGTACCGCAACCGCAACGTTCTGCAAGTCTTCTTAAGCAAAGCACAGCATGCACAAGATCACAGCATGAATATATGTATGATGCATACATCGAAACAAACACTTGCCTGTTACATAATATATATATGCGAGTATCTCGTACTAAAAAGTAGCACATATGAATATATACGAGTATTCAATGTTTAATACCGCTTGTTGTGTAAACAAAACTATGCATACGAGGTATATATCATGACATCATGCTATCCATAGCACAGGGTAGTATACCAGGTACCACGTATGCCAGTACACAACATGTCAACGACTAAACGAAATTACGTTTAAAAGCTTACGAAGTAGGTACTTGGTACACAGAAAACCACAAAAAAAAAACTTCAGGTACTCGTAGCTATACCGCGGCAGTCACATACAAACGTTCTGTACAGGCCAGTGTACGAAAATACAAAACGCCCAAAGGCCGCGTTGTTCCAACAAACGAAAATTTCAAGCCGCATATGGGGCGCGACAAACCGGGCGACATACACATAAAACATGGGCAAATCAGACCAAGACTAAAAGTCGTACATACGTATCATACACACGTTATGAATATCATGTTTCTAAAAAAAAAAAAAAAAAACAGCTGTGAGGTCGAGGATTTCGTCGAAACTCATCTTTGCAACCTGTGTGTGACACTTCGATCGCGCATATGTATGTACATGATACTGCACCAGCAAGGGCAAATATCGCGAAAAAAACAAGAGAGACGATAGGGTCCTCACGTGATTCGTAGGGCTATGGTAACATAAAAAGGTTCCCAAGTATCCTACGCCCCCCCTCCTGCTTCCCTCGCTTGTGCACTCCTAAAAAAAACAAACCCAGACCTCAATCTCAATCCCCTCCCTGAACTAAACACTCAAAAGTAACCGACCCCAACACCTTCCCTATAAACGAAACGAAAAACACTAAACTCCTCCGAAACTAAACTCCTCCGAAACAAGAAAACCAAGAAACCGACCCCCCCCCCCCCCCCCCCCCCCCCCCCCCCCCCCCCAAAGGAAGGAGTGGAGCCTGCGGCTTAATTTGACTCAACACACCGGGACAATAGAGTGAGGGATTTTGACAGATTGAGAGCTCTTTCTTGATTCTAAAATGGCTACGTAGTGGGTGGTTGGGTGGGCGGGTACATGGCCGTTCTTTAGTTGATTGATGGAGTGATTTGTCATGTTGGTGAAATTCCGTCATGAAGAACAAGACCCCCCCCCCCCCCCCCCCCCCCCCCCCCCCATCTTTTTTAACCCAAAACCCCCCCCCCCCCCCCCCGCCGGCTTACTATATATACACTATACGCCTCCCTCACCTCAATGGTGTACTCCTCTCCGGCGTCCGCCTTGTCTCCGTCAGCCGGGGACGTCACCTCGAGGTGAGGTCCGTCGGCATCTCCGGCGGTCGGTGCCTCGTCGGAGGCGAGCAGGTAGAACTCGTCGGAGCAGTCCGCGTCCTCCTCGTCGTCGATGTCCATCACGCGGACCTTGTAGCCGGAGCCGGAGGTGCCGTCCATGGGCTCGGGCATGATGATGTCGTAGTCTCCCTCGTTGTCGGGGCAGCCGGTCTCGCCGTACGGGCACAGGGCGGTCACCCACTCACCGCACTCGTCCTGTTAAAAAAAAGGGGGGGAGTTCGAGTTGGTGGAGGGGAGGGACCGGGGGGGAGGTCGTTCTGAATTCATTAGTTTGTGTAGGTAGCGACAGCAGTGTAGGTAGCGACATTGATCACGGCCGTCAGGGCGGGGGTGGGGGGGGGGGGGGGGGGGGGGGGGAGGTGGGGGCCCGGGGGGGGGGGGGGGGGGGGGGGAGGTGGGGGCCCGGGGGGGGGGGGGGGGGGGGGGGAGGTGGGGGCCCGGGGGGGGGGGGGGGGGGGGGGGAGGTGGGGGCCCGGGGGGGGGGGGGGGGGGGGGGGAGGTGGGGGCCCGGGGGGGGGGGGGGGGGGGGGGGAGGTGGGGGCCCGGGGGGGGGGGGGGGGGGGGGGGAGGTGGGGGCCCGGGGGGGGGGGGGGGGGGGGGGGAGGTGGGGGCCCGGGGGGGGGGGGGGGGGGGGGGGAGGTGGGGGCCCGGGGGGGGGGGGGGGGGGGGGGGAGGTGGGGGCCCGGGGGGGGGGGGGGGGGGGGGGGGGGGGGGGGGGGGGGTCAGAATATGGCCATTATGATCGAACAGCCCTTCTTTTCTGAAGTTTTTTTTTTTTTTTTTTTTAAAAAATAGTTGGAGGCGGGAGAAGGGGAGGGGGAGGGCGGGTTATGTATAATTTGACCGGTAAACATGCATATGGGACCTGCAAGAAACGGATGGAACTGAACAAAAAATAGTTTTTTGCTGCTTTTCCAGGCAGGTACATAATAGGTGTGCGAAACAAATACCGGTCCACCCCTGGTACTACTCTGTCCCGAAATATAAAAAAAAACGTTTTGACTGATTATTAACATACAAACGATCCTTATATTTCCGTACAGTGGTATATGATATCTGGTACAGACAGTACCAGCTAACGGTTACAAACAGCTGGTGGTTTATATACACGTCACCGATTCATATTCAAACTTCGTATTAGTAGTAAAACATTACAAATACAGCAGTACCAGAGGGTATCAGTTATCTGAGTTTCCTGTCATCTCTTTTCATGAGTTCAGAGTGGGGGAAATATATGTATGAAGGAACGAAGGGGTCAAATGTTATTAGTCCTTCACCCAGCACGGTTTGTTTGGCCTTTCATTTGCTTGCCTCGTTTCTTTAGATGATATTTTTGTGGCACATCCGTACATTTAATCGTACTTTTTTGTTATCTGGTATAAACATCCCAAACTTTGTGGCCTGGGGGGAAAGTGTGCATTGCTGATGGGTACGTAGTGCATGCATGATATATACGACATAAATAAAAACAAACAGGTACATGTGATAACTTGACAACAAAATCATTTATTTGCGTGTGTACTTAACACGCACGTCCGCAAGAACATTAAAAATAAAATGTAGCCATACTGCGAAGTATATGGTTTTATCGTTATTTGTTAATAGCACGGAAGGAAAGACGGACGGATAGAATGACCAGAAGGAACAGGATAAAAATAAAAACAAAAAACAAATAAAAAGGAGAGTCATGAGTCATGAGCCATTGAGTTCCAAATTGTGGGAGAAATAGGTGAACGTGATTTGTAAAATTGTCGTTCACAGCAACGGTAATTAAACGGCTGATGTTTCGGTTGTACGAAATGTATCTCCCAGCAAATATCACCAGCAGAGCCGTTACAATCAGATCAACAGACCAAAAGGGGGGCGGGGGGGGGAATACCAGCGAGGAAAATATCATCGACAACAACAATGATACTTAAACGGCTGGTGACGATCGCCAGCAATTATTGTCGCCGACAACAGTGGTACTTAAACGGCTGGGGAGGAGGACCGCCAGGCAGAGCAGGCCGCCTATGTGCAAGCGGAAAAATGAACAACTAACCCGAAAAGGCTGTTGCGTGTGTATTCCTTCACAGAAACACCGTTCGTTCCATGTTTTTCCATCGTCATCTGTAGGCACATCCAGTGCCCTCCATGACAAAAAGGCTACTCGTTAATTTTTAACTCCTATATGCGCGTTGTCTTCCCATCAAACCGTTATTTCTCTCGCCAGCGGCAGCATTCGGCATAGCGTCTATCTCCCGGGGGTGATACGATAACACCCCCCCCCGTACACTGTAATCAAGATGAAACACACCGGGAGAACGGATTTATTTTCTGAGCCGATTTTTTTCAGAACAAAGGGGGGGGGGGGGGGGGGGGGGCACACACGCAACCAGAACCGCGGCGGTGGCTTTGGAAATATTTCGTCGAGAAAATCATTCAGAACTGAAAAACTTATCCCACGCTAATTTCCCCCCCAAAAAAAAACGTAGGGCACCGGTTCTCAACCCCTTAAGAACCGGCCCTGCGGTTTTTGGGGACAAACCTACTTGGAAATAGTGTTGGATAAGTTTTTTCGGTTCTGAAAGGGTTATAAGGGGTTCAAGACATTCATTCGTTCGGGAGGGCTAAGGATGTGTTATCTCATCACCAGGGTCACAAGATGCGCAGTGACGGCACACTCTTATTTTTCAACTTGAAAGACGGGGTAAAGACAAAATAAATGCCTTGACAGATCAGCCTTGACGGCAACACGCGGGGGGACGGCGTTAAAATCCCCGGTTTGAAAAAAAACGCCTGGTCAGAGTATTGAAAACCCGCACGATTTTCCAGTGTGGGGTTTCGATAGTCTGTTTTTGCGGTGGCATCTGAAAAATACAGCCCAACGTATATATATACAACGATGACAAGGTTCTCTGATTGGTTATATGGTACCCAGGGGTAAAACAAAAGAAGATTAAACGGGGCCGCAATCGCAAAAATCGCAACCATGTCGGGATAAAAAATAAACTCGAAGTACCTATATCATATCATAATACAAGTAAATACCGGTATATATGACCGGTGTGTACGTATGTTCACTTTTCAGTTTTTTTTCTTGGTTTTGTAGTCGTACACACCCATAATGATACCAATACAAGCAAATACCGGTGTGTACGTATGTACTATACTCGTATACGTCGGACGAAGCGGGTTGGGATTTTTGGGCGGAAACAAAAAAAAGTTCACTTTTCAGTTCTTTTTCTTGGTTTTGTAGTCGTACACACCCCCCCTGTCTTCCGGATTAAAAAAAACAATAGGAGTGTCGGCCTATTTTTTCGTGTACGTACATTTTTTTTCTCGTGTATATACTCGTACGAATATACTGATACGCACAATGTGTATTCTTGCACCAGCCGTATAATTGCACGTACGTGCTGTGGGCTGTTAGATATGCACGTGCTTGTGCACCATCTTTACCTTTGCTCCCACCCGGACCTGATCCCACCAGGATCTGATCCCATTTGGCACCCTGCTCGCACCCACAAGGTCCAAAAATATAATCAGCCCTGCGCAGGAGCCGCCGGAGGCCCACCTGGCACTTCGATCCCATTTGGTACCCATGTAGGCCATACATATCTACAACAACTCCTGCTATACATATAACCGTATTGAATGTACATGCAGATTCGTTAGACTCGCACGTACGTGCAAGTTCTACGGAGCCGGTATTCTTGCGACAACCAGTGTCCAACCCGATTTCCTTTCGTACCTGGTACTATTTACTTTCTTAAGTACTCGTATGTATCATATGTGTATGGTGTGTACTCCGTGCCAGCTTTGCTCTCAACCATCACCAAGTCAAAAGCAGCAAGCAATCGTACATAAAAGCAGCAGTGGCATGAGGGAGCGTGCTCCCACCCACGATACCACCAAATCCGAGACTCCCTTCAGCCGTCATCAGCCATCGTGACTTTCAATCAAGATTGCAGTGACAACTGACGTGAAACGGGAAGGAAACGGGAAAGCTGAACAGCACCGGCGGCCTGCCCTACTATACCAGGTACAGTACACTACAGCGTAGACTTGCTGTACAGAGCGTTAAAACCGCAAAGGCGTGTACGACCGTTTTTTGTTTCTTCGCCTCGTTTTCTTGCCAACGGTACGCAAGGGTGCTAAAAGTCGAACTCTTGTATTTTCGGAAGGCAGGCAGGCTCTCGACCAGATATTTTCCGAAAACACATTATTTCGGTATTTTGGCAAAAATCTCTTCCCGTTCCTGGAAAATTCGACAACTGAAAAAACGATCGCACAACCTGCGTGAACTTAACAGACGCTCTATGACGATATATTGTCATGGTCAGATAATAATCCCTTCCGAAGGCGCTTCGCTACTCCTCGCTTGCCTGTCTTTCTGTTCTAAAATGGATAAGACAAAAAAAACAACGCGATAGCGATGAAAGCGCGACAAAGCAAACTCCACCTACTCGTAGGAAAAAAAGGAATGGCCGTTTCGGCGTGAACGCCATTACGCGTAACCAAACAGGGTGGCAGTATTAGCTATTAATATACCTGATAATGCTTTCCGTAACTCACGTCCGAGGACGTACCCGTGTCCCTAATATGAGAGAAACGCCATTTGAGGTTGGAAACCCGATATAATGACTCCCGTTCCCGCACAAACGCCTCCCGCGCAAATTCAAAATCCCTTTCCCGCACAAACACGTCCCGCACGATTCCGGATACCCCGAATCCCGTCAGTACAGAAACGTGAAATCCCGTACAAACATAAATGATAATCGCCCCTTCGTAGAAGGAGGGACTATGACCAGCGTACGTGCAAGCGTCAGGTTCCAAGTTCGATTCTTCTGTCTCTTTTTGTTTTACGTTTTTTTTTCCATAGATTTCTTTTGCAAAACAAAAAACAAAAAACAAAAAATGTGTGGTACCACCGTCGTGGTCGCCGAACACAGCAGCAGTGCCGTGAAATAACCGCGTCCAGTACTAACGATTCCCGCGTAATACCGTGGTAGCCGGATCCCGCACAAAAAAATCGCGTTAAATCCCGTCGTGGCTGAATCCCGTCCCGTGGAGTCCCGCGGTGGCCGGATCCCGTTTAAAAAATCCCGTTTAATCCCGTCGTGGCTGAATCCCGTCCGGGATAGTCCCTCGGTGGCCGGATCCGGCACAAACAAATTCGTAAAATCCCGTGGTGGCTAGATCCCGTTTAAAAATACCGTCCCGTGGAGTCCCGCGGTGGCCGGATCCCGCACAAACGAATTCGTAAAATCCCGTGGTACCTGAATCCCGCGGGATTTGGTCCCGGAGTCGAAACCGCGTCCCGAGGAATGCCCTGCAATTAATGTCTTTTGACGACTTCAACAACCCGAACGGAGTTCCAGCGCAAAACAAAACGCTTGCAGACTTAGAAAACGAAAAAAAGTAAGTTTGATATCCTCGGATTCTTCGTATGACGTCCACCTTCTTAGACGTCTGCTCCGTATACATGTACCCACCCGACACCACACCAGTCGAGAATGATCGTACGTCACGATTCAAAGGCGGAAGCCCCGTGAATTGCTCAACACACAAAACATTCGGACAAAAAAAGTCTGTAATATACGTAAAACGAGCAGTAAATAGTTGTGTAAATGTCGTTTGGGTGAAACTGCAGTTGGCACCGACCCCGTCTCGTACCTCCATACGTAGGTTTAATACCGGGGAACTTAAGAGTAGCAGTAATCGGGACCAAATATGCCTACGAGTATTAATATTGATACCGGTGGTACGAGTAATGGAATATGTTGAATTTCATGTACGCCATGGGTTCTGAGTCCTGATTCCCATGATGGTCCTCCATAAAAGAGTGACCACAGCCATATGGGAACTTCCAGTAGCAATCAGGACCAAACATGCCCCCTTGACAGTCACCACAAGCGCTTGTACTCGTCCGCTTTTACTCGTCAACACCTCCTCTCTTTGAGATGAGCCGGCACGGGACACTGGAGGCGGCATCACATCATACCGCAACATACATATCTCGATGGGTAGAAAGAACTGCCGTTTATAGTTTATACTGCTGCAACACCGTTCGAGTAGCCCTTTACCGCGATTCTGAATTATTATATAGGATAAAGGATAGACAGGGGAATTGGTAGTATTGCAGTGATTCTCAATTGTTATCTATTAATAGGATAAAGTATAGAACAGGGGAATTGGTAGTAATTCAGTGATTTCGAATTATCATCTATCACGGGATAAAAATATAGAAATCGGAAATCGGGGAATTGGTAATAGTTCAGTGCTTACGTATACGGTAAAAGATACTATACCACCGAGACCTGGAGGTGCTATCAAATCATAGATGTATTGAGGAGTAGATAGAAAATATACCACTGCCCCAAAATATAACAACTGCTCGTACAGTGATATTTCATACAAACGGTCCTTATATTTTGAGACAAAGTGGTACGGTTCAAGTCGTTTGGGCCAGTAAATACTAAATACCATGGAGGGCTTATCTTGTATCGTACATGCGTAGTATATACCAGGTATATACGTAATAGGACTGAACGTTGTTGTTTGCTATAGCTCGGTCGCCCCGATGGTCTAGAGGTAACCTCGAACGCTTCTGAACGTTGTTGTCTGGAGTTCGAATCTCACGTGGGTCGGACTTTTGAGTTTATTTGCAAAAATAAATAAAAAACGGAATCAACTGCTGAGAGCGCCAATTAATAGTAGCGTGGGTAGGGCACAATTCGATGCGAGTCGACGAGGGAAGGAAAGGCTGAAGTCTTCTCGCGATAAAAATGCAAGGCAAGAACCGTAGTGGGGGAGGAGAGAGAGGAGCCCACTTTGTGACCCCGGATCTGAGTTACGACTAGGGAGGAGAGAGAAAGGAAGGGCGAAGATAATAAATGGGATGGACAAAAAAAAAAAAAAAAAAAATTGCCGTGGGAGTTTCGGCATGACTTTTGAGTCGATTTTTTTAAGCGCCGTGTGTTAACCCCTTAAGAACCGATCCCCCGTTTTGGGGACAAACTACTTGGAATTAGTGGGGGATAACTTTTCAGTTCTGAATGGGTCAACAGACATTTTTTTCAGATGCACCGCCGTGCTGTTTGAATATGAATAGCATCATAGGGCACAGCCCTCAAGGGGGGGGGGGGGGGGGGGGGGGGGGGGAGAGAAATCCTAGGATTCCAAACTACCGCAGGCATCGTCCTTGCCTACCGGTATAATCTACAGCAGTAGTAGTAGAACCGACACCAACGACGGGATAGTGACAAAAAAAAAAATTAAAAAAATGACAAGAGGGCGCGTCGTATTTATTGGATTGGAGCGGATCGTTATATTGTCGTGACGATTTGCGACAGCAGCAGGCGGTAACGCGTGACAGCAACAGGTTGGGCACGTATCATACGCTTACGAGCCGAAATGAATATACCCGCGCCATTCGAATGAGAAAATGGCACGGCGCTTGAAGCTTGCAAAAATATTGCTGCTGCTTTGTACGTTCGTATTTATGATATATACGTACGGGGAACAAAGCAGAATCAACCAAAAAAGCAGAATTAAATGCAAAAGCCTGTTTGTTCTGTGTTCTTTGTAGCAGCGAGAAGGAAGTGGGAATGCCGCAAGGCTTTGTTCACCCTGACATCAAAAATGAAATGCGCCGATAAAAATGAAGGTATGTACAAACAGTAGTACTAACGTACTAACTACCTGGTACGTACGTACCAGGGGAGAAAAGCGGGTGTAAACCGGTTACCATCGCTAAAATAGTCCAGACTGCAGGTGTCCCAACGCTGAGAGTACGAGTAGAACTATCTTTGTGTGTATTGAAATGGAAAGTGAAAGTGATCGAACAAAAAAGGAAAAACAAAACTACTGCCGACTTGCCGACCACCAATGATGTACGTTCAGTACGTACGTATTGTCGTATTTTCAGTTCGGCGGCTCCTTCAACACTTTTTTTTTTTTTTTTTTTTTTTTTTGTCCATCCCATTTATTATCTTCGCCCTTCCTTTCTCCCTCCTTCCTGGTAGTAACTCAGATCCGGGGTCACAAAGTAGGCTCTTCTCCCTCCTCCCCCACTACGGTTCTTGCCTTGCATTTTTATCGCGAGAAGGTTTCAGCACTTTCTTCCCTCGTCGACTTGCGTCGGATTCCGCCTACCCACGCCACGAAGGCGCTCTCAGCAATTGGTTCCTTTTTATTTTTTCAAATAAAGACAAAATCTCTCACCACGGTGGGATTCGATCCTGGGTACCAATGGTAGCAGTCTTTGAAGCTGACCACTACTCTACCGGGGCGACCGGCCTACGTATCGTTTATGTGATACCAGGTACACGTCAATATGTCTTCAATATGTCTTCAATACGCGCACAATACGTTATCCAACAATACGTACAAACTTTGTTCGTAAGCAAACTTTGTTCGTAAGCATTGAAATCTTGTAATACAGCATACAGCAGTACTTGATATATACTCGTATGTACGTAGTACCCTATACTCTGTTATGTAATACCGCAGCAGCAGTATACTGCTACGTACGAGGTTATAGTTAGTACCTGGTATTTACCGGGGGGTATGTATGACTATGATCAAAAACCTACTGCTGATGCTGGAACCATATACTGCTGTAATATACGTACCTCGTGCAAAGATTGCAGGAGACGACAGCATTATCATATGTGCATGTATCATCAAGAGTTTAGTTACGTAAGCCTGTGACGGACGAACGTCTAGAAATAGGCTGAATACTTTATTATGGGAACTCGTGAAAATCTGACCTCACGTAGCCCGAAACTGTCGGCTCCTGGCACACACAGAGGGGGTTGTTTGCTACTGCTGCTGTAACGTCCGTGTGTACCGGTGGATCATGCATATATACGTCCGATATCATGTCGTACATAAAACACTTGGGGGGGGAGGAAAGCAAGGACCATGAGGCGCAAGGACATTCTCCTGCAGCCCGTAAGAAACAAGCAATATTGCCAGGTGGGGCTGGCTCCTCCACCCCTCCCCTCCATCCCTCGCGCCACGCCGCACTCGGACCGAGAACGAATTCAGAACGAGACAAGCTCGTTCGGACCGGTACAACAACAGGATGTGAGGCCGATTTTGCTTGACTGCAAGGTACACGCAGCAGACAGCAGTACTCGTCATACCAGGCATAAAGCAGCTGCAGTACGTCGGAATTCGCGAATAAATCAGGGCCCAGGTCCCCGGGTGCAGGGACGAAAATGACGCAAGGTTTGAAAGAAAATCTGACGGACGCGCAATTTCGCAAATTTCTGGGGGCAAAGTGCAAAGACGCCAACAGATTGTCGGACCACAGGTCTTTTTGTCTTTTTAGTAATAGTGGGCTGTAGGCCTGCCATATTCTTCGTAAGCACAAAAATCGACACATTGTTTTAAGCATCTGAACATCCATATACGGGATGCAAATAGCAAAAGAGGTAGGTTCAAGGACAAAATGAACAATATACGTACACTGGAGCACGTACATGCATATATTCAATGTTATGGAATCTGATGCAGTATTTTACGTATCGTACCTCCATGCAGTAGGAACCGCAGTAGTAGAGGTCGATCTCGAAGCGGTTGTCATCGCTCGTTCCCGTCCACTCCACGGTGTACGTCCTAAGACACGAAGCAAGAACGAAAACAAAAAAGAGATGGGAAAAACAGAAATAAGAAAACATTTGAAGAAGTATGGAGAAAAAAATGTCTAAAAAGAAGGCCCGCAAGAAGACAGCGACGAAACAGAAACAGCGGCAAAAGAAAACCGGTGTACGAGTCATACGTGTACATATGTACGAGTACGCGTATGGATGATATCCTACCAAGATATCAAACCACACGAACGCCGAGTTAGATTCGGATTCACGACAAGTCATCCTCCTCCAGCTCTCTCATTGCACACGCAAGCCCCAGGCGGACAAGTAGTTAACACACGGCAGAACACCCAGCGGCAACAAACGCTCCTTTTTCGAACATGCCGCCAATGAGCCATGAACAAGACAAGGGAGGACCGAAAAAACACAACAAAAAAAGCCAGCCATAGATATAAAAAAAACGACAGGACAAACAAAGCAGCAGCAGCAGCAGGAGAAGAGGCAAGCAGAAAATACTTTACAGAGATATACTCGTAGAGTGGGTAAATAGTCCAGATACTCCACCGCGCTTATTACGCCACAGCAGCAGCAGCTCTACGTACGTATATACGTAGCTCACACAGCTCCCAAAAAAATGTTGTTTTTTTGTGGGGGGCGGGGGGCATGAAGCAACATGTTCTATGATTCCCTGGTTCTTTCGTTCTGTGGCATGCTCGCATGGGCATGCAAACAATTGCAAACGCGAAAAGTAGGAAAGGAATTCATGGTCTTACGGTCGATGGTCGTAGGTAGTTCGCTCTCCATCAAAAATGGTACCAGGTATACTCTCGTACAAGCAGTAGCAAGGCATACGTACGTACATAAAATACCACAGCTACGTCGTATGTACGTACGATACGTCTGGTAGTCTATCCGGTCTTCGATTCGTCATGATGAGTACCTGGTACGATTTAATATTCCTTGCTTGTTTATTACTCGTGCTCGTACGCACGAGTACCAGGTACCAAGGAGGCGATGACTTAAAACCACGACGCGCACCGGGTCCCTTCGTCTCCTCTCTCTGCTATGCTGCTGTTGATTAATCGATCCCAACGTTGCTGCAAAGTAGCTTGGGGACATACTCGTTACGAGTAGATTTAACGGGCGAAAGAAACATTGCCATGCTTTCGAAAAGTGAGACTACAAGAAAAAAAAAGACAAAAAGTATACCAGGTACAGAGTACTGGCACGAAGACGGGAAGGGGGGGGGGTGCGTATCGTATACGTATAGATAAATCGATATATATACGAGTACGATATGACGTAGAAAAAAAAAACATGCGGAAAAACAAATTATTAATTCTTGAAAAAAACAAAAAAAGGACTGGGCAGGACAGGACCTGCCCCGCAGTTTTGTGAGGTGCCTCCCAGCTTGCTTGCCGCTGATGTGTACCCGTAGACGCACGAAGTCGCGGAGCGGAGGGTCGATTGATCGTCGGTACAAGCGGTTCGGTCGGGCAAGGAGGTAGCGAGTATTTCGATCGAGTGCTATCAATAGGACTGCTGCTGCGGTAGCGCTCCACCCCCCTATCTCCCAACTCCCAATAGACAGTAGAGAAACAGAGTGCCGAACGACCACAACAATTGACGGGTGCCCAGTGTCCGGCTGGCATCAAAACCAGAACGCTACGTACCAAAGGCCAAAATGACAACAGGATGCTGGAGAGAGAGAGCGGGGGGGAGAGACAGAGAGAGATAGAGAGAGCACGAGGGAACCACCTCACAGCGTGCGATAAACGAAACTGCCAGTAAAGCAGCAGTAGCGAGGCAGACAGGAGACGATCGATCGATCGATCGCTTCAGCTCAAGCCTGCGAGAGCATGTCGATGACGACGAGCGTGCATTCCATCAGTAAAAACAGATCAGATCAGACCAGATCAGATTCGGCTAGATTGTGTGGTACTCTTGAAATCAGACTCGCTCTTTTACTAGAGAAAATAAGGGGGAGGGGGGGGGTCGCCGAGCGAGGTGACGTGAGATCAGCCGAACTATTTTATTACATTTCCGGAAATCGGACCCACGTGAGCCAACGCGAGGAGGGTGGGAAACGAGAAGACAGGGCATGGAGCCACCGGGCATCGTCAAGGCACGAACCACCCCACCCTCTCCGCGTCGCCAGCCACGCTGCGCCGTGCGGCGCCGCGTCAGAAGTTCAGTCCCACGCTCACCTGTCGGCGATCACGGTCAGACCCTCGGTAGGGGTGACGACCTTGAGGGCATTGGCCGCGCCAAGCATGCCGCAAGCCAGAGCAACGAAAGCCGTGCGCACCATGATTTCCGAGTGGTCAAGTCGAAAACGAAGAAAAGGGCTGCGGCGAGGTTGGTCCTGGTAGAGGTCTCCGCTCGCTCAGTTGCCTGTTAGTGTTTTTAGGTCTGTCTCTCTCAAGTGCGCCCTAGAATTTGAGGGTGCTATAAAAAGGTGGAAGTGGGGAGGAGGTGTTGGTTGGTGGGTTTGGGATTTTAGTTTTTTTGTTTTGTGAGAGGAGGATGGGTTAATTCAAGGGGACTTTTTTCCATCCCGGCATAATTGGGCACAGAGCGGAACAAGATCAGTTGTTTTTTTGAAACCGCCGAAATGCCAGCACATTTTGATCTTCTTTTGTCGAAGTTACTTGGTTTTAGTGAACAGCGTCCAGCGCCACACGGCAGTTTGATTTCGTATATATACGAACCTCGTACAGATCCAGCTCTAGAGCTAGCAGCAGCAAGTTCAGCTTGTTGATACCTGTGGTATACTGACCGAACGAAGCCGATGGCGATGTATCATCCATCACCAACGGTCGCCTTCTGCACACACGTCTACGCTCCAGGTCCAGCTGGATGCTGTTGAGATGCTGCGAGAGTAGTATATAAGATCGATACCAGAACCATATGACATGTATGATACGAGTCGTAAGATTTTATCGTTAGATTTTTTAGATCGTTCACGTACGTACTCGTAGATATTTCACGGACGAATCCTGTACGTAGCAACGACGAAATGAGAAAGAAAATGCGAAAATGCCCTTGGAGACATCATGCAGGTGGCATATACATACGTATTTACCCGGTATGATACATGCGCTGATCAGACGGCTGACCCTCTCGTTTGACCTACAACACAGCAGCGCAGCGGGTACAAGTGCCACAACAGATAAACTCGCTCGTTTTTATGACCCCACCTGTCTCTCTCTCCTTCGCTCTGGGTTCCCTTTTTTTTCCTCTGGTGGTCATCCTCATACAAACCGTGGTCATAGTACACACACGCGTTATTACTACGACACCCATGCATGCCATGCCGCCAGCGCCTGCTCTCTGAGCTTGTATTTGCAATGCTCCTCCTCGCGTAGACCTGAGTTAGACGTTTTTTTAGACTTATATGATGTACCGGGTAGAGCACAGAGACGGAACACTGGGGGGGGGCAATTGTCCACGATAAAGGGACGCTGTGGAGAGAATCCGAAGAAAAAATGAGTTTAGGCACAGGCACATTATTCGTACGTACGAGCAGTACATCGTCATCATCACAGCAAGGAGATGGCCGGGGGGGGGGGCTGGCTGCTTCCTAAAAGTGGTGGGCTTTTTTTTATCAAACGCCACAGGAAGACAGTCAGTTACAGTAGTATATACAGTAGTTGCTGTTGCACTGCTGCTGCTGCATCCAGCGTGTCACTGAGTGCTTGCCGAGCCGTGGATCTATCCGCCGATGCCGCTGCTGCACCACCACAGCTCTGAGCCAAAAAGGTGGATCATACCTACGAGCATACCAGTACAGCAAATTACTTTATGTATATATGCCTTCTCTCGTCAGCATCACAGCAAGCAGTATATTATAGCATACGTACGTACGTACGTAGTCTATTACTGTACGTAGGTCGCCCTCAATAAAAACAAATCGAACACTCACTGCAGAATGCGCCTGCCGTGTGAAGGCAAAATTCGACGCCAGTCGACGAGGGAAGAGATAAAGTGATGTATGATACGATTCTCGCGATAAAAATAAAAAGGGCGCGTACGGTACGCAGCTGGGGGCTGGGGGCGGGGGGGGGGNATGCATGTACATATTTCCGCGAAGTCGTATCATATCACACGTACCTTATAGGGCAGGGAAGAGAAGAGCCTGCTTTGTGGCCCCGGATCTGAGTTACGACTACTACTACTACTACAGCGAGGAGGGAGGGGGAGAAGGAGAAAGAAGTAGGGCGAAGATAATAGGTGGGTCTGCTGCATAGGAAGAAAAAATGTTATTTAGAACTGGAAAAAAAAATCCCACACTAATTCCAAGTAGTTTGTCCCCACAAACGGAGGACCGGTTCTTAAAAGAGGTTAAGAAAAAAATAGAGTTGGAGGGGGGCAAAAGCGTCATCAGGGGCAAAAAAAGCGTCAGAAGTACATACCAGGTACATGATACCACTTTGGGCGTAAATATAATGACCTCTTAGACTCATGTTAATGTGTAAACGGTCCTTATGTTGTACGCCCAAAGTGGTATATGCGAGTATTAATAGTGACGATTACAGCATGTCGGTCACACCACAGGTACGTAGTGGTTGCGTATTCGTAGTACATACGAGTACTCATATGTGCGTACGTAGGCTATTCGAGTCTATCATCAGCACAGCGATCACTCTCTCGGTAACACCCCTTCGGCCTTCGGGACTTGAAGGGGCAAAGAAAATCCTCCGGGGGGCAAAAAAAACGTCAAGTGAATGTCACCCACACAGGGGTGACAGTATCTATGGCACGACGGGATGTATATATCCGAACTGCAACGTCGGGAGGAAGAGGAGGAAGAGGGGGAGGAGCTGCACGCACGAGCATACATACATAGATAGCATGATGCCGAAGTAATCGTACCGTTGCTATATGCGGACGACCTGGAATATGCTCGTACAGGTACGATATAATACCTTGTACATAACTTTTCCTCCTCGTAAACGTTTGATAGATAAGATCGCACTCACTACTACTACTGCTGTCACTCCTCCTGTGCTCACTCTCTCGTCATTATGTTCGTCACCACACCTGCTGGGGTCCCGTCCCCAAGGGCTAGATACGGATAAAACGCTTGCAATCTATGGTACCGGCATGTATGTACTGTCGTATATAGCAGCACAGACTGCAGTGTATGTAAATGTAGCCGTAGACGAAAAGGTATACCGCACAGTCGGCTATATATATCGCCTCGCGCGCTCCGGGAAAGGCGGCAGATGTTACTACTGCTGAAAGCATAGCTACCAATCACAGTGGTAGTGGTCCCTATATGTACTCGTAGTGCCGGTATGTATGCGCCACAGACGACAATACCGGCACTATACGGGCAACCGGCACTATATACTCCAGACACTACTGCTGTACCACCAAAGGGCGTGAAAAAAAAAAAGAGAAAACGACACCACACTCGTAGGAAGGTCAGAATGAAAAACTAACCGGATCGCTGTGATCACAGAAGAACGAAATGAGCGAAAATCTTTTTTTTTTCGTTTTTTGTTTTTTTTCTTTCACTTGGTTTTAGAGACCCCCCCTATTTTTTTTTCGCTGGTGGGGTGGGGGGGGTAATTGAAAAAAAAACTTGACTTATTGTTTTCTGGGATCACAACGGTCCGGTTTCTTCCCTCCAATATAGGGGGGGCGTAGTGCCGTAGTCTGGGATTCAAAGATCCGCCCCTTGTAATATGTGCCAAGCCTTCCACATGCATACGTATACGGCAAACCGGCACTATAAGAGGGACCGCTACTGTAATACCAGGCAGGGGTACCTCGTAGATCTCTGTACGTACATGAATACCTATGTGTACCTGATACCTGTACCTGTACCTGGCTACGGTACCTGGTACCTGGCCTACGATTACTGTACACTGGTATTAAATCAACACGCAAGTACTACTGTACCAGTGTTAGCTGAAAGTTTTACATCTTGATAGAAACCCCAAACAAAATCGCTTTACGTATATATGTAGCGTCTCTTTAAGTATGTTCGCCTGGGAGAGGTATCCTCTATTTCATACCTGGTGCCTACTGCGTACTTACCCTGCAAAGACGACATATGTAAGTTTGCCTTGCTTCATTTCCTTGCGCTTTTGATGACCAACGGTGATGAACGAGGTACTAACTCTGTACTGGATGAAAGCGCGGTTGAATCAAGGGTACATCTCATATAAACAAGAAAAAAAAAAAATATGAATAAACAAAAACCTACTCGTTCATCTACCGAAAGCACACCAAATCATTATTCACAATAACAGTGCTACCACACGCGTACTACTCTCTGCCCTCGGGTAGAAGGCCTGCCCCTCGGTGGTAGGAAGCGGCGGGGGGGGGGGGGGGGGGGTGCTCCTGCCATGCATGGCCGTCGTGATATGACCATTGACCTCTGCATCTCTTACGTGGGGGATACTCATGTCGTCACGGCACGTATCGTAGACCATTTTTACAGAGGGGGGGGGTACTCATGTCGTGCACGGCCGTAGTCGTAGACCATAGACTCTCGCATCCATAACAAATGCACGGACGGGCACGTTGGCGTTTTCACCAACCAGGCAGGACATTGCTGCACCAAGGCGAAAGCGCCGTTGAGTATTGGGACGAGTCGCCAATGGAGGGTAGCCTCATCTCTGCTAATGAACCGCCTTGAGGCGGACTTCATATGGACGACACTCCAATGAAATTGATTTATATCTGTGGCACTTCCAGAGCAGCAATGTATCACTACGTCACTGCCTCGTTGGATGCCTTACCATATACACACTTACGCTGACACGATCATTCCCCTTGCGCGGAGATGAGGTTATCAACCCCGGCACAAAACGATCTACCGTACCGCCAGCTTTTGGCTGACCGCCAAAAAAACAAAAACAAAAACGGGTACCCTGGTTTCGAGCTCACGCAGGAAGAGGGTGTTTACAGCCGTCTTGCCAACCGACGCCAAGCCCAACCTATAAATATATAAAATATTATATAGGGGGGGGGGGGCGTGTACTTCATGTCGTGGCACGGCCCTAGTCGTATGACCATAGACCCTCGCATCCTACAATGCGGGACGGAGCACGTTGGGTTTTCACCAACCAGGCAGACATTGCTTTGCCACAAGCCGAAGCGCCTGAGGTATTGGGCGAATCGCATGGAAGGTGTGCTGCATCCTACTAAAAAGCACCGCCTGTTAGGCGTACTTGCATATGAACGACAGCTCCAATGATATTGGGGGGGAGGGGGGGAGGGGGGGGTCAATGCGACGAACACCACAACCGTTTATACTACAATCATGTTCCCAAGAGGGGATAGGCTAACACTGAGGGTATCACAAGCAACAACTAGCCACGAGCAAGCACAAGCAAAGCACGTCTATGATCATCGACGGAGGCAAGATGCGCGCTGCGACGGTACGTGTAGTGGTGGTATAGCGCTTTTTTCCGGGCCCAAAACACATTCCTGTGAGGTTACCGCGGCCCCTTAACCCAGGAACTCTATCCAACAAGGCGCATGCCTTAAAAGGCATGCCTTATCGCTGGAACGCCATTTCTTTGCGTTTTACTGAAGTTGTTCGTTGTACATCCTACGCCCTCCTCGGGGTACAACTCTCGTTTGTTTTCGCCGCCAAAGACTATTTTTTTTTGGGGGGGGGAGGGGATGAGGTGTGTGGCGCTCCTCAAGTCGAGACCCTCATAAACAAGTGGATGCACCGCTCTACCGCTGCACGTGTCTGTCAGAATATAAGCCACCTGCGTGTTTCTCCAGCAGAAATCCACACGCGTTTCTCCACGAGAGAGATCCACGTCAGTATTATTCTAGCAGTGTCACGAGAGGGCCAGGGTTATGCCGGCCGTCGGCAGAAGCAAAGGGAGACTGTCCGTTTCCATCGGGGGGGGGAGGGGGGGCACAGGGCACACACAGGGTTAGGGATCATACCGAAATCTTCTGACGAACCTCACCGACCCCTTTGGGAGAACGAGTAACGACCAGCAGGGCTATATACCTACTGGAAGTCGGAGCCGACGATCTCCAACCCCAGCCTCGGGAGGAGCTTGCGAGTAGACTCGCGACACATGGGGGTGTGATGTCCCGGAGAAGAGATGGCCGGCATCATCCCTGTATGGTATCCTTGGCTAGAGTTGGGTCTCAGCACGCCGAGGAGGATGCCGACACAAAAGGGCTGCCTTTCTGAAATCGACAAACGATCTTGGTGCACGACACACAAAAAAAAAAAAGGTAACCCCAAACAACTCCGGTACGGACCATCAACAACAACCATTACGGAGAACCATAGTAAATAGGACCAAATATTACTAGTAAAAACGGAGAAATATATAGGTATTAGTGTGTACCGCAGGTCCTATTTACTATATGGTCCCCCGTGATAGGAAAGATGTCCGCCACGAAGCGCACGCCGCTAACCTGGGCCGGCCGCCCGAGAGACACACCAGCAGGCCCGTCTGAACTGGGCATCCCCGCTATCACGGTGGGACCATCGTAAATAGGGACTTGCGGTGCACACAGAAACCTACCATATTTACCTATTTTTACTACCAATATTTGGTCCTATTTATTATGGTCCTCCGTAATGGGGGGGGGGGGGGCAAGAGACGGAAAAAATGATTGGCCGAGGCCCACCACAGGAGCCTTTCAGGGGGAGGAGCTATCTATCGCCTTTCTGTTTTTTTTGTTGTTGTGTGTGTGTTTTTTTTCTATCCCATTTATTATCTTCGCCCTCCCTCTCTCTCTCTCTTTTTCTCCCTGTTATAGTCGTAACTCAGATCCGGGTGTCACAAAGTATAGACGTTTCTCCCTCCTCCCCACTACGTACGAGTCGTGCTTTGATTTTTTTGTCGCGAGAAGACTCCAGCCCTTTCTTTCCCCTCGGCGACTCGCATCGAGCCTGTGTCTTCGGGCGAGCCCAACGGACTTCTTGTTCAAGTCGTCCATCGCGTCGGAGACCGTTAGATTGGATTGGGCACAAGAAGACCGTTGGATATCGAGGAGTGCTACTGTAGTACGTGGTGGCAACGTGCCCGTTGATTGGAACGCAGAGGGCATAGACACGCGGCTCGCGAGGGTATTGGCCTCGAGCGGGATCACAAGACGTTGGTCAGGAGGGACAACCTACTAGCCTACCTGCAGTACCCAGTCAGCGCTATTAGAGAGATAGCATATAAGTTTACGCAGTCAACGCTATGATAGAGGGAAAACCTACTATGTAGCCTATAGTATGCAGTGAGAACTAGAGAGATGGCCTACCGCTACTATAGCCTACTCAGACAGCGCTAGGGATAACCTACTACTACATCCTATACTCAGTCAGCGCTGGAGGGATAGCCCACCATAGCCTACCCAATCAGCGCTAGAGGGATAGCCCACCATAGTCTATTCAAGCAGCGCTATAGGGATAGCCCACAATTTCCTACTCGAACAGCGCTGGAGGGATAACCTACTAAAGCCTACTCAGACAGCGCTAGAGGGATAGCCTACTACTACTCATAGCCTACTCAGTCAGCGCTAGAGGGACAATAGTCTACTGAAGCTTACTCAGTCAGCGCTAGAGATATAATCTACTACTACTACTATAGCCTACCCAGTCAGAGGTAGAGGGATACTAACCTACTATTACTGTAGCCTCTGGTCAGCGGTAGAGGGATAACCTACTCCTATGGCCTACACCCAGTCAGCGCTATAGAGCGATAGCCCACCGTAGCCTACTCAATCAGCGCTACTAGATATATAGCCTACTACTACTATAGCCTTCTCAGCCAGCGCTAGAGGGATAACAGCCTACTCCTATAGCCTACCCAGTCAGCGTTAGAGAGATAGCCGACCATAGCCTACTCAATTAGACTTAGAGGGATAGCCCACCACTTCCTACGCAGAAAGCGCTAGAGAGATAGCCTACTACTACTCTAGCCTACTCAGACGGCGCTAGAGGGATAACAACCTACTCCTATAGCCTACCCAGTCAGCGCTAGAGGGATAGCCTGCTACTAATACAGTAGCCTACTCAGTCATCGCTAGAGGGATAACAACCCATGACAATAGCCTACCCAGTCCGCACTCATGATGGAGCAGACGAGACGCATACGATAGCATTAGGCGCACCTGACAATCGGGATTGCTCCTCATTGGAGGTGCTTAAAGTTTAAATACACCTCACCCCCCCCCCCCCAAAAAACAAAACTGCTTGAATTTTTGTTTTTTCAAATGTGAAGCTTAAACTAGATGAACAATCCCCACGCCCTAAGTTTAACTACAGTAGAACGAACACTATATATCGTAGTAAGCATGAATGAAATCGTGTGCGTCGGAGGTGGAAAATAATTCATTAATGCTTCAAGTTTACTGCGGGGGGCCTATAGTAAATAGGACCAAATATTGTTAGTGAAAATAGGAAAAATATATATTTTTTGTGTGAACCCTAGGTTCTATTTACTATGCCCCCCCCCCTAGTAAACTCAAGTCGTTAATTAATGACTTACTTGGTATTTCGTTTTGCCATCTGACGATGTGCAGCGGCCTATTCCAGTCATACCATCCAACGACCAGTCAGTAGTGCTGTATACGATAGGGGTATCATCTGCAGCATATTTTGGCTAAAAAAAAAGTGTTTTCTGGATGACAGGGCTCCTCCCTTAAAACTCATTCAGAACCGAAAAAAAAGGTCCCACACTAATTCCAAGCAGTTTGTGCCCAAATTCGTGGGACCAGTTCTTAAGGGGTTAAAACTCGTTCAGAACTGAAAAAAATGTCCCACACTAATTCCAAGTAGTTTGTCCCCAAATTCGTTGGAATGCTATTTTTTTTTGTAAAATTATGATTATCTACTGTTACCATCCGACAATCAATGTGTACGTAGCACGAGCGATGCACACCAAGGGTGTTAGACTGTACGCATACGAGGTTTCCTTGGTTTCCGTAGTTTTCTGCTTTTGGGAATTTTATGAGTGATCAACGCTGAAGATCCTGCTGCACATTGTCGGATGGCAAAGATAATACATAGGTTTCCTTGGTTTCCGTGGTTTTCTGCTTTTGGGAATTTTATGAGTGATCAACGCTGAAGATCCTGCTGCACATTGTCGGATGGCAAAGATAATACATAGGTTTCCTTGGTTTCCGTGGTTTTCTGCTTTTGGGAATTTTATGAGTGATCAACGCTGAAGATCCTGCTGCACAGTGTCGGATGGCAAAGATAATAATAATATCTTAAGGTACATGTGCACCACCATGTTTTTTTCTGAGGGAGGGTGGTCAGTTGAGGAGGCTACTATATTCCTCGCCCAAAATCAGATTTTGGAAGAAAACGAAAGTGCTCGTACGCACGCGATGAACAATGTCGTCTAGTCCTAAGTATACAATGAACAATAATGGTGTAACACAATAATTAAAGTCCGACGGTTTGGGGTTAAGGGCCTGTTTTAACGAAGAAGAAAAAAAATCAATTTGGATTTTTTTTTATTCAAATCCGCTTTTCATTGGTCAACACACGCACCAGCACCAAAGATTAGGATCTTGGGGCATAAAAATTGGTGCTGGTGCGTGTGTTGACCAATGAAAAGCGAATTTCTATTTTTATTTTTCCAAATTGAATTTATTTTATACTCGTTAATACGGGCCCTAACCCCTTAAGAACTGGTCCCATGAATTTGGGGACAAACTACTTGGAATTAGCGTGGAACATTTTTTTTCCCAGTTCTGAATGGGTTAAGGAGCCCGACCGTTCAGAAACTATTTCAGCCAAAATAAGATACACCGGTATATACTTCTATCGTAGCACGCGTCGAGCTTCAACGTTGATCACTCATAAGCAACTCACTCTGAAATAACAAAACCACAGGAGGAAAACAAAAAAATGTTTGTGTACCCACGTAGTACGTATACCGGTAGGCCATGATGAGATCTTTCTTCAGCGGGTCGCACTTTACACTTTTTTTTTTCTCAAAATCAGTTTTTTTTTTTTTTCGGGAGCGAGGTCTAATAAAGAGAGCGCCTTAACCCATTCAGAACTGAAAAAAAAATATCCCACACTAATTCCAAGTAGTTTTCCCCAAATAGGTGGGACCATTTCTTAAGGGGTTACGTGACCACCCTCCCTCAGAAAAAAACGTGTGCACCTCTACTGCTGTACCTTGGCATGCATAGAGCTAGCCAAAGTGACCGCCTTCGATGCGTGCTTCGATAGAGGTATATACATACGTAAAGCGTTTTTTCGGCTAAAAAAAAAAGCGTTTTCTGAACGACGGGAGGGGCCCCTTAATGTGAGGGTATTACCTGCTGACCTGTAGGGGTAAAAGATCGATCGATGACCCAGCCCAGGGCAATCCTTACAACTCTCTCTCTCCTCTCTCCCGCTCTGAACGGCGGGATGTTTGGGACGTCGGTACCGTATATCATTCATACGGCCGTACGTTGACCTACCCGCTTCGTTTCAATACCTGGGGAACCAGGGAGACGTGTTTTTTTTAAAGAACGCACGCGCAAGCGTTTTTTATGAAAGAAACGTTCGAAGTGTGAGATTCGGACCCCGTGTCCTCGACGACGCCAAATGTGAGGGTATATTACCTGCTGAGCTATAGGGGTAAAAGATCGATCGATTACCCAGCCCAGGGTAATCCTTACAACATTAACCCTTTCAGAACTGCAAAATGTATCCCACACTAATTTCAAGTACTACCTTGTCCATCAAAATCGTGGGGCCGGTTCTTAAGGGGTTTAAAACCATCGGAATTTCGTTTCATGTGTTGCCCATATTATGTTTCATTTTATACTCGACCCTGTGAAGGAATGCCCATTAAAGAGTGGGCATGCTTCTCCTTTGGTAAAGTTCTTCTTGTTGCTTATCTCATGGTATGAGCTCGATCGGGTACGAGAACGGAGTGCGAAGGTAGGGCTCAGCCAAGTACCAGGCTGATCCCACTCCATGTGTATCTTCATACATATACGATCTACGGAGGAGGCGTTTCCGTTACTAGCACGTCACGTGATCTCATACTCGTACGTGTTTGTCTACCTACTCGCAGTAATACGTATTGCATCTCCTCATAGCTACGTGATACCATCACAACCCCTTAAGAAGTGGTCCCGCGAATTAGGGGACAAACTACTTGGAATTAGTGTGGGACATTTTTTTTTCAGTTATGAATGGGTTAAAGAGGTCATGGGACTGTTCATCGGGTATAATATACGTTTGATATGTCGTAGCACTTTTATTTCCCTCCGACATCAGTTTTTGACTTACTATTAGTATAGAGCTCCTCAAGTGACCACCCTTGTAAGGCAAAAAAACATGGCCTGTATGCAGGTGCACCGCTACCTATACCGTACCCATGCGTCCCTCAGAAAAAATAGGGTGCCCCTCTCTCTATATATATATATTCTATATACGAGACCTTGGCGTGTGTCTCACGTATAGACGGACACAAGGACAACAAACGGAGTATTATTGTAGATAAATCTGGGCGGGAAGTAGACATAAGGATGTTAGACTTTGCGCATAGGTTTCCTTGGCTTCCGTGGTTTTCTGCTCTTGGGAACGATATGAGTGACCAATGTTGAAGCTCATGCTGCACATTGTCGGATGGCAAAGATCATAATAATAGACGGACACAATATCAATTCCACGCACCCATATATACGTACTTACAATATGAATATAGCACGATTTGATCGAAGTATCTCACGCAGTTGCAAAATATTAGTGAGTTTTCGGGGGGGGTGTACTTCATTTTCATGCATGGCCGTAGTCGTATGACCATAGACCCTCGCATCCCTGCAATGCCGGGACGGAGCATGTCGGGTTTTCACC
>MEHQ01004515.1:0-34088 GCA_008828725.1 Saccharina japonica
ACTGATCCTTGTGTTTTTCGCATGGTTGTGGATGGCAAGGTACAACTGATCATGGCTGTTCATGTAGATGACATTGTGATTGCAGGTTCGGACGAGTCATGCAGAGATTTTCATGCCGCGTTAGTAACGAAATTCCCCGCGAATAACCTCGGAGAACTGACTTGGTACACTGGTTGTGCTTTCAAACGCGACTGGGAATTGGGGACTTTGGAGATTACGCAGAAGGCGTTTATTGAGAGCATGTTGAATCGTTTTGGTGTTAACTCATCCTCGGACATCCCCGCTACCCCTGGTGTGGAACTAGGTCCAAGAGAGGAAGGCGAACCTGGTGGAGACTGGCCTTACAGGGAGGCTGTGGGCAGTTTGATGTGGCTGTCGACCATGACGAGGCCGGACATCTCCAACGCTGTGCGTGCTGTGGCGCGTCACTCTCACAACCCTACTGAGAGGCACTGGAGGGCAGTTTTGAAGATTATGGCGTACCTTCACGGGACCAGGTGTTTAGGATTGACGTTTGTGCGGGGTTCGGGACTGGATTTGAATGCGTATAGTGATGCCGATTATGCTGATAAAGCGAATGATAGGCGCTCGGTATCGGGGACGGTYATTACCCTGGGGGGTGCGGCCGTCAGTTGGGCAAGTAGCACGCAGAGGTGTGTTACGTTGTCCACAGCAGAAGCAGAGTACGTTGCCCTAGGTGAAGGGGTGAAGGAGGCTTTGTTCACGGGCGCGGTCTTATCGTTTATTGGTCCAGAGCTAAGCGGATCGTGTGTCCGGGTTTACGAAGATAACCAGGGGACCATAGCATTGGCTCAGAACCCTCTTAGTTCTGTTCGGGACAAGCATATCGACGTACGTTTTCATTTTGTTAGGGAGCTGCTTCGTGCGAAGAAGATCGACATTCAGTTCGTAGCTTCGAAAGACCAGCATGCGGATATTTTGACGAAATCCCTTGCTGCGACCCCTTTTAAGCTTCACCGTAGGTTCTTGTTGAATCTGCCGTTGGAGGGTGAGTAAGGGGTATGAGCATTATCCGATGTACCATGTTTGAGTTATGCGAGGAATAAGTTGTCAGGTCGCCACCCCGCGCTACTTTGAGGGGCATGGGTGAGTAGGGCACCACTTGGCATCTTATTTTCTGGCCATGGTGATCGTTTGGAAGGCGGCCGTTGTTTCAACTGCAATGGTTTGGAGTATATGAGTTATACAGGGGTTTTTGACCCGGTAGCCGGGTTTCCTCCTGCGGGACTGTTGTTGGCTGTTAGGTCCTAGCTTGTCTTGAATGTCCTTTCGGTCTTGTCATTGCTGTCAAGAGCCAGGGAGGGTGTTCTTTTGGATCGTGTCAGCAATGACGGTTACAAAAGTTGTAGAGGGTTGCGTATATATTCGCAGGCGTTATTATGGAATTTTTGCCTCGTGCGGGACGAGAGTTCGAGCACTCCGCCCTCTCTCCGCTCTCTCTCTCTCGCTCTGTCCTCTAATGCAAAGACCTTAAAACATCTCATCAGACTGCTGGGCAGTCAGGGCATCCAGATTTGCAATCTAGGAACAGTGCCGACCCGGGGAGGCCATATCTTCGTCCCCGCTCCGTTGGAGCTTTGAAGATATGGAAGTGTTCATGAGGTGGGGATGAAAAACTTTCCTCGCAGGGTGGGGCTGGTTCCCCGAACTTCAGCTAAACAGTGATAGAGCAAGTGGGGTTGGGTTTCAACACCGTGCGGGGCGGTATCGAACCGGGGGATGATTTTTTTTCTTCTCCCCGGTTTGTCAGAGCTGTAGATGTATGGATTTATGTATTTTCTGGGGATGGGACCTTATCCTCCCCGGGTGCGGCGTATCCTTAAAGGTACCCCAGCCAATCAGTGATAAAGCCAGTAGGGTTGGGGTTTCCACACGGTGCGTGGCGATGTCGATCAGGGGGAAATCGGTTTTCGTCCCCGGGGATTATGGAGTAGAGGATGAATGGGGATTCCGATCGGGGATGTTATGTGCCCCGGTGTCCGATCTTCATTTACGAGACCTACAGCCAATCAGCGACCGGCCGATCGGGCTGGGTTTCCACGCCGTTAGCAACGAGTATCGACATGGGGAGTCTCGGTTTTCGTCCCCGGGCTGTTGAAAGTTGCGCTCGCTTTATTTTCGTGCCCCAGCCACTCAACGATCGGCCGGCGGGCTGGGGTTTCCACACCGTGCCGGGCGGTTTTGACCCGGGGCATCATTGTTTTCGTCCCCGGGTGGTCGGATTTGTAGGGAACGAGGATTCGCGAACCGGGGATAGTTTCATCCCCGGGTGAGAGTAGAGAACGAAGGCATTCACGAACCGGGGATGGGTACCATCGTCCCCGGGTGAGGACTTGTGGATGCATGGCGGGATTTCCGATCCGGGGATGATACTATGTTGTCCCGGATGGCTCTGGCTTTGTATACGAGCCTCAGCCAATCAGCAATCGGCCGGTGTGGCTGGGGTTTCCACACCGTGCGCGGCGGTGTCGACCCGGGAGATCTCGGTTTCGTCCCCGGACTGTTAAAGTTTAGCACATGTGTTGAGGGATTTCCGAACCGAGGATGGGGCCTTATCGTCCCCGGGTGGCGCTGGCTTTACTTTCGAGCCCCAACCAATCAACGATCGGCCGGTGGGGCTGGGGTTTCCACACCGTGCGGGGCGTTTTAGACCCGGGGCATAGTTACTTTCGTCGCCGGGTGGTTGGAGTTGTAGAGGTATATATATACGGAGGGATTTCCGAACCGGGGATGGGGACTTATCGTCCCCGGGTGAAGAGTAGAGGATGAATGGCGGGATTTACGATACGGGGATGATATTATGTCGTCCCCGGGTGGCTCCGGCTTTGTTTACGAGCCTCAGCCAATCAGCGATTGGCCGGCGTGGCTAGGGTTTCCACACCGTGCGCAGCGGTGTCGACCCGGGAGATCTCGGTTTTCGTCCCCAGGATGTTGGAGTTGTACATGTATAGAGGGACTTCCGAACCGGGGGTGGGGCCTTATCGTCCCCGGGTGGCACTGGCTTTATTTTCGAGCCCCAACCAATCAACGATCGGCCGGTGGGGCTGGGGTTTCCACACCGTGCGGGGCGTTTTAGACCCGGGGCATCATTATTTTCGTCGCCGGGTGGTTGGAGTTGTAGATATATATACGGAGGGGTTTCCCAACCGGGGATGGGGACCTATCGTCCCCGGGTCAGGAGTTGTGGATGCATGGCGGGATTTCCGATCCGGGGATGATACTCTATCGTCTCCGGGTGGCTCTGGCTTTGTACACGTGGCCCAGCCAATCAGCGATCGACCAGTGTGGCTGGGATTTCCACACCGTGCGCGACGGCGTCGACCTTGGGGAACTCAGCTTTCGTCCCCGCGTTACTAGAGTTGTACATGTATGGAGGGATTTCCGAACCGGGGATGGGTCCGTATCGTCCCCGGGTGGCGCTGGCTTTATTTTTGAGCCCCAACCAATCAGCGATCGGCCGGTCGGCCTGGGGTTTCCACACCGTACGTTGCGGTTTGGACCTGGGGGATCATTTTTGTTCCGTCCCCGAGTGGTTGGAGTTGTAGAGATACGGAGGAATTTCCGAACCGGGGATGGGATACTATAGTCCCTGGGTGCGGCGGGACTGACGGGTTCCCCCGAGGGGCAACTCCTGCCGCGCGTCGCGGCCCGTGATTGGCCGAGAGCGGGCTGGGGGCCCCCCTCGACTAATGGGTGCCGGGCTCGGAAAATGCAGGGATGAAATGTAATATTTATTGTATTATATATCGTACGTATACCAATACCATGTCTACTGCCTGAAACAAAATACGTCAAACAAGCGCTTTCCCTGCGAAGCATAAGGTACGATAGTCCACCCACCGCACCTACCGCAGTACATCGGCCCTCCTCCGTCTTTTCAACATCGAACATGACCATGGCTTTCTGCGTCTGTCTCCCCGAGCCAAGGGGCAATGTTTAGCCAGTAGTACACCCGCCGGCCAATGCGCTAGACGAACGCAAAGGCCACAGCCCAAACGTAAAACTACAAGAAAAACATATACCTAGAAGCACAGCACAGCTGTAAAGCCATGCGCCTGGTATATAGTGCTCGGAATCACAATGAGAAAGTGGTGCTTCCCTGCTTCCTCTCCTGTGTCTTGTGGTGGTCCTGAAAAGCCCAGCATGCTGTAGGCGCTACCCCCCAACTCGCGTAGGCACGAATCAGATGGGATCGTGTGCCTCCATAGTCTCTTGACTCACAAGGTATAAACAGCCTTGGGCGAGGTGAGCGTTGGACACACCATCAGGACGTCGACGTCGCCCACCAACCTACCTTCGACATCCATACTTTATGTAGTGCAACCAGCAAAAGCTTCCGGGAGTGAAAAACGAAGAAAACTCATCACCAAGGGTCAAAGTCTTCGTTCACCCACACACCCCACAGTTCCCCAAGCCGACACCAGCCACGCGTCGAACAACGAGTACAGCAAAATACCTATCGCAAATTGACACATTTACGACAAGCCAAGTCAATTCCATCAAGCCTAAAACAGTAGTAGTGATAGCAAGATCACTACATCGCTCATGGCTCTTGCACACCGCACAAAGTGCAAGCGGTGCAAGAACAACCACGGCCGCCGTTCCTCCTCCCCTTCTCTAGCCTTCCGGGTTCCCTCCAATCAAAACCCAGCGCGTATGCCCCCTTCCCCCCCCCTTCTCGGCTCTACCTTCCCGACACAACATTTTACCCCAAAAAAGAAAAACGGAACAGTAGTGCCAGATATGGCCCCGTATATATACCCCTCCAAGCACTCCCTCGACTTCAAGCAGCAGTCGAAGAATCCCACACCACGTCTTCTCCCACGGTAATCACCACCGAGGCTTCGTCCAAGAGCATAAGAGACCCTTCCCGAACTTCCCGACCTCTCTCATCCCACGGAAGGAATCGACGGAAGCTTCCCTTGGGAGCAGGGCTCCGGCCGAGGGTGCACAGCATCCCGCGCCCGACCCGCCATCGCCCGTTCTTGACAGACAGCCTGACCGGGATCGCATCGCGGGAGGTGAGCCGCTGCAAACGGTCTTCCAGGGCACAGCCCAGCCCGCCGATGGCGCGGCCACCAAAAGTACCCGTCATGCGGTGCGCCCACAACGGATCCTGGGCGCGGTCGGGAAAGGACCAGGGCTGAGGAGGAGATCCCCAATCTCCGTCACTTCGAACGTTGTAGGCTGCTCCTCGAGAATTGACATGTCTCTCCAGGGAAGAGGGGTTCGTCCTTAGGCCCGAGCTGCCAGCCCCTGGAGGGTGGGTACATGGGGCTAGGGGTGGGGGACGCCGTGGCCTGGTTCCACATGTATCGTTGGGAGAGGGGGAGGGAGGGGTAGGGGGGGGCGGGGGCAGTGCGGGATCGAAAAGGGGTCGTCAGCGTCGATGCGTTTGTGGTAAGGATAGTCTCGGAGGACGCCGCAGAGCTTACCACTTGGCCCAGGAGGTAAATTAAAAATTGCCATTTTCGAAGGGAGCTGTAGACTAGGTACGAGCTCAGCGGATGACTCTTCACTGCGTAGTGATCTATCTACCTGGTGATTGCGAAATATCATGGCTATTAATAGCATAGCTTAAGAAACGCGAGCAGACACCGCAACACGGCAAGGGGGTAAAGGTCTTCAGCGAGATCACTTGCACCACCCCCGTAGCCAGCGTGCGGTCATACACACGCTCAGTAGCACATCATGCACGAATCTCTTTCGCTGTGGTGTCCCATGCCCCGCTATTAATAATGGGGGTTCAACCTCAACCACGGCTGTACCCCCAAGAGCTACGTACCAGGTATGCGACATTCCATGTGTGTTCAGAAAATCCGATCTTAATATATATATATTTCCCGCATACTATGATACCTCGTGGGCAAGGCGCGAGTGTCCCGGCGCATAGGCTCGTTTTCTGGTTGTGGTGCTTCTATGCCAAATACCTTGCGTAGAATTCCTAGTCTACTTGGCGCGAGCAGTCAAATTTGGCGTGAGTACTCAATTTGGAAACTGGACGCTACTATACCATTATTACGACGCATGGCAACACATATCATACCTACGAATGACTTACTGTACTGTAGAACCAGGTGTTTGTCTCCAATTAATTGTCTGTAAGGTACGACCACTAGCTGTTGCCCCCTCTCTTCGCTCGTGCGTTTTGGAGGTGTACTCGTATGTCGTTGGTGTCGCAAGCACCAGTGTAAAACAGATAACAGCGCTTTCGTCACTTCTCTCTGTAGCTTTATTACCCAGCGTTGGCTGTGCAGAACACCATTCTAAGCATCGCTAGCATCGCTTGCCCCAGTACCCCTTCCACGGCCACAGCAGTTACTACGTAACGTTCGCAGGAAAGCTGCAGAGCTAAATAAGCCATGCAGCGCTTACCTCCTGTTCGGCATCGCCCTCTTCACCCTCGGTCTTTGTCCCGTCGGCAGCAGCCTTGATAGCCGCAACCCACTTCGCTCGCTCGTCGGCGTTACCGGCATCAAAGATCCACTTGCGGTTTCACAAACAGCACGGTGATGGAAGACAAACACGTACGCACAGCGTGGCATTGTAAGCGTCCGAAAAAACGACAAGTGACGTAGTTCGTTCCAACAGGCATGGAAGCGCCGTGTTGCTGTGTGTCGAGCGGTTCAATGGTTGACACCGGCGGTGCCGCCGTTCGGTAGACACAGCATTCACACGACGCCTACATACGTAAGCAACCAACACTCGAATGTTACACACAAAACCCTACGTAACTTGGTCGAACGGTTTCGTAGACCTTCTGCGGTACACAACAGTTCCCGCGCAGAAGCCGTACGTGAACAGCCAGAGAAGGTGCGGGGTAAACAAAAGCATACATTTTGACAGCAGGTTCCAATATGGTTTCCTGGGTGCCGCTACTAGGTCGACATGAACCGCCAAACCCGCCCCATAGCCAACAACCAAAACTCCCTTCCGAAACGAGGAAATCGTATATAGTACTCACAGCTCTCGCGGTAGGGGACGATTGTTCCGTCACCCTGAAGAGGAAGCGGGTGGGCCCCTTGCCGCCGTCTTCATCGTTAACGTGAACGGCATCCGACAATGCGTTCAGTTTCAAGTCCTGGGGGTTGCCACGGCCGGGACGATGCATAGAAGGGGGCAGGGAGGTGGAGTGGAGGTTGATATAAGCCAACTTCACGCGCCGACAACGAGAGGAGTCAATCAACACTTGCGACTACTAGTATATACGTACAGCAGTAGGTGAGTGAGGGGGTAGCTTTCCCTTCCGCGTGTGACGTGAACAAGGCGGTGGCGCATTTTCGTGTGGCGGCGGCAGCACGACGTTGCCTTGTGGTCAACTTGGGGCAAGCTTGGAGGGAATTAGGAGCAGTTGGGTCCTCGAGCTTGCTATTAATACGTAGCAGTATCCACTCTTCAAGCAAACGGGCTATCATACGTACGGCAGGTGTAATGGTGGTGAATACTTCTCGACATTGCACAACGATTCTCCAAAATACACCCACACAGAACAAGACGGTGCAACGAACCGAAACAAGGAACGACCACGCACCCACTTGTGCTCCCAACGGAACGCCCGGAGCAAACTGGCCCCCGTCACGATTCCACCAGACTACGAGTACGTACCTCTTGCAAGTTGACAAAAACATACGTTGCACGACCGACTACGCCGCAGCGCACATACCTCGCATGCCTCGGTCCCTGTTGCTGTCTTGGCTAGCTTGCACGTGGTCAGGACAGGGCCTGTCAAGGTCACCCTCCTGGGCTTCATGCCCCAGCGCGTCTTGAGGTTGATGACGTCCGACGGCTGGCAACAGGCGAAAAAGGAACGCACGGAGGGACCAACGGCAGCAGAGTTGTGGTGAGTTTGACATCGATTGACCGTACGTATCATGGATCTATTACTGCGGCTATTGTGCCAAGAACCATCCATCCACGATTGTCGGCTCTTGTTATGGTGCTGAGTGCATATCGCGCATAATGTTGTCGTTTCCTGCTTGCCATCTAACGTAAGTGGTCCTTTATACCTTGTATTCAATGTGGGGTTACAGAATAGCCTCGCCAGTCCAAACTCCTTAAGTTGAACTACAGTAATCTCGCTGATCAGGTCTTCTATACGTAGCATTCCAATATATCGTTGATCTGCTTCGATCAGTGCTTGCATACTCGCACCGTTTTCAAGAGATGAACCCTGAATTTTTCGTACATGTGTTCGATATGCCCCTGCCGAACCATTGACGAGCACATTTTTGGTTTCGAAATTCGGGACCCCTCAACCCCAAAAAACAACCAAAAAACAAATACCTGGCCGAAAAACAAAACAAAACCGATATAACGATTCGGAAGAGGTTTATACTTTATGTGTACCGATTTTCAGGGTCTATCCCCACAAAACAGCGTGGACTTTGGCTACTGAGTAAATTTGGGGTGATACGATTGAACCAGCCTGTCGACACTTCGCTTACCAGGTACATTATACTAACCAAAACGCCTGACTTGGCTGCGAGGTTACGCGGGGGCGAATCGGCTGCACAAAGCGTGGCGGCAAAGAACGAACTACGGCAAACGTCGATCAAAACCGTGAAAACAAAAAGGAAAAGGTATCCGCTCAAGGTGCCCACCGATGTCGCCGAGCCTTTGCCGGAAGCCATGTCACCGTCATCGGGGGTCGCCGCCTCGCCCGTGGCGTGAAGCAAGGCGTCGGTCCACAGATCGCGTTCCTCGCGGTCTCGTGCAATAAAGACCCAAGACTCCTGATGATGGACACACCCAAATTAAGCAGACGCGACAGGGTGAGGGTCGAGGTGACAAGCGCGGCAGCAACAAGCGGAGCCAGGAAACCGCGGTTTTAGCGGGAATAGCCACGGCGAGAAGGGGGCGGGGAAAACAGTACCAAAGAACGCCTGCTACTGATCACAAGGTATGTAGAATGAAAATTAAGCATACGGGGTGGGGACGGACACAGAGTGGGGCAAGTTCCCCGACTTGTCCTGAAAGGAAGCGCTTTTGTCAAGTCTGTACATATTGTAATGTTTCAAGACTTCATTCTACTCGCCGTTCAAGGGCAGCAGGGAGTCCCTCGGCCGAACAAATGAAAAGGTCTTAGCCGCCAAACCGCCAAAATCCGCTAAGCACTCGCGAACGCTGAGCCTCGCCGTTGCACCGGAGCGCTGACATACGTGGTAGTTAGGTCGTGATAATTCTACACCTTAAGTACAACACCTAGAGGGGGGGGGTGGCGGGCTTACCTTGCCCTTGACAACCTTGAAGGCGACCATTGAGACCGCTTGGTCGTCAGGTCGTAAAAGGACGACCCGATGTTCAAGCGGTCTCACGTTTGGCTTTCAAGGTTGTAACGAGCACCTAGAGGGGGGAGGGGGGGGGGCTCACCTTGCCCTTCCAAACCTTGAAGGAGACGAGGGAGACGGCTTGGACTTGTACATCGACCGCCGTAAGTTGGACGACCTGATGGCCAAGCGGCAAAGACGGGGCGGGTAAAGACAAACATCTCGGACATTATACTCCACTATTAATAACAAACGAGAGCGGCATAAACAGAGGTTGTGGAATCAACACTCTATGGCAGCAGAAGTGCCTAAATATGGATACCAAATACTGTTTATCTTATAAGCGGGCAGGAAGGCCATCACCGACAGATATTGGTTCACCAGAGTAGAGCTGGCTCGATATTGAGGGGCATGCATGCGCGTGCAGGCACATCGATCACACTCGCGGAGGCTTTGGCCCGAACGCAATACATGCCACAAGTATAACCACAGTAGTAATGGTGGTCGACCCTTCTCGACCTTGCACTAACGATTTGGCAAACATACATACACCGACACGACCAAACGGTATATACAACGGACCGAAACAAGGAACGACCACCGTACACATGCTACTGTACGGCTACGGTAGAGGTGCATGCACCATATTTTTTCTGCCTTAGAAGGGTGGTCACTTGGGGAGCTCTGTACCTCTATACCTGCAGTAGTCGTGGAGGGAAATAAAAGTGCTTTATACCCGATGGTCTTAAGTGTCTAACTACAAAATGAGACTTTCTGCCTGCAACACAAACAAGAATCAGATTCCGACGACGATATTGGGTTACGGAGCCCCATCACTAAGAAAACGTTTCCGCCAAAAAAAGGTATACCGTATACCTCTATCGTATTAATAGCACGCGTCAAACGGATGCCACTGTAAACATACATATAATATAATCCACCTGCTCGGAACGGAGCGCCCCGATCAAACCGGCCTCCGTCACGTTTCCATCAAGCTACCATACTATACTTGTTGAAAGTTGACCAAACAATAGGATGATATGATGTGTCATATTATACGACCGACTATCCCGCAGCGCACATATATACCTTGCATGTCTTGGTTTCTATCTTGCACGCGGTCAAGACAGACCCTGTCAGAGTCAGTTCCCAGTGCTTCATCAACAGACCCTTGTTTTGCCTGAGGGTACCAGACAACTGGCAAGAGGCGAATATGGAAAGCATGGAGGAACCGACGGCAGCAGAGTAACGGTAAGTCTGACATCGGTTGACCGTACGTATCATGGGATATATTGCTGCGGCTACGTATTGTGCCACGAACCATCCATCCATCCACGATTGGGTGCTGTTGTTACGGCGCGGAGTGCACATCGCGCAGAATGTTGTCGTTTCCTGCTTTTTGTTCAACGTACGTATTGGTCCTTTGTATTCAACCTGGCGGTACATAATAGCCTAGCCTGTCCAAACTTCCTATTTTGAACTAATCTCGCTCATCAGGCCAAGCATTCCGCTAAACCATTGACTTGCTTGCTTGCTTCAAACAGCACTCAACTTGCTCGCGCCAAGCGCACCCTGCACAGCAGTAGAGTATTTGTATATGTTTTCTGCGGTCTACAACAGCAAGAGACAAACGTCGTGTGTCTGAATACAATTACAACCCCCTCTACAGTAGTAGATGCTTCGCACACATTATTATCATTATAATTGAAACAAACACAAACACAAATCGCCTGTAGCCTGATTGGCTGATTGGCTGCGAGGTTACGCGGCGGCGATGGGCTGCACAAAGCGTGGCGGCACAGAACAAACTACGGCAAACGTCGACCAAAAACATCAACAACAAAAAAAGGAAAAGGTATAAGCTCAAGTTGCCCACTGATGTCGCCGATACATATATAGCACGACGCCTAACTTGATCCCATACATGACCTCCAGCCTCCCATACGTAGTCGTTTGGTGTCATTCAGAGTGTATACTGTAACTGTCAAATACGCACGAAGCGGGCACTACAACAGCCTGCAGCGACAACGACAACAACAACAACAACAACAACCTGCCAGATTATTAGATTGATACCGTTCGCAGGCGATCATGGCACCGTCCAACCCGGCGGCAAGCAGTCGATTCCACGCCTGTAACAGAACAAGGTAGAGCAGCCTACGGTGACCATTACTCGGCACCACGCTACGGGACCATTTACAGTAGTATTAATGCCTGAAACGCTGTTGATTGGAAGGGATACCCTATACTACTCTATTAATAGTACTCAGTCATCGCTGACCAACCAAGTAGAAGCGTAGCATATAGATAGGTGACCCCTTCTATACCCACCAAAATATAGCAGGTATGTATACCCTGGGGTTAGAATAGGCGTTAATCTCCAGGGCGAAAACCCCTCGCGTTAGAAAGGATAACCTACTACTATTAATAGAGTATTGTTGATGCCTATATTATACGCTATACGCACAGGCTTATCGAGGGCAACTTTTTTGTTTGCTTGTTTTCTTTACGTAGGTGGGACAGGGGTGGCTCTGCTACCGTGCCGCCAACCACGCGAGCTATTAACCCTTGTACTCGTGCCGCATTGCTTCTGCTGCTACTGCTCCTGCTCCTGCTGTACATACACCTAAACTTGACTCTACTGTAATTCAAACTGGATGTGTGTACCCCCGCAATGCTAGTTGGCTTCAAACCAGATTGCGGTCGGCATGGCTTGCGGAAGCGTAAAGGGATATGCGTTTTATTAAAGGGGGGGTGTTGCCCGTTGCCTGCCATCCTCTCGCCACTGGTTTCGTGAAGCCTTCATGCAGTTTCATCAATACCATTATCCTTGGTACCCGACACTGTGTACGTAGCACGAGCTTCAAGGTTGATCACTCATAACACTCCGAAACAAGAAAACCGCAGGAAAACAAAAATAGCCCTCTACTGCTATATATGATCGTTGCCGCCTTTGCCATTCGATGATGTTCAATTTATTAATACCGGTGCCAGGTATTTGGTACTACAGCAGTAGCACCCGTGTTTTGTCAGACTCACCGCCACTTCCCACTGCATGGGATTGTACAGGTGCTGTACATAGACGAACGGGCAGAAGAGCCGAGCTGCAGAGTCGGGGGGCAGGTCGTCGATGTCGTCGATGTCGTCGGCGGTGTCGTCGGCAGCGGTGCCGGCAGCCACACTCGCCGAGGGCGCATCCATGTTGCAGAAGGCACTCTGCTCGTTCTGCACCTCCTGCCACGATAAAAAAGAAGAAATGGTGCGCATGGCATACCAGGTATGAAAGGAAATGTTGCCGAGAGCATTGACCAGGTTGACGAGAAAACACAAAAAAAAAAGTGGCGATATTACACTCGTAGAGCCGAACACTTCAGCAGCAAAGTAACACACACAACGACTGAAAGGCATGTAGTATGTGGCAGTGCAACCTTTACGCGCGGAATTGGGGCGCCTAACTTCGGCATGGATGGATGAGCGACGGGAACACGACGCACAATAAACACCTCGGCGTGCTTCGAAGCATTACGTTCGAATCAACAGTTTTTTTGTGCCAAGTATCTGCCTTTTCAGCACGCAGTGTGGTAGGGACTGTCTCGCTCAGTTTTTACTTCTTTTCGATTGAGATTCGAGTTCCGAAATTCGTTTTTCAATGTGTTTTTTTATCATTGTGTTTGGGACTTTTTAGCTTGAAATTCAGTATAGGAGCGGCTATCTCGCTCAGCTTTGACTGCTTTTCCATTCTGACTTGAGTTCTGAATTCCTTTTGACATTTTTTTGACTGTTGATAAAAAAATATTGAACTTAGTGTGATATTTTCGTCTTGGGTATAGTGTGAGCTGAGCTGAGCTGAACTGGACTGAGCTGAGCTGAGCTGAGCTGAGCTGTGGGTGGGATTTTCGAAAAAAAAAGAAAAAAAGAAAAGAAAAAACAAGAAAGCGAAGAGAGGCAAGAATGTTCCTCAAAGCAATAGGAGGAGGCGGTGTTCTAGTGGGAGCCCTGATAAACCAGGCATGAGCCAACCGAGCCCGCTCAGGAAGAATGACACCTGAAGGAAAGTCTATGGCCATACTAAAATGCCACACATGTAAAACGATGAACAAAGTTACACTAAAACCCATACAATTACTGTAAAGGACGCGAGCCACTATCACCCTTGTAGGCGTGCTGCACTGCTGCTACTGCTGCTACTGCTGCTACTGCTGTCTGTGCATGCACTGACTCTAATTCCAACTGGCTGTGTGTTCCCCCGCAATAATAGTTGGCTTGAAACCAGATTGCTGTCGGCATGGCTTGCGGAAGCGTAAAGGGATAGGCGTTTTCGTAGAGGGGGTTGCCTGCCATCCTATTGTACTTTGTGTCACTGGCCTGCGTGAAACCTTCATGCAGAGTTATTTAGTTAATATTAGTATCCTTGGCACCCGACAATGTGTGTTAGTATTAGATCAATAGTATGACCTTCAACGTCGATCCCTCATAGCATTCCCAACCAACAAAACCACAGAAGAACCTCAAAGAGCCCTCTACTGTACATGTTATATGTGATTGTTGCCGCCTTTCTTTGCCATTGGACGATGTTTAATTTAGGGGCAGCGGCCAAAAACAGGCACACCTGGTCCGTTCGGGGCCAAAAAAAGTACATACTAAAATCAAGTTTAAAACGCACCCCACAAACCTGCCGTTCCTTGCAACGCAAAGTAGTTTTTTTTTAATGTTCTTCGTGCTCGCCCGGTGGCTACTATTTTTAGTACGAGGAACGAACGCCTGCTGCTGTATTCTCCCTTCTCAGTTTGCGACACTCCTGGTATTTCAAGTCAACCACAATCCCGAAGGGGAGCCTTCTATCTCGTATTATTTCGGCGGAGGTGTGCAGGCAGATATGTGTGTCGCTCGAGTGGCGTGTGGTGCGAGGTGCGAAGGGAGGAGAGGGTCTCCGCGTACGTCGGCATTTGTATAGGGGGCATAGTGTGGAACTATGAAGGGCTTAAAAAACGACAACAAAAAGGTGAAAGTCAAGCAGAGTAGACAAAATCAGGTATACCTAGGTTTTAAAGAGGCAAAAACAGGTACAACGAGTTTTGGACCAATGGCAGGGCACGTGGAGTGCGTTTTTTCCTTGATTTTAAGTATGCACCTGTTTTTGGCTGCAAACGGACCAGGTATACCTGTTTTTGGCCGCTGCCCTTAATTTATTCATACAGGTACCAGGTATTTGGTACTACAGCAGTAATGCAAGACATTACTACTTTTCCCCACCCCAGGGAGACTACCAGTACACGTTAATTCTACCCACGAGCATACCTGGTACATAATACTGTACCTGTGGTCTATCTCGCCTGGGCCGCTGACAATACATAAAAACTATCGTGCTATTATACGTGCAAATAGTAGATAGATCCTTGAAAACAGGTGTTGTCCATCGTTTCGTTGATCAATCAATAGCACTCATCACTCCGCTTTCTGAATAAGGTTTGCGGCATTTTTCATTGCTGTACATCTCATTAGTTATGTCAAACATTGATTGCTGCACGTAACGAGGTAGATGAGAAAATTGGCGCACAATTACGTAGAGAAGCGAAAAAGAAAATACGTCGCCGTGGGGTCTTTCAGCGCATGCTAAGGCGCACCATTTTGTTTTTCTGAGATTCCTCACTTGGGGAGCTGTATACTATTAACAAGTAATATATACAAGTGTTACTAAGTAATATATACTATAATTAAGTCACCCAAAACTGATTTATAGATGAAACAGCAAAACAAATGCTACCTGGTATGTATGTTATACAGTATCCGATGGAAATCCCGTGGTCTAAGGGTCGTTCATATCGAGCAGGGTCGTTCTTGTCGAGCAACTATTAATAACTATATTCCAAAATTTCCAATCTTTTTTTCCAAAAAAAACAGGGTTTATTTGGAATGCTTGGAATTTTAACAGAGGGCAAAATGTTTGGAAGGCTTCGCATTCCAATACTTGGAAATTATTTCTGGAAAGTATGGAAATCCTAAATATTGCGCGAAAAAAAATATTTGGAATTTTTGGGGAAAAGTTGCTCGATAAGAACGGCCCTAAGTATGCTTTGAAGTAAAAAATATTGCAACACGAAAATGAAATTCCGACGATTTGTGGCTAAGGAGCCTTTAATACTTTAATACTTCAATAGGTCATTCAGAAAACATTTCTGCCACAAAGGGCTATCCACTTATAGTTTATTTTCTTTATCGTGGCAGGAAGTACAGAACGAGCAGTCTGCCTTCTGCAACATGGATGCGCCCTCCGCGAGTGTGATGGCTGCTAGCACCGCCGACGACGACATCGACGACGCCATGGACCTGCCCCCTGTCTACTCTGCACCTCAACCGGTCTGCCCTTTCGTACCGGCTGAGGTCTAGAGTAGGCAGGGGGCAGGTCCATGGCGTCGTCGATGTCGTCGGCGGCGGTGCTAGCAGCCATCACACTCGCGGAAGGCGCATCCACGTGGCAGAAGGCAGACTGCTCGTTCTGTACTTCCTGCTGTTAATACGATAAATAAATAAAATAAAAAAGTGCACATACATGGCATACCAGGTATTAAAGGAAATGTTGCCGGGAGCATTGACCAGGTTGACGAGAAAACACAAAAAAAATAGCGATATCATAGAGCCGAACACTTCAGCAGCAGCAGCAGCAGCAGCAGCAGCAGCAGCAGCAGCAGCAGCAGCAGCAGCAGCACAAAAACCCACCCAGGCACTGAAAGGCGTGTACCAGATATGAGGCAGTGCAACCTTAACCTTTAGGCACAGAATTGGGGCGTCTAACTTCACCATGGATGGATGGATGGATGAGCGACGGGAACACGACGTACTATAGATACATAAATACCTCGGCGTGCTTCGAAGCACCACGAGTACGTACGTACGAAGTATATATTCACAGTATTTTTGTACCGATAATCTGCCTTCTTATTAATAGTATATACCAGGTACCTGTGGTAGGGACTGGTCTGTCTCGCTCAGTTTTGACTGCTTTTCCAGTCTAACCTTGAGTTTTGAAGATCCATTTGAGTTGTTTCCGACTCACGAGAAAAATCTTGAAATTAGTGGGGGGTTTTGTCTTGGATTTAATGCGAGCAGAGCTGAGCTGAGCTGTGGGTGTGAGTTTTTGAAAAAACGGGAATAAAACGGAAGCAAAACAAGACATAAAAGAAAGGCAGGAAGGTCCCTCAAGTAATCGGAGGAGGCGGTGTTCAAGTGGGAGCCCTGAAAAGCCAGGCATGTGCCAACCGACCCCGCTCAGGAACAATAACAACTGTAAGAGAATATATGACCATTCTAAAATGCCGTACAATTAAAACGAAAAAAATCACACCAAAACCCATACAATTTCTGTCAAAACAACAAACAAGACTCGAAAGGTGGGGCAAGAATCAAGAACCACAGACTTGGCGTGCAGAGTCGAGCGTTCTACCGCTGAGACAACATTCGTGGGGGGGGGGGGGGATAGTGTACGATCCCCGAAAAAAAACTTCTTCCATACAAACGGAAAACCAAAGCACAAAGCAGGGGACACGAGAAAAAATATACGGGAGGGAAACAGTCCGAAAATGTTGGAAACCCTTCTCTTCCCTGGAATCCGCCCCGACCCCGGGGAGCGAGCTACTGATTCCCGGGAGGGCGCCTTTCGATCCTACCTCTAGCTTAGTACGGCGGCGGCGGCGCCCCTTCTTTCGCCAGGGACACCGAGGGCTGCTCTGTGTCGGGGGGTGGCACCGCCGTGCGGCTGTGAGAGGTCGGGTGGCGCTCGGGAGAGCCGGTGTCCCTCCCGAGGGGCATAATAAACCGGAGATGGTTTTGAAGATCCAGTACGACGTCATATGACTATGGCACTACACAATACACAAGCGAATCAAAATAATAAGGAGGTAATACTCGCCTGGGCCGCCGGCAATACACAGCATTGCTATAAAATAGTGTTATTAATAGTATCCAGTAAGTCCTTGATAGCGAATGCTGTCGATCTTTCCGTCGACCAACACCACTCATCATCCATCATCCCCCTTTCTGATCAAGGCTTGTGGTATTTCACTGCTTCAGATATATTTTAATACGTAAAAACACTGGTGTGCATGTAGCGCGAGGAAGATGATCATTTGGCGCACAAGCAGCAGCAAAGCGAAATAAAACACGTCGCCGTGACGATTTTGTCATCAGACTTACCGCGAATATCCACTGCGCGGGATCGTACATGTGTTGCACCCACACGAGCGGGCAGAACCCAGGCTCCTCGACATGATGGGATCCCTGCCACGATGAACAAAAAAGCAACATGGCATCAAGCAAATACATGCATGTTACCCGGAGACTTAACCAGGTTGACGAGTAAACACAACAACAAAAGCAGCGACAGAGCACAGCACTTCAGCAACAACAGAGAAACACAGAACGACTAAAAGCGATGTAGCAGCGCGACGTTTGCGATCGGAATAGGGACATTTAAGTTCGGCATGGATGGATGAGCGACGCGAACATGAACATGCCGCACGGTACATACCTCGGTGTACTTCGAACTACGTATGTATATAGTACTATCATACCAGGTACTGTATTAACAATAGTTTTGTCGAGCAGGATGTCTGTCTTGCTTTTTATGGCTACGTACACATGTATGTAAGTACACGGTTCGTGTATAAGTGGAGCTTTTTCGCGTTTGCTTCCTTTAGGGCGGACAGGGCGTATTGTTTTCGTCTGGTTTTCTTCAGGGCGCACTGCTGGTTGCGCGAAGCGTTCCACTCAGAGTTTCATCTGTAGACCTACAGTACATAAGTCTCAAAATATTACTGGACTGCAAAAAATCTACATGTTGTATCGTGTGTTTCTTTCTGTTGTAGTTTAACACAAGGTAGTGTGGACGAGCCAGGGCCTCCGATCCTACAGCACTAAATAATGCTGATATATAGGTCCTGGGAAACAAATATTGAATATTGGCAATGGCAACACCTCCCACCCTTCGACCTGCTGATCACCTATTTAAAGTATGTTATTAACAGTATAAATATTGGCTGTTGAAGCATTCTTGCAGGTCTCAGAAATATGAAAACCACACAGCATTGAGTCGGCGCAGCACAGGCGGGACTAATAAACGAAATATTTTACCTCGGAAATTTCGCCAGATTTACAGTAAATCAGGGCCCCACTGGTGGGCGTAGCAACTGTGTTGCAGTGCCCACAAAAAGTAAAAATTCGTTCGGACAAATCTACAACTGGACCCACTTGTACCCCTGTTTTTTTCCTGTTGAACATTTTGTATATCTGCTCTATCAATAGCTCCAAACGTATCCATTGATACATAATTTGGAAAGGCAGATATGAGCTCCTTGGTGCAGTCCCGTGAGTGAGAGTGTGAGTGTGCCAAAGCGGCAGCATTTTCTCCAGTAGCCTTTACCGCGCCTCTTGACCCACAAATCGTACCAGATAAAGTACCGAATATATTACGGTTTTTGTGGTGGTCCGCACATTATTTTCAGATTGTACAGAACGCGCGGTGAAGCCGCGCACGGACCGAGCCTAAGCCTGGACTAGGGTTGGGATTAGGGTTAGGGTTAGGGTTGGGGTTGGGTTGGGTCTACGCCTTCTCGTGATTTTGATTAAAAACAAAAATCCAAAAACACCCGAAAACACGCATAAAACCAGCAAGAAATCATCGTATATTTGGTACTTTATTTGGTACGATATGTGGGTTAAAGACCCGTAAAGGAGCCTCGCAGTTTCGGTGCCCTCCTTCAATGGGGACCTCCTCGCTGAATTTTGAAAATGTGGTTCCAGGCGCTCGGAAATGCGGCTTCTAGTACTTTAGCCAACTTTTGTTTTGTTTTCTGCTGTAGGACGAGCACGAGGAAGCTCGTTCTACAGCAGAAAAACAAAACAAAAACACACACACGTGCGAATCAGGGCGCGAAACAGGCGTCCGGCTCGTGGTGCGGGCAGCGCACCACGAGCCGTAGGCGAGGTGCGCCCCCCCGCAGAGGCCCCCGGAGGGCCGCCGGTATGCGTCAATATACTCAAAATGTGCGTCTAACCCGCTCGGTTCACGAGTAGCTTTTTGAGGCTTGCTTCGTCCTCAGGCATACGAAACCAGCCCCAAATAGAGTATCTAAGACGAAATCAACACAAAAAGTCCCAAACATTTTTCGCCTGCGGCGAAAAGCACGCCGAAAAATTACATCGCCTGCGGCGCAATCACCTGCGGCGAAAAAGGATCCGCAAAAAAAAAATCGCGTACGACAAAAAAAAGTGCGGCACAGAAAAAGCGTGGTGCAAAACATGGGATTTACGACAAAAAGGTGCGCCAGCGCAACATTTCACCACCTATTTTACCCCCTGGTGCGAATACCAAAATACCTCGTGCCCGTGGGACATAGGGGGCCTTATTACCTGGTACCTGGTATCATAGTCGCTTTGGTCCTTATTAAGGCACGACAGCCCTTATACGGGACCCGTCATCTTTAGTAGATCTACGTCGCAGCTCAAAATAAGCAGAAAATAAGACCCCCTTTACCTTATTAGGGGGCGGGCATGTTATGGCACCTAGTTAATAGGGAACCGATAATATAAAAAGGAAATCCTTGCGCGGCAGAAAGCTGCACTGTCGTATGAGCGATGCGATTCTCTTCTCTGTACGACGCTATAACTGGAAAAAAAACACACTCACAATACCCTGTGAGCTGTGAGCTGTGAGCGCTACAACAGTAGTGCTCTGTGGACCAATTCACTGCCTCAGAGCTCATGAAGATCCTCATTTATCATCCCATCTGCTTATTAAATAGCACTGGTATGCACTCTGGCTGCACGCACACTCACAGGAACGATATCTTCGCTTCATTCGCGGGCTCGCGTAAATCTGCCCGCGCAGGCAAACTTCCTTACAGTAGTAGATGTGCCCGCAGCCCGCAGTGAAAATAGAGACTTCCCAAGCACAACGACCAGATGGCACACCAAGCAGGCATGCCTCTCGTTAGGGTTAGGGTTAGGGTTAGAGTTCCGGGTCGGGGTGGTGGCCGCCGTTAGCCGAAGCCAAAATAGTCTCACCGTCGGGAACGAATGCCTCACAGCTTCGTGACAAAAACCCTACCTCATTAGAAACAGCTCATTTTATGCGGGCACGTCTGAGAAGTTCGCCTGCGCGGGCAGATTTACAGATTTACGGCTACTAACTGTTCATTCGCACGCCTAATAATACTCTAATATACCGCACTTGTCTACAGCTGCTCGAAGTTCGATGTGAGCGCTCTGCTGCGTATGATCACAGGTTTCCGTGTAAGATAATCTTAGAGGGGCGACACCACAGGCACAATATGCTACGAAGCAGGCATCTATCATAGGTTGGCCTAATATGAGGCATGAGGCACTACAGCAGTAGGTGCCGTGAAATGGTAATGTTCCCAAGTGTAAGGCACCCGGTGTCTTAAAATGGGGGGAAGCCGTGCGCGGCCGTTTGAGGGGCCTTATATACTGCTTGCTGTATATACCTGTTTTTTTGTTTTTTGTTTTTTTTTCCATCCCATTTATCGTCTTCGCCCTTCCTTCTCTTCTCCTTCCTAGCTTTCGTAACTCAGATCCGGGGTCACACAGTAGGCTCTTCTCCCTCCTCCCCCACTACGGTTCTTGCCTTGCATTTTTGTCGCGAGAAGATTTCAGCACTTTCTTCCCTCGTCAACTCTCGTCGAATTGTGCACAACCCCCCCTGTATGTGGTAACACGGTAACACATGAGAGCCCGAATTTCGAACGAAGTTTGTCGAAACAACACCACGTAGAGCCGATCTTGACAAGAGCTTTGCTTTGTTTTATGCTTTATACAAGCTTTATATACGTACTGTTTTTTTGTTTCTTGTTTTCCATCTTCGCCCTTCCTTCTCTTCTCCTTCCTAGTTTTCGTAACTCAGATCCGCGGGCACAAAGTAGGCTCTTCTCCCTCCTCCCCCACTACTGCTGTTCTTGCCTTTTGCATTTTTATCGCGAGAAGATTTCAGCACTTTCTTCCCTCGTCAACTCTCGTCGAATTGTGCCTATCCACGCTGTATGCATGTGGTATGTGGTAACACATGAGTGCCCGAATTTCGAACGAAGTTTGTCGAAACAACACCACGTAGAGCCGATCTTGACAAGAGCTGTCCAGCGAGCCTACAGGGCAACTTGATTAAAGACTTCAACCGGAGCGGGCCGCGGGAACACAACTCACCAAAGCATGACACCAGCACTGCTACTGTTCCATCGTTACAACCGTCAAACAACATGGCACGCACCTCGTTCTCCTTGATAGCCTCGCTAAAGCGGTCATCGTCCGCAGGTAAGGTGGTAGCAGCAGTCACTCCTAGTAACAGCAGTGCTGCGGCCCCGGCGAACAGGGTGTGCAGCAGCTTCATGGCTGCAGGTGGGTACAAAATCTCCTACGACGAAAAACCAAGAGTTCATGGTTCATGGACGTGCAGGCGGCGGGCGCACGGCCGAAGGAACGTGCCGGTTAATCATCACCATGGGTGTACCACACACTACCCACCTCGCCCAAGAGGGTTGGGCGGCTGGCATTGATGTATCGACAGATTGATACCAGGCTGGACCATTGCACCGTGGGCATCGCGGGAAGCTATACGGGTTGTGACGCCAATATATGTACCAGGTATAGTCTAGTGAGGTACCAGAGCAGGTAGGCGGGAAGTGGGAAATGATTTTGGACTACCTGTACAGTGTATATACGTAAGGAAATAAAGCCAGCCGTAGAGTTCGAAGAATTCATTTTTGTTCAACAGCGATTTCATTTCGAGAAAGAACTCCATAATATAGAACCAGGGACCGGAGAGAAAGAAAAGCAAAATCAAAAGGTTGACAAAAAAAGATACGGGTGGATTAGTTTGGTCATACGTGTATCATACGTAAATATCTTCTTCCAACATCACCAGTTGGCCTAATTCGCTTACACACATTGATAATATCATACCAGCTATTAACGTACAGTAGTAGTACGCATTATACGTTGGGAATTATTCGAAGCTACAGATCCACCAGACTTATACGTACGAGTATATCTTCCGGAGCAAGTGAGCTCTGTGAAAGCTACTCGTACAGTACTACGTACGTAGCACTAAGTAGTTGCCGAGGGATCGACGTCGAAGATTCCGATTTCGAATACTAAATGGTTCGGACTTGACGATGCTCTTACAGTGTACCAGGTATACTCGTATTAATAGTAGTGTGTAAGTCTACGCAAGTAAGTAAGTACGTGTGCAGCTTCATCGTGGTGTAACGAAAGGAGTTGCGTCTCGAACAAGCAAATCCGTGAGAAACAGGCACCACATTTTAGGGGGGGGGAAGAAAGGTGTAATCGACAACAGCAGTCAATGAAAAACGAATATTGTCGTACGTATGTACATACGTAGCGTGTGTGTATGCGTGTATGCACAATTCGACGCGAGTCGACGAGGGGAGAAATGCTGCACTCTTACCGCTAAAACATCGAAGGCACGTACAGTAGATGTAAGGGGAGTGGAGTGCCTGCTATGTGACGGGTAACCCCGGAAAGGGAGGGAGCTTGGGAAGTATTCGTACAAAAAGGCAAAAATAATAGTGGTGGGACAGCAAAAAAAAAACGTTGTGGAGCCAAGCTGGCCGGGAGCAATTTTGGTTCCGCCTTATGGCAAAAAGCTTCAGCCAGGCTGCTCGGAGATGGGGAGGAGGGGCTACTACGTTGAGGGCTTTCCTAAAAAAAAACACTGGCAGGAGCTAGAATCGGCATGCCCTACCGCCGCACTCAACACGTCGTGGTGAAACAACCCAGGCCCAAACTATTGTATCGTAGACCACATAATAATTGGAGGACCACATAATAATTGGAGGATGCCAAGACCGCGAACCAGCCAATCCGCGGGGCGTGTTTCCCTCCGTCAACCTCCACCACTGCTGTGCACGCGAGGTTACAATCTAGCCAACGAGCGGGCAACGACAAACGGGCTACATCAAGCAGGTCTGCTATGAAGACTCCTGCTCGCTTTTACCGCCGGCTTGCCGCTTGACGCGCGAGCGAGATTGTCCCTCCTACGCACCCTGACCAATTCGTTGGGCGGAGCGCGGAGCGACCAGCTTTACCACACAGGCAGGCAGGCCGTTGTGTTTTTAACTTTTCTTCGACCGAAGCAGCGCAAGCCAATGCAACGACATGCAAGAGCTTCGACGTGAGAGGCAAAACCTCTTGCTCTACTACGCTCACCTGGTGGTCAGAGAGGAAGGCGGTTGGCGGTCGGTCCTATCCGATGCGAGGGCGCAGGGGAAACTAAAACAGCCCTCTCCGCGGAATACACGATCTTCCAGATAAAAACGCCTCCTGCTGGTTTTAGCGGGAGATGCGATTATTTGGCCCCTCGATCTTTTTAGATCGTTTCAGAAAAAAAAATGGTGGCTTGCGCTTGGCGTTGCAATTTGGTGAGTAATTACTGTAGATCGGCACAAGAACATGCGCGGATGCATGAGATACCCTAGTTCACACTCAGCTACATTTTGAATACCACCATATATGGCAAGCAGGGGATAGTCTGATACGAGCGTAAGCTTTCTCCTATCGAGCGGAAGGGATTCCATTTCTTCGAATGACTACGGATGCTTGTACGTATGTCCGTGATGCCGCGCTGCAACCGGTACTACAGTACAAACAGTAACGGTATTAAAATAGCCCTTCGCGGACAACATGACGGCAACTATGGCGGTGGTGCGTTCCTGAAACGTATTATGCGATGGTCGTAATGTAGATACACCGAGCCCCCACGGTACGTGCGCGTGTACCCACCATCAGGGTGAAGGAAGTTGACGATGCTCCATCCGGCGAACGGTGCAGATTGCTTGGTTTCCCCCTCCACTACTACTACCTGCACCACCACTACCACCTTTCTCCATCGCTGTGGTCGAGGTTCTTCTCGTTTGGTCAACCCCCACTAGCCACTAACTGTGTTGTGTTTACTTCCCCCTGTGGTTGTGTCTGTCGGCCCCCTCCCGTGTTTCACGCCGCACGTTCACAATGAACGGGCTGCGGATATCAGGCCACAATCTGATTTTGGTTTTGAACCTTTTGGGTTAGAGCAGGGGTGATACAAACAAACTAACACCGGAGTCTGGACACAGGTGAAGGTGACCAACGGGACGGGACGGGCAGCAGCGTTGACGGAGGCTCTACTAGCACGTACATGGCACATCCTTTTTTACTTCACTTCGAATAGAAGACCATGCAGCCAATACCGACGTAGGCATTTGGTTCCGCTATAATACTACATGTACGTACGTCTACACCCCCCCCCTCCGGTTCCATCCGTAACTTGTAATATCGCCGTGCGACTGTCATATGTCATTTACTTGTCTGGTTGCGTGATGGCCCAACAGCCTCGCGACACATAAATACATAAATACGGCAAGTGGAGCGGGGTACAGTACTACAATCAACCCCATTTTATACGCAAGTGAACAAATATACTCGGAATTTATACTCATGCTAAGTTCGTCACAAACGCGGGAGGGGGAGTCGGAGGGGGGGGGGGCATAGCATGTACGCTCCACTCCATTACTTGTTTTGTCGCTCAACCGTGTACAAATAGCAAATATGGCAGCAAGCAGGTGTGCTTCGCGCCATTGTGGTGGTCGGTTCTACTAATTACGTGCGAAATCTGGGGACTGCGCGGTCGGCTTTCGTCCACCAGTCTTCCTTGAGCGGTGCTATGTAAACAGTAGACAGATGGTACCTCTGGTAGCCGCTACGTTCAGATCGATTCCAAACGTTCTACCGTTCTGCCTGGTATATAGCACCGCGCGGAGTAGACGGTCGTCCTTTCCTGGCAAAGCAACACCAGATGCGTTCCAAAACTTTTAAACTCGCGTATTGATTACGCGGATAGCCACCCCTGACTACGTAGCACACGGCGAACAACCACTATTATTCCGTTTGCTCAGGGGGGGGGGCACAAAAAAACGAGAACTGCGTACTGTATTCGGTGTTGCACGACACAAGGCACCACTTTTGGGACCGTAGGTGTACATATAATACCACAAGCATGTACCGCCTTGACAATGCCGTCTGCGCAAGGTATTGTCTCCTCACCATTCCCCCATACCAGGGCAGGAGACAGACACGCAAAAAGAAACGGAAAAAGGAAGCGCACGTAATATAGATTTATTTCTCCTGACCATTGAAAACCGAAAAAGACTCGCACATTGACGTAATACGAAGTACATATACTTTGTATGCGTTCAAATACTGCCCCTGGGTGCTCGTCAAAATCAAAACTCCGCGTAGTCGTGATGATTGCAATGTTGGTACGTCGTATGCGCTCTTGGTTCAACTCTGCTGCAACCGCCGCACCGCGCACCACCAGAGCAGTGAAACGGCCCCTTCGAAAACCAACCGTCCCCGACACAAGATACAACACTATTAATAGTTAGCGCAACACGTTTGTTTGTGCCGACACAACACTACAAATACTTACCCGAAGCTCAACGCATAGTCGGTATGACACGTATGACACCCACTCGAAGCTTTTGACCTCACAGCACGCCACCGTCAACGTCCCCTACCCCATCCACCGGCGTTGACCAAAAACTAATTAAAAAACAAAGTTAGAACTCGCCGAAGCCACCGCCCCCGCCCATGTCGAAGTCGCCGTAAGGGTCCCCTCCCATTCCTCCCATTCCCCCCATCATGTCCCCCATGGCGGCGAGATCGTCCGGACTATATGCTTGCATACCCGGACCACCTGCGGTTTGGACAGGATGAGGTTGGTTGGGCTTGGTTAGGTTTGGTTAGGTTGGATATGGTTCGGTTTTGGTTTGGTTATCACTTGTTTCGTTTCGTGTTCGCTTCTGTTTCGTTTCGTTTCGGTTCGTTCCGTTTCGGTTCGCTCCGTTTTCTTCTTTCGTTTTTTCATTTCGGTTCGTTCCGTTCTCTTCTTTCGTTTTTTTCGTTTCGATTACGTTGGCACAATCGAAACTTCCGAGCAAGCCATCCACGGCGGGAAAACAGCGCAAAACAAAAAAACGGCTCGGACGCGCGGCCGATGATGCGGCTCACCAACACAAAAAAAAGGACTGGTGAACGAAAAACGATGAATAAAAAAACATTGAACAAAAGATAAAACACACAAAAAATCGATAAGCGAAAGACCACTGAACCTAATACTCAGAAGACAAAAACAGTAACAAAAACATATACAAGTACGAAGTATATATATACAAAACTGGTATGTGACTCCGAGAAAACAGGGGTAAACGTACCCATGCCCCCCCCCATTCCCGCGGCCTGAAGAGTCTCCATCATTTCTTCAATCTCGAAGTCCTTCTCGCTCTTCTCCTGGAAGGTGAAATCTTCGCGGTCCTTAGGGGCCTTTACCCTCTTCCCGCCGCAGCGACCGCTCCACTCCCCACAGGCCTCTTTCCGGAGCTCCTACAGTAGTGTTTAGCGAAAACGAGTTGATGGGACGGGGCGAGAAGGGGGCGAGGAGGAGGTGAGGGAGGGGGTGGGGGGGTCGGAGGGGGGCGGTGGGGAGGATGAGGAGCATTCTGGATCAGGCACCTTTGGCAGGGATCGTCGTCGGGGAGGAGGCCCACCGCGCCGGGGGCGGGAGCGGAGGAGATTGTTAATTGTGCCTGACGCCATCGAAGGTATCTGCCAACAGCCATGTACTCGTATTACGGGGGACCATAGTGAATGAGGCCTATGGTACACACAAAAAACTACATATTTCTCTGTTTTTACCACCAGTATTTGGTCCCCTATGTACTATGGTCCCCCTGTAATAGTAGCAGCCGAAACCGTGAACAAAAAAAGACAACAGAAAAAAAAGAAAATCAGAAAGGACTACGACGTAACCATAGCACGTGTTAACAGCGTCTCCTTCGTCTTGTCTCTTCTCCTACCGCAAGCCTATTCTGGTTCCATGTCGGGAACACCATGCCCGACAACGACAGTTACACAGCGGTGGCGGAGGCGGCCGCGGCGGCGGCTGCGGTTGCAGTGGTCACGAAATTGTGCATTTATCTCTCTCACCTCCACTCCTAGCTTGTTTTTCCACAGCGCCACCACCAACTCCTCCACGTCCAGCTCCTCTTCGACAAGCGCCGAGCAACTCTGCTTCCGCCGCACGGAGGGGCACGCCACCGCGTGCACATAAAACAGTCGACGCAGCAGCGGTAGTGGGAGAGGAAGCGGGAGAGGTTTTCAGCGCCCCCAGCCATCCAACGAGAAGCAAGAACATCGTGGTGACATACGCATAGGGTCTCAAACAGGAACCAGAGAGTCGGCATGCCCTCCACCCACCGACCCACCTATCGACAAACAGCACGTGGGTACGAGGAGCCTGTACCACAAATGTTACAGATACTTATGCCGCCAACACTATCGTTCATCGGAAAACAAATCATACCATGTACCAGAGCAGTATTTCTGATATTGCTATCGAACAAGAAAGAGAAGAAAAAAACAAAAACAGCCCGCAGCGTGATGAGTGATAAGGTATTATGTATATATATATACATACGTGAAACGCTTTCTGGAGTCTCGTCGCATGAAACACACGTAACGTTCCTCCGGTTCTAGCCGTCTTGATCACAATTTCAAGGAACAGTCCGCTTTCTACAACAATGAATAGGTGCCTCGCTTGCCTCTGGCGGTGCAAGGACAACGACAAGCGCGGAGAGAACACGTTACATGTGGACGGACTCCGCCAAATCGCACGCGCACCCTGTAGGGCAGACATGCCGGCTGACGACGTACACCATTAGTTTTGACCCACCGATACCTCTTTCGACTTAACATACCAGCTTTAGTGCGGGGACAGCCGGGGCAAGAAAGCCATTAACACACGTATTATATATATGTTCTATGTACATGCTGCAAGGCGCTCGGATGTGGCGACATCGACGAAAACCTTCCGGGATCATGTTGGGGAGGGGGGGGGGAGGGGGACTCTTACTACGTGCGGGTCCTTAGTTTCGCCCACTACAATGGCACCCAACTTTTGGGGACACATTACTTGGATCTAGACTGGGGGTAGTGGTGGCAGAGTTAAGAACGCCTTGCAAGGCCCTTCCTGCCAAAATGTGTTTCATGTTCAAAGCGTACACGCCTCGGGCAGATCATGATATATCCATCTATTTATCTACAGATAGATCAACTACTGTAGTTCCACATCTGCCGCTGTGAGAGATTGTGTAGAGCTCACAACTCCAACCCAGGAAAAAAGTGCTGGATCATGCAGATTACATGGCTACCAACCACCCGGCCACGTGAGCTACGTATACAGCTAGATCGTACAGATCGTACAGATCAGGGATTTATCTGCCCTGAAGGATCTAAACCATCACGTGGAAATGATCTATATCTGGTCTATCAGATCTGTCCCAGGCGTGAAAGTTTAACGTCTTCGCGAGTGAGTGCACCGATGTTTTTGGGACCAAACTTACTTGGGCCTGCTGCAGTAGCGCGGAATATTTTTGTTTTTGGCAGTTTATGTAGGAAGAAAGGGTTAAGCTTACCTCGATACATACTGGTGCTACTGCTGGAAATCACAACAAGTCTAGAAACAATCGAAAACTGGTTTCCTCGAAATTCACGTGTACACGTTTTCTTTGTTTGTTTTTGTGTTCTCAAAACTGCCAGAATACCCCCCCGCACCTTGGCGATGGTCTCGCACTCCTCCCTGCAGTGAGACATGCCTCCGGGCTTTCGCAACTCCAGAAATCCGCTTTCCTGATACAAGAGCGGACGCAAAAGCAGCACACGTAAAAAATATGATGGCCAGGGGGAGGAGGGAGGGTGGGAGTGGTTCCATGTTTCAGTCGGCGGCGCCAACCGATCTGAACCCTTCCAGCGCAAAGTTTCCTTCGTGGCTGGTATATATTACCCTGAGTTGAAAAAAAAAAGAAGATACCAGATAGACGTTAAGCAGTATGTACGATGGATATTTTACTACTGCTGTATATAGTAGCTTCGAAGGAATACGCCCCCGACAACAGGAACATGCTCTTGTGCATCCTGACCCACTCCCTCACTTCTACGATGTCGTACTGTGTGATCCATCGTCCGGAGAGCTTGGACGGGTCGCACGCCTCCTCCAATACCGCCGAGATGTCGTCTTCGTGGACCTGCATATCACCACCAGCGCAGGCACAGGCACAGACAACACGAAACAATAAAGTGGGGGTTTCCACACATACATGAGGCGTGTTTCTACCAGAGATGTGAGACAATTCATCTGTTCATAGACGGATGAGAACGCCGCCACTTCACTACGTACAGCATGGTACTCTTATCTCTGTATTAGGCTACTAGGGTACGTATAAATGCGTTTTGAGCCACGGAGCACCAGCGCGAAAGCGGGGAGAAGCTTTGATGTAGAAGGGCCCTTGCCGTACGCAGCGGCGGCTGTTTTTCTTTTATCGGCCTCGATAGGCACTGGTCGCTGAAAAATGGCCGATAACCCTTTTAGGACTGCAGTCCCGTTGTGGGGACAAACCACTCTAATTCTAAGTAAGTTGTCCCCAAAACGGGACTCCAGTTCTATAAGGGATAAGTTGAGTTGGACGAGCGGGCAGAGAGAGATTGACAAGGGATGGCACACACGGCACCTCAACCCACTCATCCAAGCAGCGAAAAACGAAACAGGATATTATATGAAACGACGTTCCGAAGGGTAAAAAGTGAACAGCAAAACAGAAAAATTGCGCGTTCTGCGAAAGAGCGGGACTACGTCGACGTCCGTTGCGCATCACGTTGTTGTGCAGATTTTTATGCGGACATTATCATGGTGACCATATGTCTTCTGTGTACGTGCCTTCGAGGTGGAGGCACGTGAATCACTTCGCGTGACGTGCACTCATGTTGAGAGCGCGGAGTTCCCATTTTTGTGTACGAAGGGGGGGGAAGGGGTTGTCCACTCGCTTGTCATGGCGTTTCCAACAAGGAACAAGGCCCCCGGATTGTACCCTCTTGGGTATTGTCGTATTGTCACGTAACAGGTATATACGATTTTCATGTACCAGGTACCAGGTATACTCGAATGCATAAAGAGTCCGGGCGGCACCCCAGGGGGGCTACATACAACAATGGCAAAGAAGGGGACTGCTCTTCAAGGTGCGGAAAAGCTCTGGCTGGGGCCTGTAGAGGCGCATCGGGGGGGTTGTCGGCCGTCGGTGTTGCCTTGCATGTTATCAGAGGTACGGCTTACAGGTGCACCCTCTCGAGCGTCACTGGACCCATGGCTACCGGTATCAACTTATAACCAGAAACTGGCACAGCAGTGTATATCAGCACTATTAAATACTAACACTGCGGTTCACACGTTAGGGTTTCGATGTTTCGTACTGGTACATTTCGATCGGTGCATGGATGAGGGACGTGTGTGTGTGTTCTTCACGTTAAACCGTCCTTCCTACCCGTCGACATCCAGCACACCCAGTGTCCGTGCCGATTCTTCATCCTATACTTCGTATACGAAGGTACGAAGAGAGATACCTGGTACAAGTTATGTGGTCACAAAACTACGACACAGAGATACAACGCTGCAATGCAGTGAGCAGAGCAGCCAAGATGCAATATGGCAGATACGACAGGCACGACCTACCCCTGCTAGCAATCCAGCTGCGCGAAAGAGAAAAAAATATGAAAAGAAAAAGCGAAAAGGAAAAAATACTCGTAAAGAATAAAAATGGGATGCATTGATTACAGGGAGGGGGGGGCACTTGCAAATACACGAACAATGCCTGCAGGGAAGGGGTCGTACTCTTTGCTCTATACATATACATACTGGAAGAGGCAAGCTTCACCAACAGCCAACGACCACCAGCCAGCGACCACAACCAACGGGTTTAGGGTTGGTTCGCAAGCGGGTACACATGTACACATGTACACATGGCGATTTCGGCACGGCGAGGCCAACTCTAAAGCGAGAGAGCAGCACACACGTACAGGCACTACTCGTACAGCAGTTCCGCCACACGGCATTCACAACACGCACATATATACAGCAGCAACAGCAGCAGCAGCAGCAGTGCTGCTTGAAGCGACTGCCTCAAATAACCATTGCGGCATCAGTCAGTAGCATCATATATAGCATCATACACACTAGGTAGCTCTCTACGAGTATAATATCACACTGCTGCTGCTGTTGTACCTGCTGTACTGCTGGATAACCTCTGCACCACCTTGAATGTGACTTTTATCATATCGATACGCTCTCTTACCGTAATCAGTAATCAGCATTATTACAGCTTGATTATTCGTCTACTACGTACTACGTACAGAAAACATGTTTGTCCATCAAATCAGACCTTGCCGAAGGGCGCCGTCTCTCGCATTTCCGAGACCTTCCCGTGCATGCGGTCCACGAGGCCTTCGCAGACGCCGCACTTGATCGCTGGGAGGTCGCCTACGCTCGGTGGGCGGGTGGGTGCACGGGATTGGGATGTGGGGGTTGTGGGGTGGCCATGAGCACGGAATGGCGTCAGCGAGAGAGCGGCATCAGCAGAAGCAGCAGCAACAGCAATACTGCTGTAGCACAGGGAACCACTGCTGCATGGGCACGGCGACTCCTGCTATGTAGAGTAGAGGAGGGGGTGAAGCACGAATATGTAGCCTGGAGGGAACAATCGTCCATTCCGCTGTATCCTACACGAATCGAGGGTCGAGAGTCAGACTGCAGAGTTCAGAAGCTGAATAATACCGGAGCTCAGCGCTGTTGTTTACGTGGACCAGTAATAACAGCAGCTACTCGTCTACCCGGGTGTGGAAAAACTGAGATTTCGTGCGCAGATTATCACTCGCCACGGCTGGGTCAATATCTCTCTCGCAAAAAAAGCTACTCGTAAGAAGGGCGCAAGAGATACACGGAGCGGAACACGGACCGGTTTGATCGTGGGAACACAGAAGAGCTACGTGGTGTAGAGCGGACGGCACGCTGAGCACGAGAACACCAGGCAGAACGTGGAGTGGATGCAAGCTTTCGGGAAGACTCCAATATGCGGACAAAACGTTTGAGCCACAACACACAAAGAGAGAGCACAAAAATAGAAAAAAAAAGTACGCCCCTTCTAGATCCGCAATAGCCGACGTCTGTCACCTCTGGAAGGCTCGCTTCGTTGCTTAGGCGGCATGCCGAACTGGGCTCCCACCGGCATGGCCGCGATCGCCAGAGATAACACGCATAGCACCCTCATGGTAGGCAAGTCGGCTTGGGAAATGGGTAGGTAGGATATGCGGTACAGGCAAGAAGGGTGCCTGTAAAGACATGGAAGGCATTCAAGTCCGGGATTGTGGGATGATACTAATCAAGTGTCCGTGCAGGTTGATCGTCAATCAGTGTCAGCAGAGCTGCAGCACATACCAAGGACGGCCAGAGCTACTGGGATGGACTCTCGGGGAGTTAGGACGGCATTGTACGCCTGCCTGATTGCCGTCAGCACATCAAGGGCGTGCGCATTTGCGCCCGGTGTGCATCATGTGAGCGAGTCAACTTTGAGCAGTCCTTGTGTGTGCCGTTGCTTGCCCACTCGAGAAGGTCGTCATGAAGGCCTTGGCCGAGCACGTTGTCGATAGCCGACGGCCTCCTGCGTGGTTGTCCGTCCGACTCGTATCACTGGGCAACGAGGATGCGGTTGCTGTCGGTACTCCGCTGCCAGCTTCCGTAAAATGGAAAGAGTCGGTCTGGTCCTCTCTGCTTTCTCTAGGTTTGACTGCAAGAACGTTTCCGTCGTGTCAGTCTCAGACAACTGACACACCACTCCCACGCGGCAATACACATGGATACTGCAACAAGAGCAGATTTAGAAGCCAGCGACGGCGTGCAAGAAGCAGAAGCAGGGGTGGTTGTCATTAGCAGGAGCAGAGGGAGCAAGGCATCGGCATAGAGAGCCCATTCTATTGAAGTATACTGATGTGTTTTTGCGACCGATTTTGCATGTGTGGCGTTGTGGCGAAGTCGGTTTTCCTGACTGCTGCTGTTTTGTCATGCCAGGTACCAGGCAGGTACCGGGTACTGGCTGTATGATACTACGCCTACTACGCCTACTCCTCGTATACCAAGTACCAGGTACCTGTTATGCACCAGGCGCACGTTGTCTGCACGCATGAACTTCAACATGCAGCACCAGCAGCAGTACTGCTACTACTACTACTGCAGTTGCTGCTCGTATTCCTATCTCTCAACACTGTAACTACCGTGTCTGTGAAGTGAGACAGAGAGGAGAGACGGCGAATGAATAAACTTGAGACCCTTGAAACTTGGACTGCTTCACAACAACAAAATACACCCTGCCTGGTACATGAATCGCCGACTGCTGTCTGCGATCACGCCCATCCTCTGGGCTGTACCTTTTTCCTGGTGCAAAAGGTGCTCAACTCTAATTCCAAGTATTTTTGTCCTCGAAAACGAGGGTCTTTCTCAAGGGGGTGCATACAGCAGTATGTAGAAGTACTCGTATTATTGATAATCGTACATACCAATAGGAGAGTGGACCCACCTTCGATGCCTCCTCGAAACCCCCCCGCACAGGTCACGACTCCGTGCGCCGCCCGACCTGCCCCGGGCCGTCGAAGCGTCGCTTCCTCCCCCCCCCGCTGCCGCACGAGTCGCACCGCTCGATGCAGCAGCAGCAGCTCCAGCAGCGATAGCGGCACCACGCTCGGTGGCAGCGGTGGTGGCGTAACCCCCGGCCCCGGAGAAACGATGCCTCCTTCCTCGCCAGTATCCGCCGCCGGCCCCGGCGGCGGCAACCCATTGGTGGCCGGCTCGAGACGGACGGAGGTCGG
>MEHQ01003205.1:0-244069 GCA_008828725.1 Saccharina japonica
GGGACATACAAGCGACGCAAGATTTTTTAGATCTCTTTACGCCCTTCTTACTGCTCTCAACGGAACAGCAGACTCGCAACTCCCAAGTGCTAGGACAAAACACCTGGGCGCCCCTACTCGGAGTCGGTCGTCGTCCGAGCTCGGTGTCCTCTTCTTCTTCTTCTTGCCCTTTCCACCTGCCGAGGGAGCTCCATTTCCGGCCTCGCGCTCCTCGCGGTTGCGCGTCCAGCACTGGTCGATGGTATGCCCTTTTTGCTCCAGCAGGTCGGGTGCGTGCACACCCTGTCCGGCTGGTTGACAGGCGGAGAGCGGTTGCTCGACGACGAGCGACCCTTGGCTCGCTTGCCTTGCGGCCCGCCGCCACTTCCGCCGCCCCCCTTTCCTCGTGCCCCAGTTGAACGTTTCTGGGTAGGAGGGAGCGGGGGAAAACCATCAAGCCCACGGTGAGGCACTTGGTGGTAGAGAGCGCTGACGTGTCCCCCGGCCAGACCGGAGGCTTCGTGCCTGCGAGCCCGGTCGATTGCCTCTTTCAAAGAGGTGGCCGGTTTGTCCGTCAGCTGCAAGCAACGAACGCTGGGTTTCAATCCTTGTTGCCACAAAGCAACCGTCATTGCATTCCACGTTGTGCGATTGTCTCGACACGGTCGACGGCAGCTTGGAACTGCGACAGGATTGTGCGAAATCGCATGGCGTACGCCGAAACAGTCTCAGCGCCCTTCTGGTTGAAGATCGCGATCTGCCTCGCGCATTCGTCAATAGAATTCGCCGGCATGAGGAGGTCAAGCAGCGCCTGAGTCATCTCATGCCAGGTGGAAGGTGGCGTGAATGACCCCGGCGTGTCTGGCTCGGACGATGCCGTTGCCTTGCTGGTGTCTTTTGCCCAGTCACCAGTTGCTGTATCAGCGTCAGACAGTGTCCCTCGCCCAACAACGCTATGTGTTCGAGGCAACCATGTCACGAAATTTATCATCATTTGGCGAACTCTCTTCGCTTTGAGGCCAACGATGACCCTGAAATGACTCAAAATTTCCGGAACGTTTTGGTCAACCGACCCGGTCAGACGAGGTACCCCACGAAGTCAGCAGCCGTGACGGCAACGGCTGCAACTTCCGCAAGGGGCGAGCCCCGAGGGAATCCGACGACGGATTGGTACGGTCTGCTGACGGCAGCAGGGGGTTCGGAGGGTTCGCAGACGGTGGTTGCGTACCTCCTACACTCTGTACAGCAGCACGGGCTGCTGGTACAGAGGTGGTCGACACGGTTTGGTCGACCAGAGGCAACGATGATGCTGAAACAGAACCGGCTGCGGTGGAAATACTCGACGACCCTGAGTTATCTACCGCTGTCGACGACACAGGACCCACCTCGCTCGCCATGGCTGCTTCGTGGACCAGGGCTGCGTCGTGGTGGCTGATGCTTAGCGCCACTGCCGCAGAGCCTGCAGACACGGTGCCTGCGGGCGGTTCTGTCGAATCGCTCGAATGTTTGCCTTTGTCTCCTCCGACCAGAGAAGGATGGCAAGTTCGCTCGGGGTCATCTCTACGGAGGATTCACCCTGGTGGGACGACGCTTCCTCACTCGACGACGAGGAGGAAGAGGATGACCTGGAAGACGACTCCTGGTCGACGTGAGGCGACGATGGTGCATCACTCTGGGGGTACTGGTGGACTCGGTTGCTCCTTCCTCATCAGAAGTATGCGGTGTCCAAAATCAACCAGCGGTGCGGATGGCTCAGGCTCGGGCTCGGGCTGTGCGGCGGGTTTTGCGCAGCTTTTTTCTTTTTCGCCATCGGCGATGAAAACTCTGAAATCAGAAACTTCCTGCAGGCGCAAGCCTCAGTCGACGCCAATATGGACTCTGGTGTCTCGGGTTCGACTTGTGTCTGCAGCAAGCTTCTCTTTCTTGGCTTTGTAGCGTGTAGTACACGCCAGGTATCGGTGATGCTCGGCACGGCAAGCAAGCAGAAGTGACATGAGGCAAGGCACAAGCTCATCTCATATCAGGAGTCACGACAGCTGTCACAAGTAATTACTTGGTGACCAGGCGAGGTAATTCCCCGCCTCAACTACCGTCAGATCTACGGAGACCTCTGACCACTTTTAGTACAAGATCCAATATCCACGATAATGGAGGAACATCTTCTGATCATGCACGATCTTGCATGACAGATATCGCCAACTGACAATGTAGCAACAACCTGAGACTCACAGAAACACGAATATCTACTGATTGTAAAGATTCCACACAACAAATAAAACATCAATATACTGCAAGTCGTGCATCGTGCAGGATCTGGGCGATCCATAGACGACCTTTTATTTCATACTGCTGACTTCATAGTGGACACACGCGACACGAATGCCCCTGTCCACCCTCTCTATGTTCTGATGCACAGCAGTACCGCGTGGTGGTCCGTTGTCTCTGCGACTATAAACTATGGGAAACATACCAGGTGTACAGCATGTCTTGGGGTACGTAGCGAAGAACGTACGCCGGTGTATACGATGCGTACAAATCATTATTATACCAAGACATGCAAGAATTAGACACCGCAATATTACAAAGAATGCAAACTGTATCATAGAAGTAGGAGTACCTGAGAACCTGCCTCAAGAAAAGATACACTAAATGTTTGCCCAACTGCAAGCAGTCGCTGTGCTGCGTAATATTTCCCCCGTGCATGTGGTAGCAAGGTGGCGGTCGAAGGAATAATGTACGCGTATCCATCTGCGTACTGATGTGCCTCGTATATGGGTACTACGACATTATTATTTTTTTGTTTTCGTCAGAATTTCCTGGTCGTATGTGTACGTACTGTTTAGTGGTAGGTCGTTCAAAAGTACGTGCAGGTATTTATATGATTTCACGTATATTTTATTCCGGATAATTCGGCCCGGGCTGATGGTACAGAAAGCAAGTGGTTTCAGTGAGAGATTATTTTGCGTTTTTGGCAGTTTTTCCAGGTCGTTCGTACGTACGTTGTTGAATCGTGCGTGAAGATCGCTTCGATTTTCGGATCACTTGGCGCGGCCGTCCACACATAAATCAAGTGGTTTCATTTCACACCGTCCATGTGCGCGCACAGCCCGCACTCTTAATTGGCACTTTCGAAAAGGACACAGCTAGCTGCGCAGAGTTGCGGTATACAACGGCACCATCGACGATTGTGATGTGAGAGGAAGTTTGACTGATAGCACTGTGGAACATACCCGTATATATATATAGGTCTTGCATAGGTCTTGGCTTGGGTGTTAGCGTGGTGGTGTCTATCGAGTAGGCCTTTGTGTACTACCGGGATAACCCCTCAGGGGCTTCGGGAAAACAAAAAATGTCGAAACCAATCGAACCAATTCGGCGTAGTATGCATGTATGTACTGTAGTGCATTTGTTTCACTCTAAAATATACAGCTGCAACAAAATATGTACGTGCGCCACACTTAACACTTGGGCTGCCGAGGGCAGGGTCCTGCCCGACCTGCAATGCCTGGGCATGTAGAACACTATTAAATACGATCGGATACACTTCGAATAGGGGCAGGGATTGATGCCTCCCTACAAGGCAATGAGAGGTAGTACCGCAGGTAGTCGCTGCGGACTCGTGCCGTAGTTATTCGCTTCATACTACTGCTGTATCCGTGTTGTAAACTTATGTACTCTATACGTTGTAGATAGTGCACAAGGTGGGTAGTTTTTTATGTTGTCTCATTGTCTTACTCGGGTTACACTTGTACTGCTACACCGGGTACGTTTTTACAGGACAATTTAGATTTATAAATCATGTCTTTGACGACGTGGGATACGGATACTCGGAGGGATGCAGCGACAGCAGCAGTAGCAGTAGCAGTAGCCCTGACACCGAAAACCTCTGGGTTTCGTCGCTATATGTACGGTTGCCGGGGCGGGTGTGTCGCGTGTGTCGAATATTACGCATTCATTCCCGGTGGTAAATATACCAAAACTCGGAACGTTACATACCACCCCACCACAGAAAGCCAACCCGGTCGATGATAAGAGAGGTGTTCACTGTTTTGCATTGCTTTGCGAGCTAAAAAAAACTTCCTAGTAGAATTAACGTACGGGCGTAAACCCAACCCAACCGCTAACTTCCACCATTGTTGTTGTTGTTTTCACATTAAAAAACCGTGCCGGTCTCTCTATCCAGTTCCTCCACCTGTCCGTACTGATCCAACACTTGACACGGTCGATTCCCGTGGTCACAGGCTAACTTACCCCAAAAAGGTATACTGAAATTAAAGTTGAACCCGAAGGGTCCGTAATAGGGTCGTTTTTAACGACGCATATTTAGCAAATAAATTGCTAAATTTCCATTTTTTGGCAAGTTTTATTTGCCAAAATAGCAAAAAACTTGCCAAGTTTTTTTTCGGATATTTCCGTATCTGTTCGTTGGCAAGTTTTTGGAAAGTCAAATTTGCTATTTCCAACGACATCGTTGCAGCAACACAGGAAGATATCGAGGGTTAGACGGTGGTGCTGACAGCAGATGATGGTGGCTGACGGCATTGCTGAAGGAGTTGCTGGCGCGGGTGACGAACCGCATGTAGGCGTGGTACTGGTGCCGTCTGGGGCTGATGCTCAAGTCAAAACCCCAATCAAGCAGTCGCCCCAGCTTTCCCAAGAGAACGAACACGTGACTATGACCGCCCTGGAGGGCTGTCCACCTCTAGGACCTACGAGATATGCTTGGATCCGTCTCCAGGCCACCCATTCCTCGACGAGGGTGTCGTCTCGTTGTCTGATCCTTGCTGTAGTACGGGGTTTGATAAAAAAACTGAAGGCGTTCCGTGGCTCAAATAGTCAAATAGCAAGTTTCTTGCCATTTCGTCGTGTTTGTCGATAGAAAGTATTTTCCAAGACTTGCCAATTTGTTGTTGCCAAAATAGCAAGTTTTTTGCTATTTGCTCGTGTCGTTAAAAAGCGATCAAAGTCAGGGCCCGTATTAACGAACATTTGTTTTCGTTTGTTTGAGTTTTTTTTTTCGTTCGTTTGTTTTGATTTGACCTGATTGGTCGAAACGTGAATAACCAGCAAGATATTTCGATTTCAAAACTGAGTAGTTCAATATAACGGAATTCCACAAGAAGTCTTTTGGGACTCTTTTGCTATTTTTTTTCTGTTGAATTGGGAGTTCATCCAACTCGGCGTGGCGTGTTCCATGAAACCGAAGGAAGCCACGCAAACTTGAGCCATCTCGTCGACTGATTCAGAGGCGAGATCCACCATTCCCGAGAGGCACGGCCACCGGATCAGCCGCAGCGCGAGGTCCGACGGGCCCTAGCATAGGGTAGACCGCTTGCGGTGCCTAAAAAGTAACATAGGCCGTCGCAAATCCAATTTTTCACCCCTTTTTGCCTCCCAAACCACACGAGCACCGACCAGACCGCGACTTGGCGTAGAAGTTCGATCGCTGTATCCCCGTCGCTGCTGCCCGCGTTGGGCTTCGGGGCTGCGCCAGCCCACCCAAGACATCCCTAGAGTGATAGCCTCCTAGCCGGTGCTGGCAGACATAATTTTCCGCTGGCAGCGGCGCCCCGGGGAGGACACAGGCCGTAGGTCGCCTCGTTGGTTACTCACGGGTGTTCGTTGACCCTTGTGCGTTATTCTCATTTTTTGACGCAATACACCATTCCTCGATAAGACCCAAACACGTTTTTTCAGGGAAATCGTATTCAAAACAAACGAAAAACAAAAATTGTTTTCCCATTTCAATAAAAAGCGATGTTCGTTAAGATGGGCCCTTAGGTTCAAATAAAACAGATTAGTCTGGAGCTTCCCGACCTCACCTAGAAACACGGCTGCGCCGCTTTTGCATCTCACGCAACAAGGAAATATCGAGAACATTCCGAACGCGGACCACAATTCCGCAATGCGGACCACAGGTACCCATTGTTCATGTAGCTTATTAGACCTATTTAATCCTCGATGATAGGTGCTATGTAGTCCCAAATGGAAGAGCTTGGCCATTCGATATTTTCAACTTTTTTGGGCGCAAATTCGCCGCCACGTCTAAAACTCAAACAAATTCCGTGCACCCAGCTGGGTGGAAAGTTTTGGGACACCCAGTTTTTGTTACATAGGTTTTACTGTGTACTCGTAGTGCACCAAGAACCCTGATCCACGACCGATACGTGGGAGGACGGTTCGCGCTTCGCGCTCTCGATTTACGGTTCGCGCTTCGCGCTCACGGCCTCCGGCGGCTCCTGCGGAGGGCTGACCATATTTCTGCACCTTGTGGGTGGGAGCAGGGTGCCAAATGGGGTCAGATCCGGGCGGGATCAGGTCCGGGTGGGAGCACGGTAACACCCTGCCCCCCCTTCGCACCCTGCTCCCACCCGGACCTGATCCCACCCGGATCTTATCCCATTTGGCACCCTGCTCCCACCCACAAGGTGCAGAAATATATTCAGCCCTCCGCAGGAGCCGCCGGAGGCGGTGAGCGCGAAGCGCGAACCGTGAACCGAGAGCGCGAAGCGCGAACCGTCCTCCCGCGTATCGGTCGTGGATCAGGGTTCTTGGTGCACTACGATCACACAGCAAAACCTATATAACAGAAGCCGGGTGTCTCAAAAAAATCCACCCAACTGGGTGCACGGAAATTTGTTGTCTAAAACTCGGCATAGGCCTATTTTGGCCGAAAATCCGGATCTTCGGCCGAAAAGCCAGATCTTGCTCGACGAATCGAACAGAAAATAACAGGAATTTTACGGTTTGAGGGGTTTCCATGGTCGTATGTTGTACTCGTTCATGCTGTGAGCGTGCGTAGGAACACAAGCAGCAGCATAGCAGCAGCAGCAGCAGCAGCAGCAGTAGCAGCAGCAGCAAAATACCGGTACGTAAAAACCAACACCCGAATATGCCCAGCCAGGGGCACGTGTCTGACCCGGTTGATGACCGCTCCACAGAACGCATCAGGACTGAACACGCGATGGGTGCGCTTGGTACCCGTAACCTAGGCGTTGTTTTATGTAAGGTCTGGGCGCGAGCTAGTCGTGCGGCGCTCTCCAACACCATCGTCCCTGCCGATCCGAGGCAGATGCGCAACTCCGCAGTCTCGGGTTTCCTGCAGCCCTCTTGTGCGCTGTGTCGATTCATGCCCCCCTGGGATGCGGTATTGCTCTCGCGACAGCCAGGATTGCTGCTGCTGTAAACGTATGGTGCTGCGGGTCCATGGTATTCCGGGCGGTTGGTTGCGGCGTGACGAGGATGGTGGCCTATGTGCTGTGCTGTGTTGCTGCTGTGTCTATGCTATGACAGGGTTGCCTCGGAGTTGCCTCGCGAGCCCGTGCCGCATCGGCACCTGGATTGCCGTTTGTTTGCTGGAAAATACTCGTAAACTTGCTTCACATATAGATATAAATAAAATGAGCATCGATGCCTCTCGTGATTTTGGAAATGGCCGAAGTCCCTCCTATCGTCTGGGCTTCAGACCGAAATGGAAACGCGTCAGCTCTCGGCGCCTCGCCCGCGCTTTCTCGTCCGTTCTCTCGCGGGTCGCCTTCTGCTGCCTCCGACGGGCCTGTTCCCGCTCGCGCTCTCTCGAGGTCGCGCGTCGCCGCCGAGCGCGGCGGCCTTCAATCCGTCGGCTCTTTCGAGACGGCGGGACATCTACACTTTTTCCTCGAGGCAGGAAGGCTATTTGCGGGGCGTCGAGGTTGTTTCTTCGAGGCAGAAGATAATTTTGTGGTTGTTCTGGGAGATACTCGTACTCATAGCGAGGTTCTACGTACGTACTTTTTACCTGTATTTGTTCCAGGATCTTGGGCTTTTTTTTCGGTCGCGAGCTTCGATAGCTTGGTCTCGCAAATGCGACTACCTACTCCCAACTGCCTCTTTAGTCCCTTCCACCCCTTCGGCCTTGCTTCGTCGGGATACGAGTACGATACTACAGCAGCAAGCACGGCAGTCTTTGTACAGTCAGTACTACCGTAGAACAGTAGTAACACAATAATACGACAACAAAAAGTTTAGCCGATTTTGTCTCGGGTGGATTCATACTGCCTTGGTACTGATGCTGTAGCTCCCTTCTTTTCAGGGTAGAAACATGAGTTTGTACGTAGAACAACAGCGTAGTACCAGGTACAAAGTACTGCTGTTTTGTACGTACGATGTAACGAGCAGCTGGTCTGCAGCACTTAGAAGAATGTACGTAGAACCTCGCTATATTTCGGATCTCCAAGAAACAATCACGAAATAAGCTTGCTGCCTGTGTATAGTGCTGTAGATACGAGTAGTCTGCTCCGACACGAGAATCAGAGAAGGATTGAGACCCCCTTCCCGTTGCCGCCAGCTCTGAAATATCTCGACTACATCCACGCGCAACCGCTTGCTCGGCACAATGTGTTTTCGCCGCACGACCAAAACTGAGCCCGACACCGGGACCGCGACTGGTGCATTTCTGACAGAAACTGAGAAATCAAGTTGCGAACTGAGTATCAACACAGTTAGCGTTTCCTCCTTCCTGCGACACTTGGCATTGCCTTGACTCTGTACGTAGTATGTGTCAAATATCAAAACACGAGCGATCGCCATCAAATTATTGTCGTAAATCTCACAAACTATCCTGAAACTAAGACTATCCACGGAACACCAAAAGCGACTGATCACGTTTCTGAGACTGACTACTGTTGAGACTGAGAAATGAGGTTGCGAACTGAATATTTCAACACGCAGCATTCCCTTCTTCCTGCAACACTTTACATTACCTTAATTATGCACGTCAGATATCGAAACACGACCGAGCGCCATCACATTGTCGTAAATATTAAGGATGGTACGAAATAACTGATGTGCCAGGTAAATTGCCCTATCCGAAGCATGTGTGCCGGCGAATGCCGGCACCCATGCGGAGCCCTTGTATAGTAAAAAAATAATAAAACAACAGCTGTGAGCTCGAGGATTTCGTCGAAACTCGTCTTTGCTAGCTGAGTGTAATACTTCGATCGCGCGTACTTACGGATTTTATATGTCCTCATGTAGGATGTACATCCCGTATGAGGGGGACACAATCTGAGGCTGTAGATTTCAGGAAGTGTGTCGGTATGCACTTGGTCAAAAAAGTGCCCCAGTTCATATTTTGGGAAAACCCACTTTTTACGGTGGTCTGCTGTGGTCGGTAGGTGGAAAATAAGGGCCTATATTTTTCACGTCTATAACTCGATAGGGCTTTGTTCGGTTCAGATCCAGATATATAGACCTATTTCGAGAATTGAATACGTCTAATATTTCTTTTTTATATCCATGAAGGATCTTTGATAACGAATACTCCTACTACAGTAGATTATGAACAAAACGCGTTCTTTTCTTCTTTCAACTGCCCGACCTTCCACCCAGTGCCAAACCCTTGCTCGTCAACACCACGAGTAGAGCCCCGTACTAGATGTTCTTCTTCCTTCCTGTCTCAAACCTTCCAACCTCTGTCTCTCCAGCTCGACCAACTGCACCGCCATGATACGTACTTGATAAACCTTTCCCGATCCCCTCTTTTAATCATGTCAACGATTCAATACCTCTCCACAAACAAACCCTAGATTTCCTTCGTTCAATCTTCCACGTTTTATTTTCCCCCTGTGTCGTTTCTTACATAGATACGTACTAATAATAGCGGCTGGGGGGGCATGTCGAGACAGTCGAGCAGGTAATATAACACGTACATATGAATAGGGGGATGGAGGAGCCTGTCTTCGCCTGTGTGCACTACTGATTCGATTGATACGCCTAGAAATACAGATTTTACTACCGCGAACAGAGACGATTACATAAGGAAGGGGGCGGCGCCGGTCAACGACACGTACGATTTAGCAATAGTATAGATACCACTAAAAATGTGCCCTATGGCTGCCTGCTGTGTATATGAGACACATTTTCTACATTACGTACTGTACGCGTAGTGTGTGTTGTCTTCAAATTAAACCCGTTATTTCTACCCAACCACATCAGTACACCCAGTGTGTTTCCTGATTCCTAATCCTAGAGAGATACCAGGTACAAATTATGTGGTCACAGACTGTGAAACAGAGAAAAACCCAAAAATGAAATTAACCCAAATTTTTGGGCAAGGCAAGTGAGATGCTAACGTACCGGGTACGAGAACACAACGACACGAGCCGAACCGAAAAATAAGAACAAAACGACAAATAAATAAAAAAATTCTGAAACGAAACATAATACAAATGACGCAGGGAGACAGAAGCGCCCCTAGAAGAAAAAACACGCCTGCCCAAGGGAGGAACAGATAACTGCTGCACGGCCGGAGCAACACGAAGATGAGAAATACACCGGGATAGGGCGGTTTCAAAAGGAGAAACAAGGCCAAAAAGCAAGAGAGAAGACACTAGAAGAGAGGAAAAGAGATAAATCGTTCTCAAGTCGATGATACTAACAGATTCCTGCCCTGATACAAGACCGATACGGGGACCATGTCACACAATCTGCCATCTCCTTCCTGCTTCTTAAAACGAACGGTGTCAAGATCCGGTACTACCCACCCCCAGTGATAAAGTCAACAAGAAACAAACAAACAAACAAAATAAAACAAAAAGTAGAACTGAGGGGCTAGTCGAACCGATACCTTGCCGCACAATCTACTATTTCGTTTCTGCATTCGTCGACAGCTGTATCAGTACAGCCGCCATTGCCCCCCCCCCCCCTCTCTCCTTGTCGGCTCTCTAGGCGTCCCCAGCTGCATGCCCTAGCCGGCTCTTATCCGCTTCGGTCCTGTGCCACTTCGCCATGAAATGGTCCGCCGCCTCAACAACCCCCCGATACCACACCCCACTCTTCTTAGCCGCCCTCTGCCTATAGTAACGTCTCTGCTCCGAACACTAAACGGGAGCTTTCTGTGGTGTACCGGGAAAAACAGCTACCAGGTGCTGGTTTGTAACCACGAACCCCTTCCAGTGCGCCCCCCGGCTGACGACAAGTGCGAGTATGTCCTCGTAGGCGATAGTAAAGCTGATAATAGGACCTCACGCAGCAGGTCACTTGTAACCTTCACCAACCTGTTTGCGTTGGCGGGTGATGTACGGTAGTGGGTGTGGGTGTCGCATTGCCATAATCGAGTATGTCATCACAAGGCAGGCTCCAGAAACACGTATTTTCTTCCAATACCAACACACAACACCACAGCAATGACACAGCAGCAGGGGCGGCGATAGCGTTGGTGATAGAGGCGGTGGCGGTTGAAAACAAACTGCATAATACAAAACATGTACGAGCCCTCACAATAGTGTTTTAGACCAACACGCGTTCGTTCGTACCAGCAGCAGCAGCAGCAACAGCAGCAGCCGGCGTCGGCGATAGCGCTGATGGTAGCCGGCCCAGTGGCTCAAACAAATCAGCAGCATAAGCCATTGTCTACGGGAGCACGTACAGCAGTTTATGTAAGTCTCCTCGTAACGGGTTCGTAAGATACGTATCTCTGGTACTCGCGATAGATATTGACACGTTTTGTTGACAAGTGTTGTGTCAGGGGTTCTACGCAAGGGGTGGTGCGACACGCGAACATCATGGATTGCAAGCATAGCCGCCCGCCTATATTATAGACACAAGCACCGCAGCACTGCAGCACTGCACGCACACCCTACTGGTAGAACTGAATAATGAGAAAGGGCCAAATTGGTCTGTGTGCCTTTCGTTACCGGTACTGCTCGTATGCACTCGTACAAGTCAGTTCGTATCCATCTGTTGGTATGCATCGTACGTCGCATTATCCGTTGGAAATATTACTTATATTCTGATTATGACGAGACGAAAGACCACCAACTCTACTGCTGACGAAGGGGGGGGCAAATGGCGGCCTACTACTGTGTTGTCCTGCCACACAGGGACTACATTGCGCATACCATCACTGTTAGGGGGCCCCTTCGGGCAAAATATTTAAGAGCAACTAAAAAACATTTTTTTTTTTTTTTTTCAGTTGCAATACTATTTCTGGTATAATTTCCACATGTTCATGAATCCCTACGGAAAACAACATGTCTCCAGTTCTAATGCACATAATTGCGACCGATTCATAGTTTGATCGAGCCTAAGTCATGGTAAACATTTGTGTCTCAGGAGGCGTATCGACCAGACGCCTTGTTCATCACGAGCATTGCCTCGTACTCCAAAACGACTCGCCATACCCCTGGTATCAAGACGAATTCGCAAAACGGCAGTTTCTCCGGATGCTGATACTGTTTTATCTCCGATGTTCGACGAGGACGCCGAGCACTAATAGGTGAACCTACCTGGGCCTCTAGGTCGACCGTCTATAGCGCCCTACGTGGCCACGGCAGAGTTTAGATACTAAACAGGAGCTCCGAAACGATCAAAATCTTGCTGCGGAGCACATTCGATTCGTGATGCAAAGACAGCAATGCTTGCCCTCCCTTGCGGATCCAAGAGCCCCAGTACCTCCTAGAGACTATAACGAACAAGCTATACGTTGGTCGGTCGCAGACCTGAGCATTAGAACTACAGCTATGCCGTTTTCGGTAAGGAGTACAGATATGGTGTTATTGTACCAGGAATAGTATTGCTGCTGTAAAACACTCGAAATATATATTTTTTTCAAGGCTCAAGTACTCTGTTTTTTCATGTCCGAAGGGGGCCCTCAACCAGCGCTTATTATCGCTAGTAGTGCCAATCATTCATCGTCGCCTCGTAGGCCAGGTGTTCGTGACTTTGATGACGGGTTATCGTACTCCCGAACCTACACACCGCCTGTGACGGATTCTCGCGAAAAAGGGCTCTGCGGCGGAGGCCCACCCACAGCTGATCCCCTCCTAATGACGGAACGATCACCATCGGAAGCATAAGTAACTTATGCAATACATACTGACCAGTGATTTTCCTTTTGCTCTAAGTACACATGCAGACCGCAGATAGAAGATGGAGGCTGGAGAGTGGAGAGTTCAAGGCAAGCGTATAATCCCACGGGACACTGGACAGAAAACGGCAGCTATGTCCAATCAAATATCTGCAATAACGGGAGTTACGGCAGCCATCTACGAATCATATCTCCGAGATGCGTAAAAGAAAGCCGCACACAGCACCCCACAGCGCGCATAACAACTGCATCCCTAACGCGACAGTCACGCAAAGGTTGACGTTCAACCTCGACATAAACTCAACTCAAGACTAACCCACTGTGTATCCAGCACGGTCGGCTTACACACATTAGAAATTCGAATGTATAATTGCGATCCGTAGTCTACGGGGCGAGAGTTTGCCTGCGGCGTCATATTGTCTTCGTCCAAACGTTCAAAAGGTTTAATTTCTTGCCATCGGAGAGGGAAACATCAGCTATCATATTTTTTTTAATCAGACCTCTGGCCAGTGCCCGCCGCATACCACCCACCGAGGTGTGAGCACTGTGAAACCAGGGTCGGTCGAAGTTTCTGTCTTTCGCGATCCGTTCGGATCTCATAACACACTCGTTGGGTTTGTCGATTGTTTGCCGTCTGATATTTACACACCAAGGGGTCAATTTATTTTTTCCAGGCGCCTGGCCGTGTCTGGTCACATATTATCCACCGAGGTGTATGCCCTGTGAACCTAGGGTGAGTCAAAGCCTCGAACCATCGCGATCCGTTCCAAAATCATGACACGGCCGTTGGGTTTGTCGATCGAAGTCAAACATGCAAAAATAATTGTTTTGTTCTTACGATCAGCAAGAGATGAAGATTATTTGCGGTCTTAGTTTTACACTCTAGCGGTCGAATGTGTTTTTCACCTGACGACTGGCCAGGCCACGCAACATATCATCGACCAAGGTGTGAGCACTGGGACATTAGGGTGGGTTGCAGCCTTCATCCAGCGTTATCCTTCCATAGCTCGTGTCGGGGTCGTTGGGTTGGTCGACATATGTCTACCGACGACTATATTGAAAGTTGTCACTAGAACCAGCCAGAACACGAGTTTTATGGAAGTACTGCGCGGGAAAAGTCCTCGTTAAGCTTAGGCCAAACAGCTAATGGCGAGCTGGAACTCAGACTTAGGAATCGAGCGTAGCACGCCGCCGACAGTTTATCTTTGGATTAAGACATGCGGTTATTCGTGTTTTCCGTTTGTTGTGTCTTAGCACGTCCTAGATTCGTCTTACTCCGTCTTTGACTCATTTTGGCCCCCGACAGTTTTTCTTTGGATTAAGACATGCGGTTATACGTGTGTTCTGTTTGTTGCGTCTTGGCACGTCCTAGATTCATCTTACTCCGTGTTTGACTCGTTTTGGAGTTTCTAAGACGAACCTAAGATGGGCTTAGACGAATGTAAACCGTATTAAGACAAATTTACGATGTGTTAAGACGAATCGAAGATGTGCTAAGACGCATCTAACACGTGACCAGGAGTAATAAAACGAATTACGACATCTTCAGTCAGATGATATTATCGAAAGAGCTACGAACATAACCTATACTTGTTGGCTCTTTGTCGCTATCATAAGTATACAGCCAATACATGGACCCATATCCATCGTTACACTACGTACGTACGTAGTGCTTGCTGATATTGGGCGTGAAGCCATGATTCGTCGGCGTTGTCAACGACATGGCGGGCAAAGACGCACGTCCAACAGCTTCCGTAGTTCTCCTCACACAATTGTTGGAGACAGTGTCGCTCATCGACTGTCGTCGTTTCCGATGGAATACGATACTTGTTAGCACAGTCTGGCGAAGCATTCACGCGATCTCGGGAATACACAAAAATCGCCCCCTCTTTCGATGAGCGGACATACTGCTGTGTGGTGACATCGGGATTTCCGAATATGAAACAAACAACAATCATTGCATTAAATGTCACTTTAAAATATCTGAGGGACAGGGTTGAGGTTTCACTAGGGCTAGGGAAACAAGCAAAACATCACTGAACAACTAAGGAGAAGGTTCGACCAAACAATCGGGAGTCGTCTATCCGACTGCTGCTGTTTCCGGTACATTCCCGAGGCTCACTTCCGTCATCACCACCCCTTGCGACGTACTGAGCTGCGCTTTGTATATTTTAAGAAGACTTTACGACGCGAAAAAATGTCATAGAGCGATTCAGACATACCTGTCGCTGGGGACTGGATTACGACGAATCTTAGGCATGTTAAACCTAAACAAAGATCGAAAAAACGAAAGACGAAATCATTTCGTTTTCGAAATCGTTTCAGCCGATTTGTCCAAACAGAAACGAATTGTAAACAGTATAATCCAGGAAAAAATGACTGAGAGGACATGCTACTACGGGTTTTTCACAACTACGTACACATGCCGAAAACTTAGTGCTCGAAAGAACTTGCCCACCAGAGAAGCAAGCAGACGCGACGACAATCCGATACCGGGAGGTCGGTAGGCCTTCCATGGGAGTGGTTGCATGTCCCACGTTGAGGCCCCTGAAATAAAGTTCAACTTATACTCAGACCGAACTTCCAACCTTATTCTCGAGGGCATCATGCTGGAATCTGCTCAAACGCTCTACGCTTTCGATCGAAGGCCGGGGAACAAAGGGCCTAGAGCGTCGGAGCTGGTGTTGTTGTTGGCCTGCTGGTTATTGACGGGAGACCTGTGCCGCTGTGTCGCGATGATATTTGTGGGTTGCGTTCTGCGTGCGGCTGTCCTGAAAATATAGTTTAACGTGGCTGCGCTGACCAGTAAGATACGCTGAGTTGTTGCTGCTCATGCTTTCGTTTTCGTTTTCGTCTTACATCTGCCAACGTTGTTTCTCTACGATAGGTTGGAAATCGTTGATTTTATCAGACCAAATACAAAAGGGGGAACACGTTTGTGCCAGGGACCAATCATCTGCCTGACTATTTGTATTTCGTTTTTCGTTTTTCGTTTTCGTTTCTGGTTGGACATGCCCCTGAAATGTCGGGCTTAGTTGAGGTGTCCCGTGCCGTGTTAAACTTACCGCAGGAAAAATGTTTCGATGGTTTTACGGAGGCCAGTTTGTCATGGTGTCAAATCCAAACACTCCGGGTGCATTGTAGACTGCACGCCGGTCCCAGCGACGTATTATAGGGAAGTCCCTGGTGTACAATATATTCAAAACTGAAACATTACTGAGGGCTCGTGAGTACCTATACCAAACGCTGAACAACTGAGACTAACCAGAGTGTACCAAACGTTGTAGAGTTGAAGGACTGCTCGAGGACACCACCTTTGTGTGGCAGAAATACAGGATGAGCTCACTGAGTGTATATATGGTCGTTTGGTGGTTACTCCCTGCGTTTCGGTCATATCGGGGTGTTGGCAAAAAGCGCCAGCGGCATGCGCTTCCGCGTGCCGAAACATTGATTTACTGAAATTCCGACGACCTGGCGAGACGCCCGAAGCCCACGAAAAATTGAACACAAAATATATTAAATGAATTATTCTAGTACATACTTAAGACTACCCCCGCCCGCAACATGTGATCAAAGAGGGCGCTTCGTTTCCCCCCATGCGCCGCTGTTCGGTTAGACACAAGAACGTGCACAGCAACAAACAACTTGTGTGCGTGCTTGGCCAGGGCTTCGGCCATCTCGCCAAAGCGGCTGAATCGCATTTGAGGCGTGTTTAGGCACGCACAAGCGACCCCCGCTGGCGCATTTTTCCTGTAGTTTCTGAGACATGGAGCAACACACATTTTCCCAAAATCTGCCTGAATAGGCAACAAGCGAACTCCTTCGTTAGGTGTTGCAATCAGATCCGTCCTCCTTTTCGTCAGGGCTTGTCAGTTTCCTACGATGATAGGTGGGCCCATCATGTTTCGATACTTTGGGCGGCGGCCCGACCCGGCCTAAATATTTTCGAGAAAATGAGGCGCGGTCCCGCCCAGCCCGTCTCGTGTTCAGAGGATGGACCGCGACCCCTCGCGGCGCCTCGCATTTTCAAGAAATCACGACCCGGCCCTGCACATCAACATGACACGTGGCCCATGGGACACTAGCTCTAAATGGGCCGGCCCGACAGTTTTGTCATGGACAGGTTCGTGGATTTGACGCCCTGACCCATGTCTTCTCCCGTGCTACAAGGTGCATAATTGTACGACGACGTGAATTTCGTACGTTACTTGCTGTTTGTATTGTTTTTTTCTCCTGTCTGGATGCCGATGGACAGGTGACATCTAACGGCCACACACTACAAACACAAGTATTCTCCATCGATGACTTTGTCCGAATACGTCTGTCCCGACTGTTGACCCCCCTCCCCCCTTGTCCTGTTGCAGCAACAGCAGGAGCACATGTTGCTGCAACACCTGCTACTGTTTGCAGTACACGCTTCGGCAACATCATCTAGTGAGGAAATATAACGCCAGAATAAAGCAGTAATCGTTTGCTGCGGCCCTCCACGCCAAAGCAGCAGCAGTCCCCATCCACGGTTCGACACCGGCACTCTTAATTGTGAATATCGCTGCAACGTTAAGGCTGAAGATGTTGCTTCCTGGGGCTACGTAACGATCTAGAACGTCAGGCTGGCTGCGTCGTCTGTACACCGACAACGGTACCAACGCCTTGACCAGAGATTTGCACACGATGTCGTAGAATGTTACACCCAAGTCGACTTGCCAGAGGTCCATCGTATGAATGTAGCCTTTTTAGGCAGATACCTATCCAAGCCCACCCAAACAGTCGTAGTGGTACGTTCTACACCAATATAACGGCCTGCGGCCTGGGCAGGGGCCTTCAAAACACGTGGACCGCCCCATTGGCACGGTGGACGTCGTTGTGGCAGTACAGGTATCACACCACGTATCATGCGAAGTGGTCTGGGCTGGTCCGTCAAAACACATTGGCCGCCTCGTGCGTCTGGCGGAGCGACCCATATAGAGCCCACATCTCACGAATCGCGGCCGGGCCAGGCCCGACCCATTATGTTTCTTCAGGATAGGACGCGACCTGGCCCGGCCCATCATGTTTCTTCAGGATGGGACGCGGCCTCGCCCGGCCCATACAATGATCAGAGGATAGGCCGCGGCCCAGCCCGGCCCCTCAACAACTCAGAGAATTGGCCGCGGAACCGACGCAGCGGATCACATTTTCATATGTTGGCGGCCCGGCTCGGCCAGGCCCGGCGCATTAATTTTTCAAATGTCTCGGCCCGGCCTATCTCTTTCCCGGAAAATACAGCAGGACCGGGGCCGGCCCGACACAAGTTAATGGTCAGCCAGCCCGGCTCGGCCCGGACAAACGGCCGTTGGCAAGCCCTTTGTTTTTTTAAGACCTTATTGGTCACATACTTGGTCTGCCGTTGAGCGTCACCTGTTCGCCACACATTTAAACGAAACATGTGCAAGTACGGGATGAATTCGCGGCGGTGTAGTCTCAGCAACTTGGCGGGAAGAACGTCTGGGCCTATAGCTTGTCTATTGATATTACACTAGCCCAAACTGTTGTTTGTTCGCGCTTTGACAATTATTTCTCATCTGGCGTGGGGCAGTTTACCCTACCCTCGGCCGTGGGGCACGCGAGGGCCCCGCGTGTACACGTCAGCATATGTGCAGGTCCCGGCCAAGGTCTGTGTGGTTGCTCTGGGCCTTATTGTCGCGCATTCTGGCAAATAACCCAGGAGTGCGTTCCGAATTGGCAGCGCCTCCGACCTGCCATGCAACACCTGTCGTACGACTGTTTGTTTATCCGCATGTATTTTGATGGTTCTGTTTTGTTCCGCCCAAACACACAGCACGCACCACGGCCGCGAAAAAGGACCACACCAATATGATATTGAACGTGGCACACATCAAGCGTTCTCCAAGTTGTGTCTGTTTTCATACGGTAGCTTATCGTAGGCCTCAACGTTTCGTTTGATCAAGAGTTTACTGTCGGCATCCAAACACGGCGGCAGCTGCTGTTTGATTGTTATAAACAATAGGCATTACTGAACATTCGAGTAGGGGCTGTACAACAACGAATTCCAAACAACATTAACAAAACGTAATACCCAGGTAACGATGTGCGCACAGCCTGCAGCAGATATGTCGAACCACCAACCTTACGATATTTTATCACTCGGCACACGAGGCGGTTCGAAAGTTCGTGCCATACAATGGGCACACGGCCGTTAACAGAGGCCTTGGAAAGCACGCTGGAAACGGATTATGAATACGATAAACACATTGATATTTTGTTTAAGCTTGTGCTCAACCGCCACTGCTGTACGCACTCGTAAACTTAAATACTAAAAGGGACATAATGAAGGCCTGGCGAAGGCTTGACGAAGACCTGCCGAAAGCGTATACTTACGAATCATGCAGTAAATAAACCAGCGTCTCTAAATGATGATTTTCCGCCCGCTGGTATAATGTCCTAACGGCAAAGTCTCGCGAAAGCGACAAAATTTTGATTCCCGCAAAAAACAATAGACTCCCTTCATGGAAAGGCGAGTGTGTTGGTATGTTTTAACTGACAGCATAAACTCTGAAGAGATAGGCATTTGAGGTCAGGGAAGCGTAACCGATTCCGCTAAGTCCCCGTTGTCTGGAAACGGCAGTACTCAGCGCACACATAGTATATGTGGAATCCTTGCATGCACGACATCTATCACCCCCTGACGTAACATTAGGAACCATACAAATCACTTAACCAACACTCGGACGGAACAACTACTTCAATTACAACATAAGCAATACAACGTAAAGGCATCTTCGACCACAATACATGGTTGGTTTGAAATTGTACGAGATCGTTTAAAACTCATTATGTGTTGAAAGCAACACGCTGACGGGAGTCCACGGTACCACGTCAACCCATCCATAGACCACTCCTCGGTGAGGGCAGCCACTCTTGTCGGTCCACGTTGTTTGAGAACTTGAGCCGTTGACAAGATGATACAACTGTAAAATATTCACAGCATTCTTGGGTCATCAACAATGTATCGTTTATTGAAGTCAGTAATCGTAGAGCAGCTGCCTCTCCTCACCGATCTCTGTATATCTCGCAAATTGATTAGACAAATATTCACAGGTCTCCGGCAACTGTTTGTTACGATTGAATATCGATTTCCTAACAACACGCACTACCTTCGGCCTGCGCATCGTTTTGAACAGTATGATATTTGACGGAATGGCCATCAGTATGGCTGCAATGGCCATCTCCTTCGTGCGAGGAGAACAGGCAGGTCCATGCCCATCTGGTACTGTTGCATTGGCGCTGACGTCAACCGATGGTGTAAAGCCGCTCAACGATGCACTTAAATGCAGTGGTTCAGGGGATTTTAACGTGACCTTGTTGGGCCCCCTGCAAATCGAGGAAAGAATTGAGATCTCGGATCAGAAAAATGTGACTGTAACTGCCGCTGTCGACAACGAGCTGGGCGGCACTAATGATGACTCCTTGTACGTGGAAATCGATGCTGGACATAAGACCGGCATTTTCTCGGTGTCAAACGGTTCCACTCTGAATATCATCAAGTTGATTCTGGTGGGAGGATATTCGGCGGAAGGTGGGGCAGTCGCTGTTACTGCGTCGAGCTCCTTGAATGTGTTTGACTGTTTTTTCACGAACAACAGGGCGTCAAAAGCAGGAGGTGAGCAACGCTTTGGAAGCATTACTGAAATTATTGGCTCTAAATATTTGTATATACTCCGAACTAATTCCCCGTACAACCGTTGCTTTCACCAGAACAATCTCCCTCCGGATAGGCTGAGTATATTTGATCCGCTGCCATGTCGGTGGTAGACTGCTGCAGACCACTTAAAAATGCCCGTGACATGTATCTTATCTACTAGTGGCACATCCTCGATCCACAATCAGTCCGTAAACTATTTTCCTGTTACCCATGCATGCCAGGGTGATGCCCTGTGTCGCCGTGGCGTTTGGTCTATAGGATTAAGTATCCTGATTGCATATTGTGGGCACACACTCTATATTTAGTGCACATTTCGCGTTAGAGATTGTTATGGTTTGATATGTTTCTCTACTTGTCAAATAGGATGCCTTCCTGTACATTCTCTGGGACAAGCTAGAAATGCTCGGTATTGGCTCCGAACGACTCCATTATTTCTGCCCATTTTGGACATCAACCCTGCACGAACCCAGACTTGACACCATCTCGCCGCGAAAATATTACGTGGACCGGTGTCGTTCCTTATCAGTCGGATTGTACTTGTTTATTTTTTCCATTGTCTGTTTCTGTTTTTGGGAATGCATCCTATTAATAGTTGAATAGGAATTACTAGCAATCCAAAATAGAATGTGTTTGTGTACAGCAAATCCTGCGCACACGCGATGCAATACTCTTGCCGAGACGAGGGGATCATGCCATGTCAGAAGCAGCATCACGCGGGACCTGAGACAAAAATGTATTTTTTGAAGTAAGGCGTTGTATAAGTGTGCACCGGATTGCTCCATTGAGTAGCTTGTAACTACGATCTGTACATAGTTTGGTACGGCTATCCGGAATGAGTCATTTGTCCGTTGCGATGTTTAGCTCACGGGTTAAATGCGGCACACCCCGTCACGCACCAAATGAGAGCTTCGACCCATATGTATACCAACGATAGCATGTCTGAGCATAACATTTCCTCTCATACACCACTGGTAAGGCGTGGCTCTTTTCTGGGGCCTTTACTGCCGATCATGGCCATATTTGGTTTTGAACGGCCTCTGTTTTGTGGGTGATACTGCTAAGTATTTCGGATTACATATCATCGCAATTTAGCTACACGCCCCTAGTTGCTCACTAAATGTCACGTCGAACGTCCCGCACATCTGATAGAGTGCACAATTATTTATTTTGATATTGTATTGCCTCGTTTACGACGTATGCGTTGCTTCAGGAGTCACGTAACCACTTCAAACCTCCGAAAACAAAGAACCGTCTATTAGAATGACGACCTCAAAAAATGACGTTGTGTTTGGCCTACAGAACGGAGGACCTGGTATTTCAAAAGCAACGGAGGGTGGGGCCTAAAACGACTCACGCTTCACCTTAAATGGTGTAGCTACGCTAGTCTGCAGTATGTTTTTGTCTGAGTATTCCACCAAACTGATTGCAAGTAAAATATAACGTTAAACCCATTCAGTATATTGCGAGATACGATGACGGCAACGAGTCCCCCATATATTTTAAACTGCGTCTATATAATGTTACGTAAATCATTCACAACCGACGTAGGGTACGCCCACGGAAACCCACCACTCCCCATGATAGAAGTAACCAATCATCGGTTGGCTTCAGTGTTTGACAGTGTCTAAATATACTGTTGGCTGGGCCAACTAAATTTGCACGCGTGAAGCAACCACCATATCATGTATGTGTTGCTTTTTACAGCGCATGATGTTCTCCATCTTGGTCACTAGTTTGTGTGTGCAACAGCGCACGACCAGACTAATTGGTTTTGCCCGGGATATACCTTGGAGACGAACACGAACCAACCAGAAATCTAACAAGCATTGCGAAACTCAAAATCATATCCGGCGATTCTAGTCAAAATATAAAGGTTGTTAAACAGGCGTTTATAGCAACGCTAACGATACTTCTGCAAAGCTCTTATCTGTCACGCGAACCCATGTCACGACGCAGGCAACGTTTACCCGTTGAGGGACACCGCCACGTGCCTGGTTGTGTTACCCGTGTTCGGCATAGTTTCCATGACGGCTATACTGAATGTGGGATTCATGATGGTCAACTCTAGCGCGTATGGCTTTGTCCTCGCCAACCCTACCTAGGAAACCTTTGTTGGCGTGCTGTGCAACGTTTTAGTTTCCACCCCTTGTTCCGTTGTACTAGAGATCTGGCCCAGTTTACCAACATTAGCCCGAGCGTATGTTGCCGCCGCTGTATATCGGTTCGTGGTGTTTGCGTGCCCAACTTGGTCGAGGGCACGTATGTTGGAAGTATTACTCGTTACATATACGGGCAGTCGAGGTCCAACGCCTGAACACCAAGCACCGCGCTAATCTCTAAGAGTTATCCCGTATTGACGACATATCTGAAGGTAGTATTGCGTCGTTGAACAACCTTAGGAAAAAGTTCGTACATGTCTCTTCTGTCTACCCGCAGGTGCTATTTCTGCCGACCAATCGTACGTCTCCATTATCGGGGAAGCATTCTTCGCCAACAACTCGGCAGGTTTCGGTGGTAAGAGAGGCAGCAACAAAGTTATGGAGGTTGACGTATGGGCTTGAGCAAGGTATAAACTAGTGTAAGATTAACCGACAGTCTTGGTACCTCAACGGCAGACGTACCTGGTACACAATAAGTAGCCGTTCCGCCTAATTCCAACCGTAATCCTCGAGTGCAACAGCCCGCAAGGACTCCGACAACGTGAGCGACCGCGACCGTGACTCGGAACCCCGACAAGGCACAGCACGAAGTTACGTAATAGGTATACAAATACCAACTTTGAAGTCGTATGGACCACCCGCACGTGAAGACACACTCATGTTACCCGGCGAAAATAAATATATGTCCCATGTTCTGTCATAATGTATTATTGACTTGCAAGACGTCTTGGAATCGCAGCACAATGCCTGTAAACCGAACGAAATACGGACGAACTGCAAAATCGTTCGCTACATATTCTACCGCAAAATATCCCAACACCGGCTAACTATCCACCCACCCGTGAAGAGTGTAAACACAGGCCCGAGGTTGTTCAAATGCCCACGATTGTAGGCAGAAATTCCTGTAGACATTGTCGTTCGGCATATACAAACTCCCGAGAGTACTCTGCATCTCGGCAAAAACGAGGAACAGGGTGGGTTCGTCTGTAACCTTACTGTAGCACGTTCAAGATATATCCCTCGTAGGAGTTGTCAATACATCGCGTTCTGTGCGTTAGTCTATGCGACTGAATAGCTTCGTTCGGTGACTCTGGGTATCCAGCAAGATCCAAACAAGATTGTTTGTATGCGAACTGAGACGGTGGCGATCACAATGCTCAGGCGCACTCGTCCAACATGCATGAAAGCGCGACATAGATATATGTCTATTCCAACCGAAATGTGGAAACAGAGCACGGTGGTTGTGGTAAGAACCGGCAGTAAAACTAGCAACTGAAGGGATGAGAATGGGCGTAATATCGCAAACGAGGGTGAGCGGCAACACCTCTGTGAAATAGGAGAAATATGCCCAGGGTAATAGTGGTGAGACGATAGGGCTCGCGACTACGTGTTAATATACTGCAAATGTCTACACACGCGGTAGTGTAGGCTTTGCTGATACAGGCAGTTGATATCCTGTTGACGCGATGCAAGTTGAATAACATATATGCATTTGTTTCGTGCGCTCTAAAACATAAGTGTGTTTGCCAGCCCGTACCTGGGCTGGTCATTGCGTCCATGGGTGGATTTTCATGAGTCCGAATAGCATGGCTCAACTGCGTGCAGCCCCTATGAGTATTTCCAACGTTGGACTCGTCGTGGATAGTACAAACTCCATACCTGTTGAAGCATTGCATCTGCTGAAGATATGCGGGCGTATACGTTTACGTTTCGGTGGTGTTTTTAATGGCGCGTCGAGTGGGTTCTTGGCACCGCCGCCATGTAGTCCAGGGTGTTGAGCCGGTACATATTGGTCTGCTGTACGCCAATGAATTTAAATCCACAGCCCCCTATTTACTGCTATCGGAATGCTACGGGGTAACACTGAACGTAGTTTGACTTGCGTGTTGTACGTTTTTGCCGGCCGTTTGCTACGATAAAGGTATTCAAACTACATAAACACTGTCGGACTGGCGGTGCTCCATAACCCAACCTTGTTTGAAGCTCGTTTGTTCGTTAGCGATTGTCATTTCATACTTGTGCCAAGCAAGGTTCGATCGGGTTAAGCGTACGCGTTTTTTTAGTGTCCGTTGTTGCACGAATTATGGAGCTCCGTGACTTCAATGTATGTATTTAAGTAAATCCCAACTCCAGAAACATATAGATACATCCCGACCGGAGCATGTGTCTGACGCGTGCATCTACTTCACCGCCTCCTCTCGGCAACCTCCCGTGGGCGTGCTTGAGATATGACCCGAGGCATCCTCCTCTGCGTCGAAGACCGATTGCTTCAAGGTGTATCCCACTTCGTTGCGTACCCCCCTAACCTCGCCCCGCAGGTGCTATTTTCGGAAACCAATCGTCCATCGACATAGACGCCACCTCCAGCTACTGGCAGACCTTCATAGGTTTTGTCAACAACTCGGCCGATGTCGGAGGTAAGGCACTCAATACGTGGATATTTCCAGTGTGAGTCCAGCGCGGGTTGCAGCAGGCATATGTACCATTGACGAAACCAATCGGCGAGCACATCGATGGCGTAAACGGTCTTGGTGATACAACAAACCACCATTCTTGGATAATACAAGCCTCGCGTGCACGGCCCGTTCAACATTTATTTCACACGATACTTATAACTAGTGGTCAACGAGTTTCTCAAGCCCCTTGCCTTCGTGCCCCCTTAACAAACACAGCATATAAATGTCCATATGTACGATTCACGCCCTGGCGGGATGATTAACGCCGCGTTATGAAGCGCCGCCTGCGTCCTCGATATGTCTATTAGCCAAACGAGTACCAGTTGGTCGTAGTTAGGTTTGTGTGTCATCCCCACCAACCTCAGTAACAGTAGAAATATCCAGCATGCTTGACTATCGTCTCTGCAATACGTCGTAGTCAACAGCCAGTATTCGTAAGCGAATCTGAGTGTTTGGCGCAATTTGTCACATATAAGTTGATATGGTGGAACCTTGATATTGCAAAGTATTACGGACGCTTTCGAATAATTGCAGACAAATGGTGGTTTCGATCACCAGGTATGGCATGGCTACCGTGTGGGACAACCCCAGGAAAGCGTGTCATTATCCTCCCCTCTTGATGCACCTGCTATGATCGTAGAACGACATCGTGGTTGAGATCATCGGGTAGAGATTGCATAATTATTAGCCGATCGAGTATGTGTCGGATCAGCAAAATACATCAAAATGTATGTCTCCGCTCTCTCAAGCCCACCCACAACTGCATACGGTGTCTGTATATTGTGCTTTAGGTACATTTGTCTGTGGTGCTTGGTTGTTCGTAGTTTGGTATAATTGTTCGTCTGCATGTATTGAAAAGGTGAATTTTGTTACAGTGCTTGGCACGGTGTCTAGACAGGAGCTACGTGACTACAATATTAAATAACGGCCCCTCAAATAAAATCAAACATTAGCGTGGCAGAGGCCAGGACCGGGACCGACCACAAGATGGGAATGGAAGACTCACATCGTTGCAGGGACACAATGTGTTTTCTAGAAGGAAATATACCCCTAGCTAATAACATTCGCGGGCATATGGTTGCCCTCACCGATGCTAGATTTAGCACAATAAACTGGTCAAGATGACAGACATGTATCCCAGACCATTGCGATGTTGAGCCTATTGACTCTCTAGGACTGCCCCTGGTACACTGCGACATTTGTTTTTGCAATTGAAGTATTCGTCGCCATAACGGCTGCCATCCGGATATTTACGAGCAAATTTAGACAACGATTAGCCTGTACTTTGTGCCCGTGACGGGATCGGTGTATGCAACACCACGGTTGCTATTTACGATGCTGGGTGGTTTGGCAGCGCAAATATAGTGGCGAACTCCATCATCTGCATTCCATAAAGGTGCAGTACATACACGTAATTCATATAGGTGTTTTTCAAGCAACGGGCAATGGCTTGAGTGTCCATAAAAACTGTTGGGATTCCTAAAGCAAACTTGTTCGGTTCCCTCTACTCACCGGCAGGTGCTATCGCTGCAGATGACTCACACATCTCTGCTGAATCAGACTTTGATGGCAACTCTGCTGAAATTGGAGGTGAGCAATTTACCCAGTATGTGCAGAGCATTTGTCGAGGGGTGGCCGAATGGAAGGTCCTGCACACCAATCCCGAAACGCCCAGCACAAATCAAGGAAACCTCGTGAATTAAACTCATTCAACAACCAAGAGATCAAGAAAATACCGTACGTTGGATCGGAATTATTTGTTGGTTTACTGTTATGAATCAGCCGTATTCGACAGGTTTGTGTGCTACCAGGTTCGCGACGTCTCTTAAAAAAAGTTCAATATTTTCACTGCAGACCGGAACCGGCATCGACGCCCACAACATGTAAACGAGTGGAAGCGTGTCACAACGTAGATGTCTTGTGAAACATTGCTTGCACTTTCACGGGTGGAAACAGAACAAGTTGCACATACAGAGCGGTAGTCCCTTCCAGTGGATATTATTCCTCTGGTCATGATGAACCTTGCTTAGGTCCGAAGTCATATAAAAAAAAAAACTCATCTTGAATGCCTTCCGGATGCAGCAGATGTGTACCAATATATGTCGTTGGGTAGGAAGAGAGCGAAATGCCCTTGGCCGATCTAGTCGATGTTGCAGGAGACAACCCGAATTACGTGCTATGAAATTATTAGTCAACGGGCGCTCGACGAGTGAAACGATAAATGTAAAATGTTTCGGCCGAAACGTCTCTAAACGACGGGGATTCTTAACACAAAGTCGTCGGAATTCCATCTACCTGTTTACAATTGTTTCGTTGTCTTGTTAAGCTATACGATTGCTCATGCTCTTTTGCTTTTTCTACAAAATAAAATGTGTTGGGCGGTATATTGAGCTCCTCAAAGGGCCAGCCTCAGAACAAACATGACGCAGCTCTATCGTAGCCATCGTCTTTTTGATGTAATTGGGTGGTATGGTATCGAATGGCAAACAAATCGTACACCCCCACGCATTGGAATGCAAGTCTTCCAGCCAAACACTTATCTACACTTGACCACCAGCAACTATATGAACGCATATCAGCTTTAACACAGAGCCTCTGTTAATCTTATGTTTTGATCACCCGCTACGCTTTATCCCTGTCGGCCCCAGCCATGGTGCTATTTCTGTTCCGCATAGCTGGCCATCTTGCATTATCCCAGATGCCCATCAGCTATTTAACTTGAGACGGCGTGTGCACGCATAAAGTATGTTCGTGCACATTACCCAGTACCGAGACAGCTCGTGGCATCCTAGTTCGTGACAGAAGCTAGGACCCGCATTAGTTTGGATGTCGTCATGTCTATTGCAAAAACGCTGCTGGTGGTAAAGCGTTGGTTATGTAAAAAATTATGAATGCGAGGCGTTGCCCGAATAGACAAATAAATTGCCTGTCAAGCTGTAGGTTGGGCTGAAGTTGTCTTGTGTTTCCTACGCCGTCACCCCGTACGAACATCATGAACACGAGTGCAGACTGAAATATCACGATGCTAGTATGCTTGCCTATCTAACAGCAAATTCTACCGTCGATGGACCCAATGGACCTGGAAGAAAAGAATTCTTTACCTCGAAACGTTTTTGCCGATGAGGTATCGTTTTTTGTAACAACAGTGTATCGCATTACTTGACATGTATATCAACAGTATGATCATGGCATTCTGGTGATGCGGAGAAAAACCGAGGCCCGACAATAATTTGCGGACAAAACGCGCGATCGGTAACGGGTACGTTTGGACTAAGGGGTACAGAAGATGAGTTCCAGCCAAACGCGTCATGAGAGTGATTATTTCCTCCTCGTGATTTACCTGCTATGGCTGTAAGAGGAGATTCGATATCGATCACCTTGTGCGAATATCGTGTATTGCTGCCGATGGTGTTTGTGTAGGATCAACAACAAGATATATTGATTCGCTCCAACAAGGGTTCACCGCGTTCTTATAATTTCCTATAAGCACGTGTGGCTGTATGTCCAGTTGCCATACAGTAATTAGTCATATGTGTTCGTCGGCGAATATTCAAGGAGCCAACCTCGTTAATTGTCGACTCGATGTCTAGACGGGCGTTGACTGAAATTTTACTTGGAGCTCGCCTCATAGAATACAACCTCACGCTTGCATAAGGAGGCCGCGACCTAGACCAAGAACATAGTACAGAGGGATTACACAGATCGTGAAAGGGACACAAAGGTTATACTCGCCGGAGATACATGTATTGAATTTCTTTCTCCACGACTATGTTACCCACACGCACGTCATATTCGGCACATTCAAGGAGTTATGACGACAGCAATTATGCACTCTACTCGGGGACGTCGTGTTGGTTAGCTCTGACCCTAGACCTGGTGCCATTGTCGTCAAGCGTGCAGGGAACCATAACATAGACAACGATCTGGCTAAATGCGTAACCCGTGGCAGGACCCAGGCAAGTAATGCAACTGATGTCTTATAGCGTTGAGGGTGGCCGTTAAACACATAGTCCCGACCTCCTTCCTTCGTCTTCCGTAGCGCTGATGCTAACGAAAACACTACTAAGAGCCATTTAGTATGCAACGGGCGATCGGCTATGTATGGTGATCATCACTGAGGGTATCTGGCGTCTTAATCTTTATTTTTCGCAAATTATACCTCTTGATATTGGAGTAGGATTTAGGCTCCCCGAAACCCCGTGTGCCAGATGGTGAGGTTGTAGCTGACCATAGTTCGCTGGTCTTAAGCCGGTCGGCCATTGAGCCAACCTCGAACAAGTTGGTTTCAAGGTGATGGGCACACGGAGCACCTAGGTTTTTCGAGACCAGCACCAATTTCGGTTAGGGTGGAGGACTCCATGATGGGTTCGAGGTTACTTACTGAAACTATCTGCGCCATACAACCGGATGCGGGGAGGAAATCAGACCTGTGCCAATGGAAAAGCGATACTTCCCTAAACAAAATGAATTATAAAGATCCCCGCCAGAAATCCTAAGAAAACGTTTGCTATGACATCGATTCTAAAAACGGAATGTTCCCAACTCTTCGACAAGCTCGGAAAAGGCAGTTTTCGGGCCGAGTTTGGGACAAGCTCGGCTTCAAAAAAACTCAGGCGGATGTTAGCTCGAAGCGGCGAGATTTAGAGTCTTCGACAGACATGAATCGACAAAACAAACGACTTCGTCATGAATTCTAAACGCGGTGCCCTCATTATGGGCTCCGACCTACCCTAAGATCACCGTGTTCATACGATGACCGGTGATAGGTGGCGGGCGCTGGCCGCGGGTGTGATAAACAACCAATACATATTCCGAGAAAGGTGCACTGTTAGTGTCATGTCACAGTGTTTTCGTGGCTCGCTTTAAAGAGAAATTGGTTTGCGGTAGTCGTGTGTTGGTGCGTGCGAAGTCACAGTGATTTCGTGTTTCGCTTTGGCGACAAATTGGTTTGATGGACTCGTGTGTTGGCGGGAGCGAAGTAACAGTGTTTTGGTGGCTTTCGTTATCTTAAAAGTGGTTTGCGGAAGGCGTGGGTTGGAGGGGGCGAAGCTACAGTGTTTTGGTGGCTCGATTTGGCGAGAATTTGGAAAGTCGCAGTTGTCGCTTTCGCGAGTACCCTTGTTTTGCTGGAATTTGCGTAAATGTGGTAGGTCTCAACGTTTCTCTATGGGTTCAATGTCTATGTGCCCTGAGGACGTGTAGTAGTCGTCCATACTCCACCCCAAAGCTTAGGACTCAAGTAGTCCTTGCCTTAATCCCACAACGAGGCATACATTACATCTCTACCTCCCGTGTCTACTTCGACGGTCGCCGGGGCTCGGGTTTGCATGTCGTCGAGAGTCTTGATGGCATCGAGCGGTGGCTGTAAGGCGTACTTAGGGTGCCTCTTCAGTCAAACAATATAAGAGCAAATAAATAATAAATCCGTTTTTTGCTTTTCAGTTGACGTACTATTTCTGGTATCACTTCTACCTTGTCACGACTCCCTACGGAAAACGACCTTTTTCCAGTTATAATGCTCGGGTTGCCGACCAATGAGACGTTCTGGAGAGCCTAGAGTATGGTCAACATATGTGTGTTGAGAGGCGCATCGATCACACGCGTATTTCATCACGAAAGCTGCCTCCTACTCGAATACGACTCGCCATAAGCTGAAAAATACAAAATAGATTGTTTTTTGTTTGCTCTTAGATTTCTTATCGAAGAGGCCCCTTCCATTTTGCTGTCGTCTCGTCTCTATCGTCGACGAAAGTATTGGGGAGTACGAGGAACAGCCCCTTTAGGCCCTGCGCTCTGGACAAAGCCGTGTATCCTTGCCCCTGCGAGAATAATCGTCTTAGCGGTATCCGCAGGTCTACGCGTTCGAACCGTACTCCCTGAACCCTGTCTACGGTCATGCACGCGGCTACCATAAGAGGCCTTCGAGTAACAGTGTAAGGCACCGACACGTTTCGCCCTTGAAAAGGTTGAATATTCCCTATGGTGCCCTTCCCATTTCCAGTGGTGACAACCCTCGTTGGTCGCTTGCACGAAGGATCCTTGCCGTCCGTCTGCGCATCCGAGGAAGCATCGGTGACTTCCCGGCCTCGTACTATCCCGCTCGTGGCGTTGTCGACCCCTCAGTGGTTTTTAACATTCTTGGTTATGACGACCTGATAGCTGAAAGGGGAAGGCAAAATGCACGTAATGTTCACCGGCAGCGTTAAAGAGTGTTTAGTTGTAGGTCACGCATGGGCCTTGGTCAACGATCTTGTTCATGATGACATGGATGAGTGAAGGGGAATGCAGGTGGCACGTAGCAAACAAAATTACAGGGTGTGCATTTGTAGGTCGCACATGCAGGTTGGTCTCCCCTCACGAAGTGTCCTTACCTTGAGACCTCGCCGCAGCACGAGCATTTCCGGCAGGTCGGCGTACTCCATTACTATCTGTTGACGTCCTTTACACCGTTTGAGCTTGGCGCCGTTCAGCTTGTCGAACGCCTGCGCATGCACCTTCCTGGTTTCCTCGGAAGAGGCTCCCAAAGCAAGAAGATGGTCATTATTAAGCTCGTAAAACTAGGAGACCGTGTCTCCTGTGTCGGGAATTTTTCGACGGTAGACGGAGAGGCGACCTGTCCACTGTGGATGTTGAACTCACACGACAATGTTGGTATCCAGAACCGTAAGGGACATGTACTTGTAGTCTTTCAAGAAAGCACGCTGAAGCTGCTCGTCGAAAACGGACCACGGTTTTTGTTTTTGTGACCACTTCTTAAATGTCGAAGCCCATAGTACGAACCCTTGCCCCCTACACAATATGAACAAGGCGACATTCAGACTGGTTGGACGTCGTTCTGAGCTAGGCAACAGACCTGACACGCAAGCCGATATATTGTGCAACACTTTAAATTTAACAGTATAATACGAGTACTCGTAAATACGAGAACATCAGTTTTGCGGTGCGGTCAGTTTTACTCGTATTTTCGCGGTTCAGTGAGTATGTTCGCATGACGAGAACAGCGCTACTTAATGTACTCGCAATTTAATGTATCAATCAAGTCTACAAATGTAAGGTACAATACGAGTACTCGTTTTTTCCGGGTGCAGTGAGTATCTGGCGCGCTGGGCACAACAGCTGTACTTGGGAGTCAATATATCAACTAAGTCTACAAATATATATGGTTATAATGAGGAGATATTGATGCGAGAAGGGCATCAATAGATGCTTTTCATAATGGTTGGGTGTCTGCCCGTGGGTGTGTGCCCCTGCTCACGAACAGACACAAACGGACAAAAAACAGTTCTGAAAACTGCCACAGCATGCCTTCATTTACTGGATTGCTTCATATTGAGGTTTCTCTGTCTGCTCGTCTGTCTGCACGTCCGTCCCTCGTTCGCTTTGCTTTTTTTTGGCGCGCGACGCGTACACTCAACCGATTCAGACACGCTCGGGACTGTTATATGCCTGCTATTTGTGCCGACCGTCCTGTGCTGCTCGTGTCGAAAGCCGTGCCGAGATCGGAGAGCTAGGCGGTAGTGACTGTCATAATTGGTTACCACAGTGACAATTGTCACTGAGATTATTTTCCTGGCGGTAGTCAACCCTCCGCACTGAAGAACACACACACACTCTGCAGACGAGCCGCCCACACGCACGGATTGCAACCACAGCACCACAACCACTACCACCACCACCCCCAGCCACCACCACCAGCCAAGCAGCAGGGTCACCTGAAGCTTGTGGCTCGTGCTCGTGGTGGCTGGGGGTCGTTCCCCTGGTCTGGTGATGGTGTGGTCGGGTGCTTGCTCTGTGGTGGCGATGATGGCTCAAGAAGAGAGAGCTTTTTGGACCCAGAAAAAAACCAATTTCACCACCTCATCACAACCACCCCCAACACCACCCCCACCACCATTCGTCAAGAGCAGCAAAAGCTTATATTGCTCGTGGCGGCGGGTGTTTGTGGTGGTGTAGTGGTCTCTGTGTGTTATGTCGGCTGTGAGCTTCGTGTTACTCGGCGCCCGCGAGCGATGATTCTGTGGCCTTTGCCTTGTGCACTTACTTCCTCTCGAGAAAAGAACGAGCACAGGTATCATTTACATATAATATATACATACTGCTGTGTATATTATACGAGTGTTCAATGTTTGACTGAAATAACTCCTATTGACCTATTGATAGTCCGGGGTGCTGCTGCTGCTGCTGCTGCTGCTGCTGCTGCTGCTGCTGTATAAGGTACTTTTTTTTTTGCATTTTGTTATTCCTTTTTTTCACGTATACCTACGTACGTATTTGACCTGCCGAGTATACGGTATATAATATACCTGGTATGTATATACAAGTACCAGTTTCTATTTTTTAATACCCCGTGTTCCAGTTTTTTTTTTTATACTCCATCTTTTTCAAGTATTTTTCTTTGCATTGTACTAGCTGCTGCTGTACCTGCTCAGTTCGTCATTATGGTACCAGTTTTTTTTTTTTTTTTTCGCATTTTCGGTAATATAATATTATTCCAATATGTGACCTGCCCAGTACACAGAGTAGTATTAATAGTACACATATACATGATGCCCTGCCAGTTTTCGTCGTTTCCATATATTTTTTATTCACCACATCCCTTCTTCCCCTCGCTGCCTCGGCAAAGTTTTTGCTTTGGCATGGCCCATAGCGAGGGGGGGGGTCTTTCGAGCGAGCAAGGCTAGGCTCACCCTCAAGCGGACCGATACCTTCTTGCTGCTGCGCACCCGCCGCGAAGCGTGTACAGCGGTAGAGTTGGATCGGCACTGGTGCGTTAGGCGCAAAAGTTCAGATGCACGGGCCTTTTTGGCCGTCGGTGTAGACAGCAATGTCCATCTCACTTTTGTGCGCGGAGGCAGACGCCATCAGAAAGGTGGGCGGACACTATGTACACGGCCCTAGGTGTGTTTGCTAGAGGGAGCTGTACTGTCTCAGTAACCTGGCTTCGCCATCAAAGGAGGAGGGAGCGTGTGGCGACGAGCTGTTGTTGGACTGGTCAATCCCTTCAGCGCGATAATTTTTATTTTCCAGACCAAGCACCCTGAGTGCAACGAGGGAGAAAGCGAGGAGCCGACTGGGAAGGACAGCAACGAGAGCGTGTACGGACGGAGCGGGTCGAGTGTGGTCGTGCTAGGACTGGCCGAGCGGCACCGGAGCGGCGCGCCTGAGCAGCAGCACAGCAGCGCGCCGGCGCAGCAGCACAGCAGCGCACAGGAGAAGCGATCCGGAGCACGGACGACATCGACCCGTGACGGACGAACATTTTTGTTTTTCTGTTGACAAATTCTTCGCTTTTTCCCCCGAATGTTGTTGTTGGGTCGGTGTGGATGACGTCACTGGTTTTGTAGAGAGACGCGGCAGAGATGGCGCGGACACCCCGGGTGCCTTCATTGTGTGCCTGATCGTGGAAGACCCCTTCAATGTGGAACGATTCCTAATCAGTGTCGATGTTTATAATGCTGTGCCTAACACAGACGTTCAGGATAGATTCGGGTAATTGTCAATGGACATGATGGCTTTGGTTGGCTGTTCTTTTTCACTTTGTGCCCGCGGACTGTCATTCTGGCAGCACTTCAGACAGCAGCTGCGTGCTCCATCTTGTTCCCACGCCTACCGTTTGTTTTTGTACAGACAGCACTTCAGACAGTAGTTACGCTGTAGTCGGCAAATTCATTGGTAAAGAGTGGGGGGGGGGGGGGGGGGGGACGATGCTGCTGTAGTCGAATGGAGATTGCGGGCGTGTAGTTCAGTTTTGGACACGCATAACATGCTGTAGGGATTTTAGGTGTACCTCTTCGGACTTGTGTATCCTTTCCCTGCTAAGTGTACGTGTTCTTTAGGATTCTCTGATGGCTCTAGCACTTTTGTGACCACGGGCCGTGATCTTGCTAGATCAGACTATAGGGATTAGCAACTGAAACGAGTTTAATGTGAAGATAACAACAACAACAACAACAACACAAACACAAACACCTACAGCCCAGCGATCCACTTACTTTCCACTGCACTAGGTTGTTGCGCTGACACGCATCGCCTAACAAGAAATGTTGGTGGGTGGTGTTGGCGATGGTGGGACTACCAGCCCAGGGACCAATCGACCCACCCAGTAACTCTCTCGCCCACCACGCACACCCATCAACTACTTGCCGGTCACTAAACAAAAGGTTTCTGTGCTGGCACAAATCGCTTTTAAAAAAAACGATCCAATCAATCACGATTATTGTAGGAACACAGCAAAAAGAGAAGAACCGCCAACGCAGTAGCTTAATGCAATTAGGAGTTTGACCACTTGAAGGCGTCTCTCACGATCCTCATTCCACCCGTTCTTGTAATGTGAGAACTCGTAAATACGAGAATACGAGTACTCTCGTGAAATGACCATGTTCCAGGTGGAGCACTACGACAGCAGTACATCGAAACCGAAAGATTGGGCAAGACGTGTACTTTAATATCAGGTACTACTGATGATGTCCTAGCAATGTTGCGGGGGGTACCACCACCCCGATGTGGCCTATACCAGATGTGCAGTGCTGGTGAAGTTCGTCGTGTGCGTATCATACATGGTGTAGTCGAGGCTAGCCATAACGCTACGTAAACCGTCCGAAAGACTGCCGGCTGGTGGGTTCGTGGGAGGAGGGCACCAGAGAGGTGGCCACCACCGAGTGTACGTCGGTTGAGTAGATCACCAGCGACCGCAGTGAAAGCGAAGGTGATAGCAGCAAGACACATGGCAGGGTGATGGGCCCAGAAAGGCTGAACCAAAATTCAAAATTGCACAGGTCAGGGTTTCCACATACGTTGACAAAGTGAAAATCGTAGGGGTACAGTATAGTCACCCCCGGGGTACAAAAAATTGCAAAGATGTCGGCTTGTCAAGAGTCAAAGCTGTCTGTCGAGGCCTTCGGCGGTGTCAAGCCAAAATGTACCCTATCCCCAGTATAATAGTTCCTCCAGAACTCATGTAGAAACTCCTCGTTTTCGTTCATAGAAGAAAGAAGAAAGTCAGATCGACCATCGACCTGCAGTGTTGCGTACAAAAAAATAAAAAAATGAAAGCATTCAAGTTTTCAGTGATTTTGTACGGCGTTTATGAAAACCCGGGAATTTTCTTTCATATCCCCTGTTTTTTTCTTGTCAAGGCTGTCTGTTAAGGTGTTTGGTGGATTGCTGCCTGCCAAGGGGTTCAAAGTCTGACAACCGATATAATTGTAAAATTGTACGATAACTTTCAGAACTAGACGGAAATGCGTGATACCCACACGCTCAAGGAGTTTACATGGGATATGATGGCAAGCAGGCGCGGGACTGTGGCGACACACAACACACAGCAGCACAACAGGACTCACAGCACAGCAGCGCACATAGCGTACATAAAGCACATAGCGCACAGCACCATACCACACGGCTCCGTTCACACCCAGCAAACACAGAACACATCACACACAGCACAATGGGGCAGCAGGACCCAGACAACAGCACACAAAGCGCACAGCAGACAACGCACAGAAGACAACCGCACACGTGACACACGGCACCCTTCACACACACGGCACACAACATACACCGCGCACAGCACACAGGGACACTGGTGGGACTGGGCTGGTATACTGGTGGGTCGCTATCGCTCCAAATCACTATGAGTAACCAGTGCTGGTGGGACTGCGCTGGTATACTGGTGGGTCGATATCCCTCCAAATAACTATGGGGAACCGGTGCTGGTGGGACTGCGCTGGAATACGGGTGGGTCGCTATCGCTCAAACTAACTATGGGGAACTGGTGGTGGTGTGACTCTGCTGATATACTAGAGGGTCACTATCGCTCCAAATCACGGCGGGGAAACGATGCTGGTGGGACTGCGCTGGGTGTGGGAGCAGAAGAACGTGTTTGGGTTGATTTTTAACAATTGGCCGCTGGTGTGCCTAGAACAGATGATAAAAACCTCGATCCTTATCTAATGGAAAAAAATAGTTTTGTGTTCGGGTTTGGGAGAACAGCGTAGGACGCCGACGTTAATCTACCACTCCCTAGACCATGGATCTGCCTGATACTTTAGAGGTCGGCATCTACCATGGTTGGCGGTTTCCGTCAAGACGCGGGTTGGCCGCGGTTTTTGAGTCTATGTCGAGATCGAATGTCTATCGTCGCACGAGCTGATTTATATCAGGTTTTTCATCATTTGAAACGAAAAAATGCAAATTACGCCGCCTGCAGCCATTTGAGAAAAATAAGAAATCATATTTGGTCTTTCTTCTTTTCCCACAGCGGCGGTACGAGCGGATCTTCAGCCTGAAAATGCAAGGGAAGTATTTCAAATATACCTTTCAACCATCGCTTTCCTATTGGAATAGATCTCAGCCGCCGTGATTTCCGGGTGGCACGCTGTACCCGCCTCAGGTGATGCGATGGCTACACATCGGAAAACCAATTAAGATTTTCAGGGTGACAACGCACGACAAGTAGGTCTGCATGGACGCCGTAGGACATAATTTCCGCTAAAACAGTCCTTGTTTAATGTTTGATGTTGCGTAATCCCGAATGCACGTCACAAGCACTAGGGCTTCCCGATATACAACTCTGCGATATGTGGGAGACTTTCTGAATGGATACCAATGTCCAATTAATCGTTTCGTCATCGTGCAAGGTTGTACAGATATGGTTTTGCTGATGTGCTTTTTGTTATGGCGTGTACCCTGGAAGATGCAAACCTCGTCGCCAATATATCTGTTTTAAACGTTAATCTGTCATGGTGGGTGATTTGGCCTAATCGTAGCGTATACGCGAAATCTTAATCCTGGTACGTTTCATAATAATCGCGGCAATACGGTTGTTTCGTTGCTGCGACTAGTACAGCGTTCGACATACATGTATAAAACGAAACAACGGTATGCTGTGGCGTGTCGATTTCGTTCAGATGCGTACCTGGCAAATCGTATTTACGACGATATATTGTATACTTGAAAAATCACAATGCATTCGCGGTGTTCGAGACCGCAGCGGTCAAACACAAGGGCTGATGCAGGCCTTCGTCTCTCGTCTAATGACGAAAACAACACACAAGTGCACTGAGCCATTGCTATTTACGCTGACTACGCCGTACGTACGATATAAACGGTTGCCAGGGCGGGGGTGCGCATCGGTCACGATTAGTTGAGGTAGCATATTTACATGCCGAAACGCAGTGTACATTCCCTGCGTGTTCCTCGGCATGCCTAGAGCGAAGTATATACTCGACGATGATCCGTATCAGCTGTAGAGGTTTGTTTGAAATAGGGGCTGTATACAAAATTGCATGCGCTACTATCGTCTCCGTCGATACAGGTGCCGTGCATAACGCGTGCTACAATAAGAGAGGTTGCACGGTTTGGATTAAAAGTATTATGAATAACGGGGGTTCTTGCCCCGAAAACGTCGGAATTCCAAGCCTGTTTTTCGTCGTTTTCATCAGATAGAACTTTTATTTCCCCCCGAAACTGTTTGGGTGGCTTACTATTAGAGTGGAGTTTCTCGAGAGTACTGTACGCAGATACGCATTTTGAAACTCCCTTCGAATATTTATCTTGTTGGTTGCAGTGATCTATGCTTGGTTGCGACTGTGCCGCAGCATAATATATGTATTCAGTTGGCACTGTGTTCAGACTATTACACCACCAAAATTCACTATGTACCTCTGTATAGGGAATTCGCGACAAATGTGGAGTGTCAGCTGCAAACCCTAAAAACAGCGATAGCTCTGGCCGCCATCCTGTTTCATCCCATAACCTTTAAACATTTGCCAGTAATCGTTTATGGTGTGGCAGGTGCAGTGCACGTTGATTACTCGTCAGGTCGGCGTTAATATGTGTCTAAAGTAGAACGTCAAGGGATAGTGTAGAGTCCGGGGTGTGGAAGCGACGATATATAAATGTTTCTATGCATTACATGAACCCTCGGTATGTTACTTAAATATATATACGTATATATGTAGGCTATACACGAATATAAAACACAAAATGTAGATACGTACAGACTTGCGGTCCGTGCACTGTCGTTAACTAGCCGAAACAACACTCAATTGTTGGATGGCCAAGTCCGTAGTAACGAGCTTCTATTGGTTTTAACTCCAATCGTTGCAAACAATCGCTCGCGTACATTTTCGACGGTTAGATACCACGTTCATAACCGAACAGTGAAGCTCTGAATACAGCAGTTGTACGGATCGAGTAAACCCGATTAATGGCAATTACATCTGGTTTCCTTGGAGTGGACGTTTGCGTCACCTCATGACCAACCATTTGTGTGCCCGGTACCTTCGTGAATATGCCCTAGCACTTAAGGCACGTCACAAGCATGTGGGATAAGGCACGCGAAAGGCGATTCATTTTAGGTAGGGAAAAATATAGGCATATGCCTTTCGTACGTTGATTTACCTCAGACGTGCCTAAGTATTTAAGGAACTTTCCTGACAAAACGCCTGAGACGTACTTGAACCTTTTTCGGCGCCGCAAGACGACGCCTTCACACCTTAAAGTTATGTCCCGTGAATAGATACAAGGCCTGAAAAGGGGACTGAAACTTGTTCACAGCCCCCCAATACAAACACTACACAATTTTCAAGTAGTTTGGTTCCAAGTGGACTGGTGCTACGATAGGGGGTGTAACCCCATTTTCACTAGCGGGTTTTGGCCACTCGGACGAGTGGCTCCGAATCTAACTGAGAATTGCACCTAAACAAATATTGTTGGCGTCGCGTACCAAAAGCTCCAATGTGGCGGTGCATACAGAACAACAGCAACAATAAAAAAGTTTGTGAGTACAACGCAGGTAATCAGTCACTCGGCGGAGTGGCTCTGTGCAGGTGAAAAACAAGCACCTATACATGAGCCCCCTCTCGTAGCACCCGCCAGTGATGGAATTACTGGAAATATGCCTGAAATCAGTTCAGCGCCGAAAGGCAAAATCCTTCACTATATCCAAGGAGTTTGATTTGAACAGGTAACATGCCTCACGTAATACACGCAAAAGTACCCATAGCATGCAACAAGTCGTGGTTTGTTGCAACACTTTCCGCTGAGTCTAGTGCTGGTAAGCAACAACCAAATGCGATTTATTTGCTCGTTGCATTCTTGCTGTTGTTGCTACTTTGCTTAATAAGCAAGATGTACAAATGTATTTGTATTGTATGGCGTATGTACTCATATACATATGTGGGTATTCACGTGTTGCAATACTACAACCCATATGATGTACTTGTGCACTCGAATACATACAGTTGTCCTCTACAGACGTTTGTATAAGCAAACTAAAACCTTTACACATTTGTTTTATGGTTTCGACGATACAATACTTAAAACCATACGGCTGGAATAAGGAAGTTTGGTATGGATTTTTTGCTTCGATTATGCTTACACAAAAGCTTTTTAGAATGGAGCAATAATCATGTTGTGTTTTTGGCTTACCATTATTAATAGCGGATTTGAACGTTGTACGTCAGCTAAAGGTGCTGCGACGTATATATACCACGGGTTATTTCGTACCGGCACATATTTCAAAGCAGGCCATGTTTGCACACAATATTTCAGGCATTTTACGCTTTGAAACCAAACTACTTGAATTTAGTATAGGGTTTGTATTTGCGGCGCTCAACAGTTTTGAGGATTTGTTTAGGCTTTTTACCACTTGAAACCAAAATAGTTAAAGTTAGTGTTGGACTTGCGTTGAGGCGCTGAACAGAACGTTTCAGGCATATTTCAGGCAATTTGCCTATTCACACAATTTTACGCGAAATTAGTTCAGCGTTTGTTTTGGGCCGCCATAAAAGGTTTCATGCACGTCTCAGGTAATTTTCCAAATGGATGCGTGCTACGATAGAGATATCACTATTTGGCTGAAATTATTTCTGAATGATCGCGCTCCTTAACAACAAGCTCGGCGAACTGTCACTATTTTGTTGCAATCTTGTTCCTTGCATGCTTCGGCCATGGGATTATTCATCGGATAGCGTTTTACTTTCCTCCAAAATAAGTTTGGGGTGAGGTATAGAGCCCTTCACGTGACCACCCTTATAAGGCAAAAATATGGTGCATCTCTGTCGTAGCATGCGTCAATGCCTTCAATACTCTTGAAGAAGAACCGGTTTTCCCGTAATTTTTAGAGTTCCGGACTACAGGCGCTGTTTATTTATGCCTTAAATGCCTGTAAGCGTACCTGACGCGTGCCTGTTAAAATACGGCAAGATAGGCCCTGAAACAGTAGTTCAGACACCCTTGTTTCACGCAAAGGGTTAAGGTATTGTTCCCGGCAGGCCCTAAAGGCTAGGGCCTATTCGGGAACGAAGAATTGAACATACAAATCTACCGGTAGACGAAGATATCACCGGATATATACGGCAAAAACTAAGCCAATCGTTGATTGGTTCGCTGATACTTTCAAGGGTGCAATACAAATGAAGCGAATTGCCTAGGTAAGATTACCCGACCGACCCGTCTCATGGACTTACCTTTACCCTCATTTAAGTAAATAGGAAACGCCGTGCATCTCCTCATAGGCCAATTGAAACTTCCCTGACAAATACGTACGCAGTAGGGTTTGACCAACTGCAGCGACGAGTATCCGGCTGTGAGTACAATATACAGCGGTATGCACTTTTGTGCTCTCCGGGTGTGAAATACGTGTGTCAGCCATAGCCCCGGATGAAGTATTTTCAGTCAATGTGGGCATGTGATACTGTTAAAGGTGTCAATGCGTTGATCGTCTTGACACCTCGTGTAGGGATGTGTTGACTGAGTATATATGTAGGGAAAAGATATTTGCTATACAAGGGAATACGCAAACGAACAGCATATATGAAAACAATTCGGAACACAATGGAAACCGAGGTGGTAGAAGCATACCGCGGTAAAAAATAATAGGGTACATATACTGACCGAGATAGCGCCCTGAACGGGGCACAGACGCAAATAAAATGAGTATATACTGCGGTGAGAAATTTGAATTTGCAATGTCGCGCTATATTCTATTTCATTGTTGAAACTTCAAGTCGAGTCTGGACATTCGATTTCCTTGCGTATCCTTAATAGTGCTGACATGGGTCGATAGATTCCCTAGGCATACTACAGTGAGAAAACCTTTTCAAGGGGATACTGTTAAAGGAGTCAACGATTTTTTAGTACATTCACAAGCCCAGCTCGCCGTAAAGCACACTGTTCTTTTGGGGCATGCCTTGCCCAGGGGTAGTACCAAAGTACCTGTGAACTATCCCAAAAATAGGAAAAATACCGACACAGCTGACTATATTAGTATGGACCACGATTGTGTTTTCTTCTACATTTTATGTGCGACCCACAATGAATCGCATCCAAAGGCCTCGTAACGTTTTGTATTAGGAGCTTAGAGTCTGTGTTATGTGTGTGAGGAGCTACGTAGCTTCCTTAAGCCGTCCTTGGGGCGAGCTAAGGTACATGATTTCTGGGCGGCGAGTAATCCACGGAAATTACTACACATCGGAAACATGTGTTTAAGTTGACAGCCATGCCACAATCTGAACCAAAGTCCACGATCGAGGCTGATATTTCCATCCTGTGACGGCGACGAGACGCACCAACAATTAAATGAAATACCGACACCGCACCCACGCGATAATCAATGACTGGAGTTGACGGGAGGCACAGTTCACGTGACCATGACCATACTTGCGCGGGTACTCCGTACGCACCCGACACTTTCCACAATCAATATAATGAATGATCGATGATCCAAAATGGTGAGCATACTTGTGGTATACAAGCATGCCCAGCACCACTTGAGGCTTTCAACATATGGCCTCAATGTGAGGCACGAGACGATACAGTAGTGACGGAGTTACAAACATACGTATAGGGTCTTTGACTGTTGGCTGTCGGTCATCTTGGCAATCAATACCCATTAGTGCGGTGTGCCTATCAGTCTGCACACAGGGTATATATATACAGCTGGTTGGATACTGTCCAGGTTACCGATTCGACTACAGCACGAAATATTGTCTAGATAGTTATACTATCCCAGATACACTACGCCCGCACCTGGTCCGAACTAGAGCATATATCGCCCTGGCCTCGTCTTTTTGTGGACCCTGCTCCCACTCAGTGGTGCAGAAATACACCCAGCACACGCCTTGTGCGCGCACATACCGCGTGCGGGACGCATGCCGAGAGCGGGACGCATTATTAGCTACCAGGACAACCCTAACCGATTGGTGCGCTCATATGCATCAAACGTATGCATTCAGCTGTACATATTCGGATTATTTGCAACATATAGAACCAGTGCGAGGCCTCATCTGCGAAACGACGTGTGTATCGTCCAGGACAACGACCCGTCTCGTGTATCTAGCCGTTTTCGATTTTTGTTAGTCTCCCACTGTGAAATTCTAACCATTGTGTCCGCGACCAGTATCGTTTTGATGTTGCCTTTCGGTCGTAGTGAGTGCAGAGTTTTTTCTAAAATATATGTTTTGAGCTAAGGTCACAAGCTCGCCTGACAGCGATGCGTGGCACGCCTCTTCACCAGCGTATGCAGGGAAATGTCACACGCGCTAATGCCGATGCCAAAATGTGTGGTATATTTCGCTGGATTTTGGTAACCTCAAACCCGACGGGTCGTGGGAGGAAGCCCACACCCCTGGCACTCTACCTTGCCGTGTATCGTGAAACAAACGTCACAACCTGTACAAGGTATGGTATATTGGATGGGTGCGCGTTCTTCTATTTGTGTTTATTTGTATGGCGTATGCCACTACCACCTTGCCTATCTCAGGTTTGGAATGAGCTAGAATGATACGCTCGAGGCGTGGAAGCTATATACTAAACACGCATGTGAATCGTTTGGGTACAACAACGCAATATGTACGCGTACTTACTGAATACGCCGATCTAACCTGTGTTCCGTGTGTTGGCACCGTTTACGCCGCCGCCGGGGCAGTATGTTTCATCAATGTGGGTATTCACCTCAACCAGTACAGCTTTATTGTAGGACGTACAGTCTCTGATTTAGGAGGTCTTGATACGTACTCTAGCTGAAGCATCAAATAACAAAATATACTTGTCTATGGACAGCGTGCTTCTTCGCGGAAAAATAATTAGTCCATCAGGCGATTGGTGTAAGTCAATACGAGTAATTATTGTGTTTGGCCTATATAATACTTTACAAAACACAACCGTGTTGGACGAACAACGCCACCGTGTTTGTTTTGGGATTTTAGCTCTATTCAAAGTCGTTAACAGCGCCAAGTTGTCGTTCGGGCCGTCTGATTGTCTTTGGCAAAGTGCAAACCCACTCAAGGACGACTCGTGATTAATTGTGATAATCAATTACGGTGAACATCCTGGCGTGTCTTGAGGCCTTTGTGTGTCCACATGATTTGTTTGGTGCGTTTTGGGCGTATTTTCCTGTAATATGTACACTTAGCGTAATGTTGTATTTTCGTCGCTTTGTTTCGAAACACGTCTGATTGGTTTTCGCTTTGTCGAAAGTACGCAGAGGACTTGTATCTGAGATTACCCGAGAGGCAGCAGTATTCTTCCCCCGTCACATATTTAGCAAGCCCGGCTACATGTTACTGAACAGCATATCAACGTATGGCACAACATCGGCTTTAGTAAAGTTTGTTCGAAATACCCACCGCATGTGCGAACCAGCAAATTTAATGGGCCATATGTGCACGTCGTTCGAGACGCACTCTCATTGTAAGCGTTTTCAGCATGTGCCATGTCCGGCGGTAGGTGCTTATTTTTAAGCATTCAACGAACTTGTGCAGTACACACCACTATTTGTAGAGGCAGTACATGTCTTATTTTGGATGGACTACACTGTTGGTTTATATATTCGGAGACAGTGACGGAAACGCTCTGGCGAATATCAAACACAACGACGTTAACGCCTAAGAATCGTTGTATGGACGAAACACTGCTGACAACTTTGCAGGTGCTATATACATAGCTGGCCGGAAACACTTGAGCGCAAAAGTGATCCAGAGCGATTTTGATGGAAATACGGCTAGACTTGGGGGAGCGATCTACTTTGATGCTGAAAACGGCACCCTGGCCGTCACCGCTGGCAGTTTCCACTACAATCATGCACGTAAGAACACAAATGTCGTGAACTACGATCGTGCTTGGGTGGAGAGCCTTGCGTCTTGTGGATGTACACCGTTTACCCGAAATTAACGCGGTCAAGCGTACCGTACGGTATCTTGAAGCATAAAAACAAAAGGCAGATTTGCTTGTATTTTGTGGTCGTGTGGCATGCATTAAACTTCTTACTTCGTGTCTAGATTGGACGCCGGGGGTTTGAGAAAGCTTTTTATCGACAAGCAGACGCCCAGTCCGAGTTTCACGTCGATTCCGGCGGGGAGGACGGAACACTTATTGTCTAATCTAACCGTAGCTCTCTACATTGTTCACACTACAAAAACAAATTGTGTGGCGTGTGCGTAGGTCATGTGGCACCGTCTTGCAGCTGTAACTCAAGTACGCAATATTACAAACCAAGCATTCAACTACAGTATATCTGCATCTCGCATAACATGCAAGGTATTTCGACGGAGGGGGGGTGCAGTCTATCCCGCTGGGGGGCTTTCAAAGGCCTATTCATGAACCACGGACAATAATGCTATTAATATATTACATTGTACCGGCCGTAGACCCTCTTTCTTGCCGCGGTCTTCAACACTAACTCGCGTGGGGGGCTATTCTACACAATTTTTGAGGGGGAAAATAACAAATAATCAGTCGACCGGCTAGATACATGATACATTACAATTTGTTTAACGGGTTCTCATCATAAAACAAGATATAGTTACTTAGTTTCTGTGAAATGTATTACAACGCTCCTGTTTTTCTTTCAGCATTGATACCTCATTCCCAACCGTCTGCGGATCTCGCGTATCATGACAGGGGTTTCGGGAGGCGCAATCTACTTCAATGGGGGCCTTAATATACATGAGGGCTCCTTCATCGCGAACTCCGCTGGGGAAGACGGCCTGGCTATTGGCAGCTCTTTTTGCGATTCGTCGTGGGTGGAGTTGAAGAGTGTCTCTTTCATTCATAACGGTCTGTACTGCCCGAGTGGGCTATACCAACAAATCCCGATCAATGGCGTGGTGAGATTATTTACCTTACTGCAGCGGCATCTACGAGTATACTCTAGATGATAATTGGTATTCTCTGCACATCACACACGTTCTTAGACCTGTTCTACGGTAGAAGCATCATATGTTGACTCAAATACTGTCTGCGTAACGAAGCTCCTTAATCCTAAAATGGTCGAAACGCCATTGTTTTCGTTTAAGTACGATTCTTCGTGTACATTTTGGTTCAAGAGTATATGTCGCCCTGTATTTTATCAAAATATTCGGTTCTCGCTGTGTTTTGACGGTAACCCCTGGCAACTGGCACACGTGTTAAATTCACCCTTGCCGAACGAGTTACTGATGTTTTAGCATTTGTTTGTTTGGTTGGAAATTCGAGTGTTGAGGTTGCTCACAAGCAAGGCGACGACAAAAATGCAAGTAAAACATGCGTCAACCTTTCGGCGAAGGCATAGAGAACTTCTGTACATAGTCTGGTTTCACCTAGTGAAAACAGTGTAAACGTGAACATTTCGGTATCGTCTCGTCGTTACTTAGTCTCCGTATTTAGTCATGGTTTGTCGATAAAACGACTGAACACGGATATTTATGAAGTCAAATCGTCGAATATGTCCGCGACACTTTGTTCGACCACGCCTTGAACAACGTGATCGTCCATGGTTCAGAAAACAAAACGAGGAATCAAATAGTTATTGTTTCGGGGTCCACCCCAGTTTGAAACTAATGTGGCGATGTGACTATTGTCCACTGTTCCTGGGGGTCAGTTGTACACCAAATGTGTCAAATAATGATTGCTACCGCAGGCTGCATTTGTGGCTGACGAAAGTAGGGACGGTATGCTCGAACCAGCTCATACCTTGATCATGCGGGAGTATTCGTCGGGTCGCACTTTTATATTTTATTTGTATCAGTGTAGGGGGGATACCCCCTACCGGTATATAACTCATATAGTGAAGAACTTCAGAAAACCGATGGTATATTTTTGTCCGAGCATGTTTCCTTTGGGCGACACATCGAGTATATAGCGACGCGAAACGTGCCTCCTTTTATATTTATTGATAAACGCGGTGAAGATGAGAAACAAACAGTTTATTGTGAAACGTTCACATGTATATACTAGTCTTGTGAGTTACGCCTATGTGCACGTTCGCCTTTCATATTTCGTAACTCCTTCGAAGGCATTTCTTCGCGGTTTTTTACGCCAACCGTGCCGTCGACCACACACGTGACTCAAAAAATTAATGTTCTGCGCTTGCCTTGCCACCCCTCTAGGCTGGTCCGTCAGTTTTCGACACGGTGTGCAATGGATGTTCTTCCGTCCCAAACAGTGTCCCTGGTGGTGTTGACGACCACAGTCGGTGGCTCCTACCCCTATGCGAGGATCCACCGATTGGCACCTTTGCTCCATCGAACGGCACATCAACTACGACCCTCAGCCTGGAAGAGGGGTACTACCACGGCTCTAAAACGAATGAAGACATCGTCAAATGCTACAGATATGAGGCCTGTGTAGGAGGCAACGACTCTGACAATTACTGCGCCGTCGGCTATATGGGTGCATGTGAGAATCACTGTTCGCTGATAGGCAATAGTACTACATTTTGTCAATTGTTTGGAGGTAAAATATCAACGCTTTTGCACGGCGACAGCAATGTGTGAAGTTGCGTAGAAATTTGAGACACGTTCCCAAACCACTTAATGGTTGGCGCATTCAGAGCATCCTCGCCCATATCGAGATAATCCTGCATTCCAACTTGTGTGTCGTTTTGTGTTCGGCCGGCCTATCTGTACTCATTTTATAATGTTTCTATATTAAAGGTGGACCCCACGTTTTCTTGCCCTTACGCTCGTTTGAACATGCGAAAAAGGTTATCATCAGAGACAGCATCGTCGAAGTATACCATGGCGAGAGAAATACCGCCACTTGCCAGGATACTTCGATACTGCTGTGCATAGCACACTGTGGAAACCTAAAAAAGCGAATGACACTCCGGTCTCGGTCTGAAAAATGTTTGGTTCGTGCCATGGCGAGACCTAACAAGTCCACCCTATCGCTGAATTTTTAATGTCTATCAAGAGACGATATGGTCATATCTTTCGCGATTCACAGTTTAAATATCTATATGGGCGACTCAAAACCCTTATTGACACGCTCAATTTACTATGGTTCTCGTGCCTGGTGGTGCTACACATTGCCCGTTTCAGTCTAATCGGCATTTTGACCAGGGTACTATTTTTGTGTTTTGATACTTTATGGTACCCTTTCGTTTTGAAACAATGTTCATCTGTTTATTTTGTCGGGACGCCCATACATCCTGCCCGCGACCTGCCAAAAATAACTATCTTGGCATATATGTATACCGTTCGGTTTTCACCGAGTAAGTTCTACACAAAGCAAGGTCTTCTCAACACTATTTTTCAAATCGGACAACGTAAAGCGACTGCAATTACAGCCTCTTGAATAATGTTGGCCCAGCATCGTAGAGTACCTCGACGATATATATTTCGCCGCTGAACAGAAAGTTGAGGAATCGATCTCTGGCGATCCACGGCCGGAAATAAAAACAACACCAGCCCTCGCGCCACGTATGCCGGACCGTTAAATTGGCAAGCTGCCGTGTCCTGGCCATGAAATCTGGTTATCTAGTTGTTATCACGTGAACTGTGATGTGAGCCAGTTGAGCACACAATCGTACCATTGGACAGCCTGACCAGGGAAATAACCTCCGCGTGAGAATGCTCGTGCTGTATGCTGCCTACTCCTGCTTTTTGAGTGGACGATAGTCTGAATAATGACAACAGTTGAGGAACCGAGATATGTACCAGCTGCTGTTGTAAACGAAAGCACGCTTCGACACCGTTCCATTAATTTTTCAATTTTCGGGTCGTGATTCAACGCAAACATTTAAAATCGAACGCTCCATCAGTTCACGTGCGTAAGACGTTATGGCTGCATGGCCACCGTTTTGTTGTCGACGCAGTATGTGTACTGCATGGTTTATGTCGGACCTTCCTGAACAGTTTCTACTGCATTCCCTTCCGCGATTAGGGTAGGGTTGTTGCGTATCTCGGAATGGCTCATCGTCGGAAATACCGACGTGTTTGTGCATTCAATCATCATGGCATCTAGAAGCACGCTCGGCGGGCCTCCGACAAGTTTGGATTTGAAGCACGCCATCGCGTACGAAATAAACGACCGTAGGATTAACCATACAGCAGTCGTTGATGTGAGTTACCTACAAGATGTACGTGCCACGAAAGGTGCAGCAATTCTGCCTTTTACCGCTCCTTGCAACATAGCACCCAGGGGGGGTCGTTTTCTCATCACTTATAGGCCCTGCAGTCATGCTTATTCAGGTTCAAGCGACGGAAAGTGACAAACAAACTAAAACCAGAGTAGCTCGTTATCGCTGAGCTGTCGGCGAGGGAAACATATCCGCTCTGACCGTCGGGTTGCTACGGAAATTACTGCTGGGGTACGTGAAGCCATTCCGATCGTCAACGTTCCTCGCCAAATATATGGACGATTTTGAATACTGAACAATCATGCGCCTGGGTACATTAGGCTACAGTGCTCCCGACCATATACAAACGCGAGTGACTGAAGCTTTATTTCATGCCAGCACAATACAGTTGGGCGGTCATCGCTATCGTCTAGAAATGAGACCGACGTTTGCTGTAGTACCCGGCGCCCCCCGGTTGACTATTTTGGACAATGGAAATGTTACATTTCTCCCTCAATTATACAACATGCGTTTATGCCATTGTACTGTATACCATGTATATATTGGATATCACAACACGCACGAACGATCGCCGGCGGAGCCCTACTGGTCGGGCTGCACTAGGCTACGGTCGCGCCCCTTTCCGTGGCAGCGTGATTTGTATACTATTTGTTCCGAGGAACGCTACCTTAAAGTTCCGCGAACGAAAAGACACACGATTATTGTTAACTGTGCATTGTCTGTGTATAGGTAGTGACCGTTGATCGGCGGGTCTACAGGCAGCAGTTGCTGTCGACAACACTTATTAAGCTTTGGAACACATTCGTCGCCAACATTGCAGGGGGGTTTCGTATTATTTTTTGTTTTGTGAGGCACAATGGCCCAATATGCACACACGTCCGGGGGCGCATTATCCCAGAGCCCCCCTGGAGTTTACGGTAAGTAAGTATTTCCTCCGGCGTGAGTATTATCTCCTACCATGATAGAAATATCAAGATATTGACGGAAACGTATACATGATGTTTATACATCGGCTTTTAAAGCACGAAGCCATACCGATTCAAATAGGTATCACTGTGTCCTTGAAGTCGGTCTACGTTTGTCACGGCATTACCAACCTGTCCTGTGTAGTGACTCGCAGCCGTTCTTCCTTCAAATTTCGTATAGGATAGGCTTCACATTCAACCATTGCGCAAGGGACGCATCATCACTCTGACCCCTCCTTGAAGCATGGCTTCCCGCAATAGGCGGATATATCGGCTGAGGTTTATACCATCTAGTATTCTGTTCGAGTTTTACATTTCGAGTGCGAGGCGTGCTATCAAGGGGGTACCATTGTTTGGCTGATACTCAGTTTTAATGGCGAGTCTCCTAAACCCCAAATCGTCGGAATACCAAGCTATTTTTTGTGGTTGTTTGTTTTGTACACGTAGGCCATGATGTTGTTCATCAAGAAAAAAACGAAATTAAGGGAGGTATAGTCCACCTCGAGTGACCACCCTCCGAAGCTACATGGTTCATCTCCACTGTAGCATGCAACATGTTGCCGACTTGGCATGCTGGATGTGTCATACCATTTACTGCTGAGAATCGGTCAACATTACAATCTAGTGTATGTATACGATGACAACACAATATTTGACGATGCATTCTTAATTCTTTTTTTTTCGACGTGGAAATTAGGTCACGACTTCATCATTTCCTGTTCCGTACTGCTTGTCATGTAAGAGAACATTAAATACGGCAACACAGCTGCACCCAAAAAAACATAGTTCGTGGCTTTTTGAGCACCAAGATATTCATGCGCGATTGCCGATGTGGCGTGCTGGCCACGACGTACATACCTTGAAAGCTAAAAGAACGCCGTGATATCAGCAGCAAACGCTATTGCGGAAATTGTGAAAATATTATGCCCGTGTCCAACGCCTCTTTGCCGGCTGCGATTGAGTCCATCGATCCTCCTCGCGCGACTCCAATCGCCTAGCACTCCCTCCACGGACCCGGGCGGGGTACCAACGTTCACTGCAGTGTGCACCCCAGCTACTTGAATGCCTCCGAAGTGGGCGGTGAAGGGACTACCAATCGTAGGAAGATGAATTTTTGTTAACATGCACCAACGATCATTTACAAATTATGAATACGAGGTTACCCTTCGCTGTGAAATTGACTTCGTATCCGGGGGATATCCCGAGTTGAAGTGGGGCAACATCATCAGGCATTCCCAGGGTACATTGATAATTTAACATGGCGTAAAATTGACTTTAAAGTTCATCTCGCGGAAAGACTTGTACTTACAAAGGCAACATGCCTCGGGCGTAAAGCGTGGGGAGTGTTGTACCACTGCTGTAGCCTCCAGCGTTTTCACTGAGCCCGTCGTTTGTTGTTCCAAATAAGCTGTGCTCCTATGATTTTCACTGCGCTGGTGGCGCCCCCCTCATAACCATCTGCAGCATACAATTGCTATAGATATATTTCCGATGGTGAGTAAAAATTCTTAAAACCGGCAAGCCCCTAATGTACCTAAAAACATGGTTAGATGTTGTGACCTACACTCGTACCTGTGTGTGACGTAACTTCGTTCGTTAGGCGAAAGGCGGTAACAGTACCCCCCACTGTTCTCTAGGTACTTAATGTTTTGTTTTATAGTTGCCGCAAAGAACCTCCGCAGGGGCGATCGAACTCATAAGCCATTACCTTCGCTGTCGGCATTTACGAGCGGATGCACTGCATTGTCATACAGAGGTACAGCCAGGTCGTGGTCAATCTGGTTGCACACGATGTGCATGGAAACCTGTGTTCTTGAAAAGCACATAGGAATCTCCGTCAAACATGCTGATTAAGATCGACAACGATCATAGACACGGGCATTATCGACGGTCGGAGTCATACGGTATGTGTGCGTCATCAAATACGACTTGGTCACGCTTTCCTACCTAAGTTCGTAGAACTAGCGACGTTTTTGGTTTTGCGGGAGGGGTTGCGAAAAACAAACTTGAGTATTTTAAACCTGTCCCGAAAGTGTACGCATACGTCAAACCGTGAATACAAACGGTTGTAAATACGCCAGATGTTCCTTGGTACAAGTATAAAGAGTGGACGGCCAGTTTTTGTTTGACGTCTGGAGGACCTGCATATCTCACCCATGGTCGACCTATTGAAAGGCTAGCGCATGCACAGGAATAACTCGAAGCAATACCGCATGCCCTAGATGTTAAGCAGTACAAAACACGCTCAAAGGTTCGCTGGAAAATCATATTATCCTGTACGTTAAATGGTCTCCACTCGGAGACCAGAAAGCATTCACGGGACGTGGAACAGGAGATTACCATTTCCTACTTTCGAATAGATGTTTATCTGTGGTATCCGTCCCTGGCACGTTTGCGTCCCACCCCCCTGTTTTAAATTCAGATTGTTCGGTTTGTCAGCCAGAGTATTCGCTAGGGATCGGCTACAGCTGCCTGAAATGTTCTGGAGAGGAAAAGAGAATGGCCAGATTCGTGGCTGCTGTCGTGGTTGCAGCTGTTCTTCTTGCGTCTTTGGCTCTTCTAAGGCACATGGGGAGCGTGGTAGACGGCGAGTCAACGGAAATATTGACTGCACGCCAAGGCTTCTTCGGGCGTAAACTTTCTTGGTTCAAGGTCATGGCGACGAAGTCTCTCCCGCTGACGACCATCAAGATCGTCGTGGTTGTGTGGCAAATTATATTTCAGGTGAAGATATCTGCTTTCGGTTTCAACATCGGTGCATACAACATAACTGATTATAATTCATGTACGAGCTGGTGCCAGAAACAAGCCGAACATTTTATCTTCGGGCTCTCAAACCTCGAATGATTAAAATTTCATCGTATCAACCGTATCTACATGACTACATCATGACCGAGAACGCATCGCTGACGCGGGTGTATATATCAGAGCTGTACACCGTGAGGTACTAACACGTATTTGGAGTTTAAGACGCTTGGGCAGGCAGAGAAACCTAAACCGTTGATACCTACAGCTGTCTTACGCTGCCGCCGAGTTTTGAATCTAAGTATTGGATTTAACGAAGGCTGCTGCCTCAATCGGAGGGCCTCGCCCGAAAGAACTCCGCTTGAGCGTACTCTCGGTGCGGTGTCTCTCCCTGTCATTGAATTTGGCCGAGCTGTAGGGGGAGGTCTGATTTTTTTACTGTGCCTTTGGCCCTGTCCCGGGCTCGCTCTCGAGCGAATGATCAATTGGCACGTCGCTGAACTCACACAACAGATCATAGCCTGCAACCACGTGTTTGTTCAAACCGCGTTTCTTGCTGATTACTAACCGATTTCACTCCAGTTCTCATTCACGCTGCCGCCGATCATTCAATGTAAGTATAGGATTCGGTGAGGCCTGCTACCAAGGCCAGTGGTTTATGACAAAGGTAGCGGCCGGGTGTTGTGCAACCTCACCCAAACGGACTTGTATTACGCGTACGTTAGACGTATGTTTGGTACGCACGCGCGAGAAGTCTGCCTCCTATGTCAGGGACAGAAGGAACTAGTTTGCGTGCTTGAACGTGTGGCCCCCAGTTCTCGTGGACGCGCGGACCTCTGTACTCACCGTCGACTGGATGTTGCGCTCCGCTATACTTCACGTTTGTCACCCAACTGATTTTCATGATCTGGTCAACAGCCGTGGCCGCCAGCGACGTGACTACCGAGCTTCCCACGCGAAAGGAGTGAATAGTGAAGGGGTCCGGCAATCCCTTCATTTTCCGGTGCTTCTTCAGCGCCGCCACATTGCGCTGCGCTGACATGGTTACTGGTCCACGGTCCTCTTTCACAAGGGCAACAGGGAACAGACGATCCTTGCTTAAGTCCAACCCAAACCTTTGTGCGGCGGAAATGTACTTCGTGATCCCCCTCAACACTCTGATCGGTGGGGATTCTTTGTCCACAATACGGCCACCGCTTCGGAGAATCGCCGCACAGTTTTCCCGAAATAAATTATTTGATACAAGAGCTCCGCTGCGCGGGCGGCTAACGCCGCCCGCTACGCTCGCGGAAGGAAGAATAGAACCAAATGTGAAAAGCGTAAAAGAGGAACATGTAATGTTTTTGCAACTGGCGACTTGATAATGCCAAGAGCTCCACACGTATGACGGCAAATACAGGACAGAAACAATACTGGTGATTTTTTTTATCTTCCAACACGAAAAAACATCGCGAAGAAAGCAAAGCTTCGCTCCGAGGGACAGCCGCCCGCTACGCTCGCGCAACTTAAGCAAAGGGGCAGAAGAGGTCCACGATGTGTAAAGACCAACTTGAAAAGGGCAAAGAGATTCATGGTGCGATGCAGCGAAATACTTACTGCTGTACGCAACTGAACGTACAGCAGTACCCGTCTACCGCTGTATTGTGATGCAGGAGTACTGGTATGTGGCATATATTCTGTGGCAAATCAAGTATCATACCTGTGTACGGCGACAGCAGTACGACACAAAAAAAAACACACACACAAATAACCAACAAACGTACAGGCGACTTGCAAATGCATACAGCAGTACTCGTAGTAGATCAAGAGTAGATAGATAAATAGTTTTTCGACAAATAACGCACCGCTTGAACTTGGCTTGAATGTTCTTTTATTACAGACTAAAAAATCCTTATAATTTCGGACATACATACTGGATTCATTGCAGCAGCAGCAACAGTGAGGACCTTCATGTTCCCCTCGTGTCTCGGTGGACACGCCACGCCTAGCCACGAAAAAAACGACCGCGCTCCTTCTGACCCCCCCCTCTACTGGCCAGCGCCCTCCCATATACCCGCGGTGGTGCCGGGCTCGCACGTGCTGTCGTGCTCACTGGGTGCACGCACGAACCCAAAACCGGAAATGTTAAAAACAAATCAAGTACGTCGTATCAAAAAATGTTTTGTAAAAAAGTTGAAATTGCAAGTTTAGAACTAAAAACACAGAAACATAGGAAACCCAAGAACGTCCGGGAAGCAAGTAACTTCTGCTTCGGCAATTAGAGGCTGAGAGTGGCTGTGAGGTGCCAAGATATGCCGAGGAAAGCTTCCGAACCAAAGAAGATAAAGCTATGCATGTCTATAGTCTGGCCGACTCACGTAGCCGTAAAACATACGAGCTCATGACATCGAATACGTCATACCCTCGACTCAATGACTCGAACAGGAGGGAAACCAGCGCAATGTCTCCGTTAATCTCAGTTCTCCTGGACATCGACCGTGCGGATTGAGCTCGTTGCGCTGGTTTTGAAGCAACCAAGTAGAGTCGTGCGTCAATCGTGGGGCTGATCTCTTGACCGGGACACCCACCTGTTTCCGCGTGTTGCTTACGCAAGACACGGAAAACTCTACCAAACGGCTAAAGTGATGGTTGCTCAGACGTACGACTCTACCACGGCGCTAGGGTAGGGGTTTATTCGCTTGTCTATCTCTCCCCATTATTTTTCTCTTGCCAATTATTTCGTGCATGGCCGTCCGTAACTTCGATACAAAAGTTTGGGTCGATCGACAGGGCTGCGTACGACTTCGCACAACTACTAGTAGGATCACCCCCCCCTCCGTAGATGACTCCACGCCTGATATCGGAGAGTCGTGTACCAATGATGTTTCTCCGCCGTGCGAGTCTACGTAGGAGGACGAGTCAAATAAGTTGTTATCCGTCGTGGTTTATCGTCCTTGCTGCCCGTCCAGGTATTTAAAACAAAATGTGCAGGGTTTGTAAATCGTCACTGTACACTGTGTTATATTGACTCTTATTCGAATTTGAACACAATTGTGCGGACAGAGAAACCGACAACGTAGAAACCTCATCATATTTGATGTAGACAATAATTGGTCATGTTTCTGATCACCGTACAACGACAGGTATTGCTTGGTTCGGGGTAGATCAACAATCGCACACTCATCAGTAGCCGTAGTTCATTTGATCTGCTCTCATCAAAGGCAATACAGCTCAATCGGAAACTTCGAGTACTTTAAGCATGCTTGAGGTTCCTTATCCGGCTATTTCTGGTGCGTTTTCGATAATAACATTAACCACATATATGATACTATTCACCCTTTTGAGCCATGGTGTTGAACGTTTTGAAATTTCCATTTGCGATGGTTGTATTTGGTGCAAGTATGCGCAATGCGAGAGTATGTCTATATTCTGTTTGCTGGCCCGCTAGTTTAGATCAAACTTCCCGAACAATAACTGTAACGCTCATATGCATTATGCCATGAAAGCGAAGTATAACCCACCATTCACAGACCAGAATGAAGCATAGCCATGCCTAAATGTGTTCAATAATGCCCAAGAGCCACAGTAGCCTGTTGCTGGACCCATCTCGTAGTGACAGTAGTTTACGAACGATAACTACGTGACGACGATAATAATTGGTTCGGTGTCGGTTGGTCGTTATTCAATGTACTCCCGGTGATTAGGTGAGGATACAAAACAGTCCGCACAATTTATCACTGTATGTGCTCATGAAGAGGTGTGCTGTCTAAGCTGAATATGCCTTATTCCGTGTTATATGGCATGGTCAGTATGATTCTTCAATAACGTACTTTGTCTTACATCTGGAATCTGCTGCCTGACCGCTGCTGACCGCTGTCCCCTTCAGTTCTCCGCACTTGCCGAAGACGTGTTTCCAGAGGAGTACGAGCAATTCCTGTCCTACATTAGCTTCGTCGACTTCGACATCAGCGTCATCGGGTCCTACTCGTGCACACTTCGTTCGAATTTCTACATTCGTCTTGGACTTGCCACTATCACACCGATCAGCCTTCTCGCGGTACTTGCTCTCGCATACTATATCGCCAAGAGGAGATACAAGAACTCCCCGCAGTGTATCATCACGGCCCGACGTAGGCATCTGCACGCAGCGTTATTTATTGTTTTCTTCGTTTACTCTTCGGTGTCGTCAACTGTACTGCAGGCGTTTTCATGTGAGGCAGATTACAAAGAAGACAATACTCTCAGGGCAGATCATAGCCTACGGTGCGACCGAGGCGTTCACGGGAGTTTCGTGACATACGCTGCCGTAATGGTTCTTATTTATCCAATCGGCATTCCGGCTTTCTTCTGTTGGTGGCTTCTCCGAAACCGAAAGTACCTGAAGGCAGCCGACAGGGACACCATAGTGCACCTTCAACCATTCAGCGGGGTCTGGAGTACGTACTGCCCATCACGATACTATTTTGAACTTGTGGAGTACTGCCGTCGACTGACACTTTCTATGTCCTCTGTATTTCTTGTTGCTAACAGTGTTGATCACATCGCTATTGTGTTGTCGCTAGCGGTTGTATTTATGTTTCTTTCGGAGTCGTTGTCTCCTTTTCAAAGGAGCGTGGATATGGGCCTGTACCGGTGGGGAAATGGAATAATCTTGGCCAGCATGTACATTGCCCTCCTTATGAAAGCAAAAGAATCCGATGGTGATTTCAGGGCGCTGTCAGCTTTCGGTTGGTTGCTAATCGCCGCCAATATCGTCATGATTGTTGTCGTAGTTCTTGAAGCGGTGACCGTGTGGGGGGGGTTCAAGGAATCCATGCCAAGGGTAGAGCAGGTAGATTCTCCTGCCCTCCGCCCGACTTTGGTTACTTTAAAGTCCATTAACCCATCACCGATGTTAGACGGCATCTGTGATGAGACCAAAGTCTGTGATATATCCGGCGGAGACGAGGGAGATGTTGTTCCTTAAGGCCAGACGCCTTGTAAGTCCTGTGGCTTCCTGCGATAACTGCAATTCCACGACGATGCCCAGCGATGAGAATAAGAGCAGATTAGCCAAACACGATGCAAGGCTTGCCGTCTACAGTCCAGACATATATATATTCGTATGCAGAAGCTTCCACTCCATGGTATGACGAGCAGTAGTAGCTTGTGGGTGCATAGCTCACAAGAGGTGTTCGAAGGATAACATTAATGGTTTGTAGACAAGAGTGTGTTTGTATGGAGAAGGTCTTGCTTGGTTTACCAACATCATACGCTATGCGCACTGAAAGCAGGCTTAGTATCAAGCGGCCAGAACTACTGTGTGCCGACAAGAGATTTACCTCAAGTTAAGATCGCTTTTGAGTACCCTAAGTAATAATCATGTTTTGAGGCAGTATACATGTATGAGATAAACGGTTGCTCTCCTGTCGCCTCGGTGGGCTAGCAGCTAACCACGAAGCCTATTAATGTCAAGATCAAGAGTTCGAGCCCCTCCCGAGTGCATGCTCGTACGGACTATTTGTCGTAAAATACTATATTGACGCGCGGAAAGTACGAGAGCGTGAGCTAGCAAACATCGATGAAAATCGACAAGGGTTGTCAAGACTGAACCCTCTGCGCAATGAACACCAAGACAAGAGCCGTAGTGGGGAAGGAGGGAGAGCAGCCTTCTTTGTGATGCCGGATCTGAGTTACGACTAGGAAAGGAGAAATGTAGAAGAGCGAAGATAATACATAGGATGGAAACCAAATGAAACAACACGAGATCCGACTGCCAGTCATATATATTGTATGTAGGAGCCGCGACTCTAGCATGCTTGTCTGTGGATACAAAGCTCCCAATATGGTTTGGGCAGTAGAAACAATTTGTTTTATGGATATGAGGGCCTTTGTATTATGAATGCGTTGGTAGTGCTACTACTTCGGACTTACGGCGGAACACACGAGCAGAACGAGCATTCGGTTACAACTACTATATCTAAGAGAGAAACGTATTCCTGGTTGGCATCGTGGTTGGAGGAAGTACATATATATTCATATTACTTTGGTATGTATAGTTAACACCAGACGCATTATGGAAGTCTTTCACACCTCGGATAACGTAACACTTAACGTTTTATGTTAATGTTACGCGCCAGCGGAAAAAAAAGTGTTAGTATTGCAATCGAATGAGTAACATTCGCGTTGCTAGTCTCCGGTCTTACTAAAAAATAAGGTGTTGAGAAAGGGCCATTATTATCGAGCAAGTTTGAGTTTTGTCCAAGTGCTAGTATCGCAATCGAATGCGTATAATTCGCGTTGCTAGTCCCCAGTCCTGACAAAAATTGCAAGTCTTTGTCCTGCGTTTTTCCCGCGGGCTCAGGGGTAGTTCCTCGTTGTCTTCAATGTTGCACATAAATATGATGCTCCGAGTACCTTGGAGTAAATAAAGTAAGGAGTATATTGGAGTTATAATACTTCAGGTACTTCGTTTACTCAGAGTATTTCGGGGTTCAATACCGTACTCCGGGATACTGCTCGTACTCATGGGATTTCGGGTATGAACTCTCTCGATACTGCTTGTACTCGGAGTTTTTCGGGGTCCGATACTACTGCGGGTACTCCTTGTACTCCAAGTATTTGGGGCTTCATACTACAAGTACTCCGAGTATTCAGGCCGCATGTACTCTCATACTCTCAAGTACTCGGAGTACAAAATGCACTCGATACTCGGAGTATACTACTGCGCAATCGGACTGCATACATACGCGTAGGACGGTGTTTTCGTTTTTGAGATCGAAAAATACAAATCTGAAGCTCGAAATCGAACCGCATAGGAAACAGCCTCTTGATGATTGTGCAAACTCTGACCGGATCGAAACATGGCATGGTCTCTAAATTCAAGGTGTTATCCACGCAGCAAGCAAGTAGCAGCAGCAGCAGCAGCACGATCGATGAGTTGGATGGTGACACAGCGACGTTGCTTCGCGTCCGACGACCAGCCGACAATCGGTGCGTCTCTTCGTCGCCAAACTACAGTCGGCTGGCGAGGGCTCGGGCAGACACGAAGGGAAGCGCACTCGGCGCGCGCCTCTCCGTACTCGTAGACTTTACAGCAGCAGCAGCAGCAGTACAGCCGCAGTAGTCAGTCAACGCGCGGATGCTTCGTTGTGTCAACATACAAAATACCAAGACCGGTCGACTCGAGCGCACCCGGCGCGTCGCCGCCAGACCAGAGGCAGCCAGCTTAGTTTCGGACGCTTGGGTTCTACGCCCAGTACAGCGCACTCGGCGCGTCTCTTGGCGGCGCCAGACCACGACAACAGCAGTTGGTCTTGGCGTGGCATGTACTCATACACGTGGAGGCGAGGCGTCGTGGCTTGCTTTCAGGTCATGCAACCGTCGTGGCCTGCTTTCATGTCACCACAGCCATCAGGAACCCCAACCCCCTATTAAAAAATAGTAGAAATAAATGTGGAACTCCCAGTGGTCGCAGTTTTTTCTCAGGGTCTGCTGGAGGGGTGCTCGGCGAGCGTGCTGCTGTGCTCGGCGTGCGCTCACCAAGATGCCGATACTCGGCCGAGGCCCATTGTGTGTGCTTGGCTGTCGAGGCGTGCCAAAACTGTCGCGACACCGCTGCTGTGTGCCAAGAACGAGCTTTGAGGGTCGAGCGGACAAGGGGGTACCCGTGGTGTGGTTTTAGGGGGTCACTTTTCTGTCACGCTTAGGAACTTGATTTCGGGGGTCACTTTTCTGTCACGCTGATTGACTTGAAAACTGGGGAAACTTTTGTCACGCCTATTATCTTGCAAATCGGGCTCCACCTTTGGGATTATGCTTGCTGAGTCTCCTGTCCAGAATTGCGGATTTTGTGATAACATAGTGTTAGTGCGTTACGATATTGGCGGGCGATCGCGTAACATTATATTAGAGTGTTGCCTTAATTCCGTGATGACCGCAGTATAAGTGTTACGGTGTTAAGGTAGGCAGCCCATAGCGAGTAACACTATGTTAGTGTGTTACCGAAGTTCCTTGTTGCCATCGTAACACACGTTGTAGGGATAACGTACATGGTCAATGAAGCGTTAACATTATGTTACCGTTTTACCGATATCGGCCCGCAGCGAGTAACGTTATGTTAGTGTGTTAGCGGAATTCTTGCTTACTGCCGTAACACATTTTAGACCGACAACGTACATACATGGTCCAATAAACGTTTACATAACACTATGTGTTAGTGTGTTAGCGGAATTACCAATATTACGTTATCATTGTGTTACCGTGTTAGTGACACCAGCCCGTAGCGAGCAACATTATGTTAGCATGTTACCTTATTCTTACTTGCTACCTTGGCACACTTCAGACTGATAACGTACATGGACAACTAAACCCTTACATAACACTACAGTACGCGACACCAGTTAAGAATCTCTAAATTATGATCAGGCTGGAATTGTTATGTAAGGCAGAGTGTGTCCTGCACCATTTTCAGTACAAAAGAGGTCATGTTCTTATTTTCGTCTGAAAAACCAGCCTTAATTTATTTACTGCCGAGTTTTTAAGTGCTGTCGCGTACTGCATGTTCGTGTGTCAGCGGAATTCCTTGCGGATATCCTAACACACATTCGAGGGTTAACGTAAGTATGTATATAGTCAATAAGACGTTGACATGTTTTTATGTTACCGTAGCAGCGGCAGCAGCAGTCCGTATATAGCGACATATTGCCAGGCACACCCTCCTATCGATGAGGGGGCTCTGGTGCTGTAAATATATCCTACAGCAGTAAGAGTGTGGTGGCACCTATGTTACGAAAATATCTGTTGTTGTGGACAGGTACGAATCACAGGTGCAGAGTTTTCGTCTTTCAATTATGCCGAATATCAATACCGCTTTGGGAAAACAGGAGACACACAATAAATTAAATACTTGTACAGAGGGTTCAAGGGTTAGACCGACAAGCCGAGCGTAAAGCGATCTATACTGATGCTACTGTTCTGCTGCTGCTGTACAGTACAGGACACCTAATAAGAAACAGGAACCATGGTCCCGGCTGGATTTCTTATTCGAGAGACGGTGTTTTCTACACGAATTTCAAGATAACGACGGCCGAATTTCTTATTTTCCTCTAAATCTCACACTGGCTTTCTTATCAGCCTGTTCCTCATTAGGTGTCCTGTACTGTATGCTGACGATATGTTTTGCTTGAAATAAAAATAAATAACTCAGACGGCACGTATACATAGATGTGCATTCGCGTGGTTCAGCACAATCAGTATTCACCCAGCGTGATGCATTGCAGATTTGACTACTGCAGGTACTGAGGTCGCGCCTTATATTCACTACGAGTAAATTACTACACAGTAGTAACTACTGTGTTACTGGGATGTCAGCAAAATTGGATAACACGGCTACATTTTGTTACTCCGCGACGCCGCTTTACCCCTAACACAGGTAACACATGTTAGAGCGTGGGAAGATCCAAAGGGTAACGTAGTAACATTACGTTGGATTGACTCCGGCCCCCACGGTAACTCAGTAACATAATGTTACGCCCGGATTGTTTGTTATGGTAACACAGTAAATAAAGTTAAACTCAGATATTTACTGACAGTAACACCGTAACATAATGTTAGGCAGACCTCGGCATCTAGGCTAACACCCTAACATAGTGTTACGTACAGGCCGGCTAAGACTGCAACGTATCTAACGTATGTTAAATGTTACATTATCCGACCTTAAGCCAATCAGACTGGGGGTCCGAATAACGTAGCGTTAGTAGTGCGGGACACTATGTTAGTGTTGTGTTAGTGTGTTATTTGTAACACAATGTTAACACTCATTGGAAGGGTAACACAATGTTAGTGTGTTATGTCTAACGTTCCGTGGACAGTGACATTATGTTATCGTGTTAGTAAATCTGCAGATATCGATCTGGGAATGTGAGAGTGATAACGTACGTGTTGGGTCAGAGCCTAACACTATGTTAAAGTGTTAGTTGAAGGACGGATCACGGTGTGACATGACGTTATTGCGTGTGCACGTTCGTGGGTTTCCAGTTAACACTGTGTTATCGCGTTACCGTGAGTGCCCCTCCAGTGTTAACACTCTGTTAGTACGTTGCCAAGTCGCTGTGTTAGGCCCCATAACGTAGATAAGCGTTTTCCGAGGTGTGAAGTCTTTAACAAAGTGTCAGAAGATCTGCTTAGCAAGGTGTAGTGTTAAGCAGCGCAGTGAAAGCTGCCGCACAAAACGTGGGAAACTAAGATAAAAGGTGAGAAACCAGGGGGGGAAAACCGAATCACTATCTATCATGGCGAGTGTAGGGGGGCGGGTCAGTTTTTTACTCAAACTGCTGTTAGTTGAATGACCTCCTCAGTAAACTAAAACCGATGTAGAGACGATATTATGCGCGATAGTGGCTGCCCTAAGTATGAGAGGGCCGAGGTGAGGACACCTGTATCACCTCTGTCTACACTACCGCTGCTTGAAATATCAACCGATAGTAGAGCTAAAAACGTCCAACAAAATATACCTGGTATATCAAACATCAGTACAAACGTAATCGTTTCCGTTGTGGTTAGCGTTTTCATGTTTTTCGAAGGGTTCATATACACCCGTGCACATTTCGTATTTTGGGGTTTGAGATATAGTGTGTTCCGGACAAGGAAGTATTTTTCTTTTTGTGCCAATAGCTGCGAACGAACGCGCGCTGGGATATGTTGAAGAACTCCCCACCTGATCAACGTACCCTAATTGCGTCGACGGAACACCAATGTCGTCTTTGCATGGTTCAGCGATGTATACGTCGTACCTTCGCGATGAAATCGCCCAACGGAATTTCAAGTTCCATCTGAGTCAAGGGCTGGTATCTGATTGGATACAGAGCTCGTTTGGAGGGCTTTAGTTGGTGTGGGTTCACCCCGATCATAGGGTCAGAGTGAGTAATACTGAGTGCATGGTGTACGCTGGCCTGATAGCCGTAGACATATTGGGTGCATGGCGTACCCTGCCCTGGTGCCTCTTGTGTTCATAATGGTGGTCGCGGCTTTCTGGTGCTTGTGTGGTGTTCGGAAACCGTTGACATATGTGAAGACCTGTGGCAGATGAACGACGACTGATCTTCATCCGGGCAGCAGACGTTGGGGCCCGCACAGGCCGTCGTGCTGTAATTTCGACATGGTTGGGTTCGGCGTTAACGAGTTTATGTTGTTCTATCGAATACCGACGTATTGTTGATCGCCTAGGAGTAGTGATATTTATTTCGAGGTGCACATAAACCTGTTTGGATCGGTTTTGCCATGGCTGGTGCCGATGTTGTTCTAGATATGACACCGATCGAGATCATTGACTAGCAAACACGAGTGAGTTAAGTGTTCTTGGGGAGGAGGGGATGGGGGGGGGGGGCATGAACTAATCATGTAAACATGGTTTTGCAAAGCTTATCGATGTCGTTCGGTGGGACTATGAGGTAACGGGGCGATAAGTCATGTAGAGACCAGAAGGCGCTCAGTCGTGGTGTATTACGACGACAACAAATCAGTGCACAAACGTGGAAGTTTGTCGCATTTCAATCACCTGGAAGAAGTGGTTATAAAACATTGGGCCACATAGAGGAACGACGCTTGGTGCGCATCTTGAGTTGCATGACCTTAACGTTTCAGAAATGAGTGTCAGGTCGTACATATTCAGTTTCAGCGGGTGTGGAATAAGACAACTTGGTTGAGATTGGTAATGCCTGTACGTTAAATCATAGACTCATATATACCGCCAAAACCTGTAATGAGGTGTACAGCATTTAATAGAGGTGCGGGTTGTTCGCACACGCAACACAACGTGGGATGTGTATAGGTCACGTGGCGTTACATGGCGGAACAAAATCCGTCATTAAGAGTGGAACAAGTGAGGCGCCATGTTTATCTGGTGCACTCCCTATTTGTGAATGACGAGGGCAATGCAATCGGTAAGTTTGTATGTGGGTTTTCAAGATGGAGTATTTTGCGTTGAACTGTTGGCGAACAGGTGCGGGTACAACAAGGCATATTGGTGCACGAGAGGGAGCGGAGCGCCAATATCTCCTAGAATATCACATTCTGTCCTGTCTGGTAATTCTCCGGTCCTTGGACCGGAGACTCAGAAAGCATAATCCCAAAAGTGAAGCCCGATTTTCAAGATAATAGGCGTGACAAAAGTGGCCCCAGTTTTCAAGTTACTCAGCGTGACAAAAAAGTGACCCCCGAAATCGAGTCAATAAGCGTGACAGAAAAGTGACCCCTTCAAATCAAACCACGGGTACCCCCTTGTCCCCTCGACCCTCAAAGATCGTTCTTGGCGCACAGCAGCTTGTCGCGACAGTTTTTGCATGACTCGACAGCCAAGCACACACCATGGGCCTCGGCCGAGTATCGGCAACTTGGTGAGCGCACGTCGAGCACAGCAGCACGCTGGCCGAGCACCCCTCCAGCAGACCCCGAGAAAAAACTGCGACTACTGGGAGTTCCACATTTATTACTACTATTTTTGAATAGGGGGCGGGGGTTCCTGATGGCTGTGGTGAGGCGCCTTGAAAGCAAGCCACGACGGTTGCATGACATGAACGCAAGCCACGACGCCTCGCCACCACGACGTGTATGAGTACATGCCACGCCAAGACCAACTGCTGTTGTTGTGGTTAGGCGCCGCGAAGAGACGCGCCGAGTGCGCTGTATTGGGCGTAGAACCCAAGCGTCCGAAGCCACGCTGGCTGCCTCTGGTCTGGCGGCGACACGCCGTGTGCGCTTAAGTTGACCTCTCTCTGGTACTTTGTATTTTGACACAACGAAGCATCCGAGCGTTGACTGACTGACTGCTGCTGTACTGCTGCTGCTGCTGCTGTGAAGTAGACGAGTACGGAGAGGCGCGCGCCGAGTGCGCTTCCCTTCGTGTCTAGGCCCGAGCCCTCGCAGCCGACTGTAGTTTGGCGACGGAGAGACGCACCGATCGTCGGCTGGTCTTCGGGCGCGAAGCAACGTCGCTGTGTCACCATCCAACCCATCGATCGTGCTGCTGCTGCTGCTGTTGTTGATGCTGCTCTTGCTTGCTGCGTGGATAACATCTTGAATTTAAAGACCATGCCATTTTTCGATCCGGTCAGATTTAGCACAAGCAAGAGGCCGTTTCCTATGCGGTTCGATTTCGAGCTTCAGATTTGTATTTTTCGATCTCAAAAACGAAAGCACCGTCCTATGTATGCAGTCCGATTGTGCAGTATACTCCGAGTATCGCGTGCATTTCGTACTCGGAGTACTTAAGAGTATGAGAGTACTGGCGGCTTGAATACTCGGAGTACTTGGAGTATGAGCAGTACTGAAGCCCCAAATACTTGGAGTACAAGGAGTACCCGCAGTATCGGACCCCGAAATACTCCGAGTACAAGCAGTATCGAGAGTGTTCATATCCGAAATACTCCGAGTACGAGCAGTATCCCGGAGTATTGAACCCCGAAATACTTTGAGTACACGAAGTACCTGAAGTGTTATATCTCCAATAATACTCCTTACTTTACTCCAAGGTACTCGGAGCAACATCTATCTGTGCAACATTGAAGACAACGAGGAACTACCCCTGTGCCCGCGGGAAAAACGCAGGACAAAGACTCGCAATTGTTTTCAGGACTGGGGACTAGCAACGCGAATGATACTGATTCGATTGCGATACTAACACTTGGACAAAACTTGCTCGATAATAATGGCCCTTTTTCAACACATATCTTTTAGTAAGACCGGAGACAAGCAACGCGAATGTTACTCATTCGATTGTGATACTAACACAATATTAATAGCCCACTGCAAACTACTATGGACATATACCGGTAGATGGTTGATCCACATCATCCATATTTAGGTGGCAGGGGTGGCCAGGCTTACATGTACCGTAAGTAACGCACCCGAACTGTAGGCAAATAATATACCACCCACAGCTCTATTGTTTAGTTATAATAGGGCATACGGCACAGCTTCAAATATCCATTCGGTTTGTACTGTTTCGAACGATAGGCAAGATACTCGAGTCCAGGGACTATTTATCGGCCTCAGCTCAGATGGTACAAAACTACAGTTGCCGGTTACAGTATGGTTATATCGATTGAGAAGGCTTATCAAGATGAATACCGCAGCCTTGTTTTCCAGGATAGGTTCACGTGTTCCTGCACCAGCATCAAAACACCTGTGGAGTAGGCGACTCAGACGAAGATCATGGTAGGTCACGCACGTTTAGTCTAGTAATATCCAACGGCTTGTGACCACTCGTGTTGGACGATACGCTCATTTACATACCACATTTGAAACATTAGCAAATACCGTTGTCGGGTCAGACCGGCCTGCTTGCACTCGTGCGCCAAACAAGAGGTAAATACATCAGGATCCAAACAACCCGCGGGTTGGGTCCCATGAAAAGCTAAACCTATGGCAACAACGGGCAGCGTCCTATGAACAGAGTTGGTTCGCAGCTACTGTGATTGTGTTGTTTACCTTTCTTGCTGTCATGTTGTAGAGTATAGATTTGTCATGTCTACCTTGACTCTAGTTGACTCCAAACGACACATGTTGCTATAGGTATTGAAACTGTTATGTGTTTGTTCAGTTTTGCTCCCGCGTTTCCTTACGTGTATATGTACCTGCGTGTACGAACTGCCTCGCCGAGGTCACGTACCACGTAAACGGCACCAATGCTGGGCGCAAGGAAGTATGGTCTAATTCAATTTAGACCTAGACCTGAGGGAGGTCATATTGCCAAGGGCCTCCTCGCCTGCTTAGCTTGGTCGATCAACAATGTAAGACCCACACAATAGGTTCATTGAGGAAGGTGTTTTCATCACTCCCCAGATAAAAGGGACATAATCAGAACTGCGAACAACACGGGGTAGTTGCTGTAGGTAAAGTTGTTAGTGTAGCATCATGCGAGTACGAGGTACGAGTACACACACGAAGTCAAGGTTTTGTATCTTTTGTCAGAGGTTTTCGTAGGTTCCAGCGCACACACTAACTGCTTCACCCACTTTTCACAGGACAAAGTGTTTCTTTTAGATCAACCAGAAAGAACCAGTTGCAGGACAAGGCGTGTTAACGAGCGGCCATAACCCAGTATTGTTCATTTTCCACTCAAAGGGAGCATTCATACCTCCAACTTGGCCGTGTCCGTCCGGTGAGTGACCTCAATAGAGCATTCGCCAGCCTTGAAGTGTACGTAGCGTAAAGGATAGTGTATACTACAACCCATCTTGTATACCACACCTCCACCGTATACTCCCCGGGTGGCTATTATTCTAAAATCCTAATCGACCAACCGAGTTATTACGCGTGGCAAGGGCGGGTGAAAAAAAGGACCCGAGACCCCCACTCACATTTTTGCATTTGGGGCCGATTTGGGGGGGGGGGGGGATATTTGTCAGTTCCTATACTAAATCCTATATAACCAATGCATTTTCCAGTTCCTATACTAAATCCTATATAACCAATGACTCAATCCTTGACTCAACCACAAGTTACTTGGTTTTTGAATGGGCAATTATCAGCCACTGCGGGTATTTGTCAGTCCCTATACTAAATCCTATATAACCAATACATTTTCCAGTTCCTATACTAAATCCTATATAACCAATGACTCAACCCTTGACTCAACCACAAGTTACTTGGTTTTTGAATGGGCACTTGTCAGCCACTGCGGGTATTTGTCAGTTCTTATACTAAATCCTATATAACCAATGAATTTTCCAGTTCCTATGCTAAATCCTATATAACCAATGACTTTTCCAGTTCCTATACTAAATCCTTTATAACCAATGACTCAAACCCTTGACTCAACCACAAGTTACTTGGTTTTAGAATGGGCACTTGTCAGCCACTGCGCCTAAAAGTAGCAAAGGTCGGACACTGACAAAGAAGCGGACGTGAAAGGAAACGAATTAAATTGGGGCAAGCCGAGGCGGGGGAGGGGGGCAGTTGCGACAAACCACAAACCCATGTTCCGTGTCTGACCGCAGTGCCCATTGCAACGGCCGCACGAGTGTGGTTGAGGGAGGGTAGCCGGATGATCTGCGTTGCAGTCATTCTTATGGGTTCTGCTCTCACTTCAATCGTAGACGGTGGGATTCCGGAAGGCCGAGAACGCTAAGAACAGTTGGATCAGAAATGACGTGGCGTCGTTCTTTTGTCAAGCACGCGAGATCCTTTAAAGGAACTACAGTAGTTCGCTCAAGTTGGCACGCACAAATTTGCGCCGAGTTCATTATGCACCTCGCGGACTGCAACGGACAAAGTGTTCCAATGTCTTGACTCATCCAACTCATCCGATTTTTCAGCACTTCGTTTGTTCGCCCTCCCTCCGACTCGACTATTATTGCAGATGAATTAAACCAAACACCACCCACTTTCAACACTGCTCACCATCCAAATGATTCATGAAACACACCAACAACACACGTAGGGCTCATGCGCATTGTTTCGACAACGTCTTGCTGAGCAGCTGACGCCCAAAGGCTGACAAATATGATGTTTAGTTTGAGCGAAAAATAAATGAAAAAGGGTGTGTTGGGGGGAGGGGGGGGTCTCGGGTCCTTTTTTTCACCCGCCCTTGCGCGTGGTACGATATATACCACACCCCCTGATGTAACGCCTCATTATCATTATGACACCCCCAAGTTATCACCGCGTGTGAAAGCGTGCCGATCAACACAACCATTACCGGTACCGGGACAGCACAGCAGCAGCAGCACACCGGGTGTGCTAGAATACCACAGCGTTCCGTATGGAGGATACCAGCATGGAGGTGGAGGAGGCACAGAGCCGTAGTTGAAGCGTTGCCCATCGCAACGGTAAAAATGTGGCCACGTCTCAGACAGCTGCTGCTGCGGCTCCAGGCTCGATGTCGTCATTTTGTTGCCAGTCTGCCTAGAATATGGCAGCAATATTTGTTTGGAACAACTGTTGTCACCCCCGCATGTTATCACATCCCTACAGTATACCACCCCGGGTGGTGAATATTCCAAAATCCCAAACGACCACCCACGTTATCACAGGGGGTACGATGTATACCACACGCCCACCGTATACCACCCTGGGTGTTAAACTACCACAACCGATAATATTATCATCGGGGGTGTGGTATACACTGTCATACACGGTACTTCTCTGATGTTAATCTTGTGCTAAATACGTCTTGCGGTAGTCTCGCTGTGGTGTTCCGCACAAGCCGTCGTCACGGATATCGAGGTGCAGCCGTAGACACCCGAAGATATCACGACGTTGCTGGACGAAACGCGAACTGCAACGACCGCCATGTTGGTTGGTTTGCGGGAGTGTTTGATTGATGCACCTCGGGTATGATACCATTACTTGAAAACATTTACCCAAACCTCACAACAGGGCATCCACTAGTTTTAAAATAGTAGCGCATATGATGTTAACAACCCACCTTTCTCGCGGACAAGCATGGAGATGTAGGAATAAAAGTAGCTGTAGAACCGGGGCCTTATTCTGCACAAGCGAGCTTTTATCAAAACGGCGGTACACCCACTAAATGTACCATGACCTCACTCGGGTGCCGTGAAACCTCCGACAATACACCTGAACGGCAGTATAGCGCTAGAACACGTGGGGTGTGCGTAAGGAGTTGCCAAGAAACTCCACACAGAATAAAATTTCTTCACATCAACGGCACCGTTTCAGTACTAATCCCAACAGTGCGAACGTCACTTGGTATGGTGTTGTACTAAAGCATGCCCTGACATAAGTAGCGGCACTTGAGCGCTGGCAGAGCCAATTCTCATAGTGTGTCGCGCACGGCATAGCCTGTGCTCCTTGTTTTGCATAGCGCTTTTGATGGTGGGCGTACAGTGCATGCATCATGTGTGGGTGTATCGTTCAAGTTTGATAGCTGTGCGAACTTCTACAGTCCGTGCATGTGTTGCGCCTCGATTCGTACTGCCGTATAGATGTACTGGCGCGAAATATCAGTAAAATCAGGTATGTACGTTAGTTCTATCTTTTCTGAAAATCCTTTTGCTGCATTGTCAAACAATCTGTCGTCTTGGATATCGAGGCCTAACAGGAACAACCGTCTTGGATACCGAGTAGTGGTTACCTTCAAAGGCTACTATCATTGGTTCCCAAGTTCAAATCCCACCGTATTGAGAGAGAGTGACTTTATTTTAAGACCAAAAACAGAACCAATTGCTGAGAGCGTCTTCGTGGCGTGGGTAGGCGGAATCCGACGCACGTCGACGAGGGAATAAAGGTATGAAATGTTCTCGCGATAAAATGCAAGACAAGAACTGTAGTGGGAGAGGACGGAGAAGAACCAGCTTTGTGACCCCGGATCTGAGTTCCGACTAGGAAAGAGAGAGAACGGAAAGGCGACGATAATAAATAGGATGGACAAAAAACAAAACAAAAAATCTGCAGCTCTAGACCAATGGGGAGGGGACGAGTTTAACGGACATTATGCCTACTGCAACCCGGCCATATCGTCTAGTTCGCTGATCAACTTTTGCGCTTTGATGATAATGGTAACGATGGTGATTCTTATGAGCACGTTATGGTAACCGTGATGATGATCATGAGGATATCACACCACTTGTTTTCTATTAAAAACACCACAGCAGTTTTCCTAGATCACTTATTTCGTTTTTGAATCACAAAAAAAGGTTGTCGATATAAGAAATTGAGACAGTTACAAAAATGACAGGTTCAACGCCGTACCTGTAAATAGGGGGTAGGTACCGACCGTGGGTGCTATGCATCCAGTAATTTAATCGCACGTACATTATATTTATGCTATGTATAGGTACCCCGTGTCTGGTACATTGTTTTTGTTGATTTCGTGGAAGAAACAAAAATTGTTCATAGAGTCGCAGAAGCTTCTATGAAAGGCTTCCATGGGAACTTTCACGCGACCCGAAATATTCTGCTCTTGGGGCCCGGTATTCGGTCGTATTTCATGCAATATGTTTTGAGTTTTGTTTATGGGGCCTCCGTTGACTCTGCCTATTATTTCAATGCGGGGAATCTTGGTAGCTCGTCCTGGATATCGATTCCCCTCCGTTTCAAGTATTTCTTCTCCGCGGCGGTGTATGGCGTTTTTATCTGTATTGTGCGGTAAGCTGTAAACTGCCCACCGTTTATTGGGCCTACGTAGTACCTAGGAATACACCGACAGCAACAACGATCTCGACGGATCTCTGCTGTATTAAATTCCCCGTACATAACTGTACGAGTTTGGTAGCACTATGGCAGTGTTTGATTGTATAGTTCGGTGATTACGCTATCCGGGTGAAGGGGTTGAGCTCCGAACGTGTGGCGTGTGACGTTCCTGTAATGGGCAACATATGTCGAATTACTGATCGGGCGAAAGGCTTGAGCGGTACACAAACAGAGCGTACGCCGAGCGCTATGACTCCACACCGTAGTATATTTGGCGTACTCTTTGGACGATGTTCCTTGTTGAAACCTCACAACCTCCCGGTCAAGGTATCCCTGCCCGTTGTTGGGATGGATACGTGTTTTAAATATACTGCTGCCTTCTGGATAATGTTATACTCAGAATACAACATCTCTAGGTGTTCTTGTGTAGGCTGCGGCCATGTGGTTGTTGTCGGACTGACGTCCTTGGAGTATCTCACATTGGCATGAGATACGTATTGGCCTCTGGTATGCTGTAAGCGGCCCTTCAACCCTAAAACTGCTATTTATTGGGTAGGTCAGCACCAGTCGGATGCATTCCCATCGTCAGTGTATAAGGCACTCAATACTTTTGTTCTGGGTGTATGCCAAACATCTAATCACACCCAACGTGGTGAATATGCACGCGACGCGTGCTACAATAGAGATATCACTTTTTGGGTAAAATGATTTCTGAATGGTCGCGCTGCTTAACTCAAAATCGGCGGACTGTCATAATTTCGTTGCATTCTTGTTCCTTTTTGCTTCGGCCATGGGATTTTCAATCAAATAGGACTTTTCCTTTCCGCCCTTAATTCCCTTAATGATCACTTTGGGGTGAGGTGTAGAGCTCTTCAACTAACCACCCATAGAAGGCAAAAACATGGCGCACCTCTATCGTAGCATGCGTCACGTGGGCGGACCCTAATGAAGGTTTCAGTGCTTTTCGCTGACTACATCGACAACAAGTGTGTGGCGCTCAACCGAGCGCATCGTCGGTATACTCTCACGCTTTCCTTATCACCGTCCCCTGTTTTTGACCGCTTCAAAACAGAAACAATAATGACGCAATGCTCATATATTTCCTGCCGAAAGCGCCCCAACTTCAATTTCGAGGGCAACAGGACAGCGAGGTACTGCAAGCAACATGCTGTGACCGGTATGGTAAACTTCCTGACCAGGCGTTGCTCACAGGGATCCTGCATGAAACAACCAAACTTCAACACGGAGGGCAGCAAGACAGCGAAATACTGCAAGAAACATCCTGAGACCGGCATGGTAGACGTCTACGGCAGACGTTGCTCACATGACACCTGTGCGAAGCGCGCGAGCTTCGGTGTCGTCGGCACAAGCAAGGCAGTGTACTGCAAGCAACATGCGGACATTGGCATGGTGGATGTCTGCAGCAAACGGTGCTCGTACGAGTCCTGCCCGAAGCGCCCAAGCTTCAATATTGTCGGGAGCAAGAAACCCTCGTTCTGCAAACAGCATGCTTGCGAGGGGATGATAGGCGTCCGCAACAAACGTTGTTCACATGACGCATGCTCCCGCAGTCCTCTATGGGGTGTACTTTCTGTCCGTACTGCCTCTGTATGCAGAGACCATAAAAGCGATCTTCCGGATGGTCAGGTGATCAACTTCAGAGCAGAGTGCAAGGTGATGCGTTGTTCCAAACTTTCTAAGTGGGGAGTCGCCGGCAAGCAGCCTACCCACTGTCCCGAGCACGGCCAACTCGAAAATGGGCTCGTCTGTACAGTGGGGGCAGATAGCATCAAGAATAAACACTCTCGTGGCTCGCCCGGCGGTGCTTCAAGGAGGGTCCCCTTTCACGTCAAGGCTGAGTGCATGTTTTGATATGTTGGGGTGTATACGTGCTGTAATAGTAGGGTCAGTGGTTGGGAGCTTCACAGTTGTTCTTTGCTAAAGCATTTGATGTTTGCAGTAATGTTTTAACACAAGGCTCGGTTTTCGAAGGGGTGCCATCTATCTTGCTTCGGTACGCGTAGCGGAGCTTTTCACGGCGCAGCAGAGGCTACTCGGTATAAGAGGAAGGGTACCTATTAATAGACGCATGCTACGAAAAAGGTACCTGGTAGGACGTTTTGCCCACAACAGTTTCAGAACGACAGGGCTACTTGATCTTTAATCGTCGTAGTATCTTTATGATGTTGCAGAATTGCTCACTGTTTTCTTAGGCCATGGAAGGGTTGTCGGATATACAGCACTTTTATATTGCTCCAAAATACTGTGTTTGACCTAATAGTAGCGTGGAGATCCTCAGGTGATAAGAGTCAGAAACATCAGAGTTCACCTCTACCGTGGCATGCACCCTTCCCCACGTCGTGCACAGCGCGTTATGCGATCATAATCTTGGCGCGGGCCACGAAAAGTCTCCATGAAGGGGGGCATCATCGGGGGACCTATACGCAGAGGCTTGTGCAATGCAATGCATTTCTGTGTCGGTACCATGACCACAATGACAGCCAAACGAACCAAAGAGACGGCAAGGCCCAACAGGGTGGGGGGGTGGGTGGTCGGCAAGAAGTTTAATTTCAGGGTTTTTTGCGGGAAGAGGGTTTGCTTGAGATTGTTTACATGGGGGGGGGGATACTGCTTTTCCACCCGTCCACTAATTGGATACAGCGCCGCTATCGGGTGTTGGTAGTGGGGTTTGGCAATTTGAAGGGTGTAGTGAATGCTCTGTTTGGAGGTGGCCGTTATTATCCGCCGAAAACGTAAGTTTCAGAGTATAACAATGTGCTTTAAAATATCGTATCCACGGATAACAGATCACTGTCGCCGATGAAACTAGTATATCCTTCACTAATCTGGAATACCAGTGCTTCGCCGATGTTGCTGCGGAAATACGTGAGAGTGCAGCTAAGGGATTGCCGTAGCGGTTCACGGGTGCATGCTGTATCCCAAGTATGATAATGAATAACTCCGTATATGCTAAAATAGAGTCTGTAACACTATTGGTCTACACTCAATGTCGCTTGGCGATACAGGTTAGACTCATATGTAATAAATCAGAGCAATGACACCTCAAGAGTGGCGGCTTGTTTTATCTGCTCCTCACACAGCTCTATATTCATAGTACGTCACTTGAACCGTGACATATTAAAACGCTGGTCGCAAAGCCTGGCCAGCTTCCAATTGTCCTGATTATAGTGAAGTAGACATATAATACGTATACGAGTAAATGTTATAATTCTACCCAGTAGTTAATAACCTTAGCAGCAACGGCCACAAAAATAGATATTCGATAAAAAACCAGAACATGCAGCCTCTGTTGTGCCGTAGGTCTTCAATACTTCGTCTCGCCTTCTCCAGTTTATGTTTTTTCCAAAATGTCAATAGCAAGAAACATTTTGCCCTGTGCACTATGCCATGACTTACTGTCCCATATTTAACGTAATATACATTCCCAATGAGAATAGGCCCTCTTATCGTAACATACCACAAATTATATAACGAGCTGTGACATGCTCGCATTATTGCCCTTATATTTCATGTTCATTCGATAAATAGTTCAAGACCATTGCAACTGAGCAGTAGAGCTTCCAGTTACGCGATGTTGAAGAAGTTCGTGTGTTCACCTTCTCTGGACGGTGTTCTACTAGCGGCGATTAATGACTGCTGTCGGTAACTACAATTGTAGTCATTGAAAAAATGAAAAATCTTCAAGAGTTTGTTCTTGACGTGTATGAGGCTTAATGCTTTGTGGCACCGTATCAATAGGGCATGGATATCAGTGCATGTTAAATGAACGTCTGGTCCGAACGACTTTGGCAACATATTATGTAGTCAGCGATTTATTTTTGCTTTCTACGGCGCGGGACCTTTGCGGTGGAGGATATTCCAAATATAATTTATTACAACATTCTTCGTTTACATACGACATCTTCAAAGTAAAACCCCGAGTGACCCTCACCGTCTCCACGAGGCGTGCACAGCCTCGTGTACGATAGCGCATATTTTGTTATTAAGACTTCTGACGAAAGGTAGTCTAGGCGAAATTAGGCCGCTTTAGAGAACAAAAAACAAAACTAGTAAACGTCCACGTCCGCCATTCATTGGTTCGGTGCACACCTAACGATACTCCCACGATGTCCCAAGTCAAACCACATTGCGACAAAAATCTACCCGATATGCAGCTGTAAAATAACTCAGCAAGGTAGAAAGGAATGCGCTATATTTAAGGAGTTGACCCGTATAATGTACTTGATGCGGTGCGGGACAGCCGCTGCCCGTGATTTCACTAGTCGCGACTGGTATTAGTATAGCATCGAACGCGTTGCTGGTACTGCCTGTTCATCGGCGACCGCACATTACGCGACCGTACGTCACAAGATGTAAATATTGTAAATAGCTCTTCTTGCAAACACACGCTACAGTCCAAGTCAAGTAGGTGTTCACTGGGTGCCGCCTGACGACGCAATGAATGAATTCCGTCTTACCTAGTAAATCGTACGTGACGTGGTCAAACCGCATACCGTGGTATATCACGCTATCAACTCGAATGGGGTGAAAGGGAATAGGCGCAAGTGACCCTCGTTTTCCCCTTTGAAAGTATACTCCCAGACGACGGCGCATCCATTGTAGTAATTCCGTCCTACATCTGATTTCCTCGCGTACGCCAACATAGTATTGGTCACCCATATAAACGCCTGTCTGTGTGTAAACCATTTCACGGCAAGCGCAGCAAACTATGAACCGCAGTTATCTGACAGAACGAGTCGTGTATGGATGGATACACTCCTGTTGTGCGCTCTCCAACGCAAATTTCCTCTACAATCGGAAACAGTGGGTTAATCGCATGTCGAACATATTTTCACTTCACGTTTTCTGAGTCGTAGTATCAATATTATCCTCTCTTCGGCCAGGTACCTGTATCGCAGCTCGCTGCAAACCTCGAAGTATCTCGACCACCCGATGTTACGGTCTTTTCCTACCCACTATGATATCGGCCGGGTTCCTAACTACAGTAGTACGGCCTACAGTTGTCTGAAACGACCAAATATCCGAAGAGTACGCCATCATTCGACTCCGCCGACACCAAGGTAATGCGAGACTACTGTTTACAGAACTCTCATATATGTTCTACTTCACACTGCCACTTGCCCCCGGCTGTTAACACAACGATACGAGGAACGGCGACCATGATCGGGAAAACAGGAAGGCATGATAAATACGCAAGCACAATATAAGCATCTCTGCCGACCGATACAGAGGGCGACCACGGCTCACGAGCGTCGTAAGATTGCACACGCGCACAGTACCAATATCTTCCTGGTCACCCCTATGGCTCTAAGAGCACACCATTGCCTCGTCGAACCTGTTACCTTCGCGGAGTTTCCATTTATGTTTCGTTGGAGTTATACGTCACATCACCAACGAAGCAGCGCACGGCGTGCGCCACCTGCGAATCGATGGAGATCAGTTCGTGTGATCCCACCACCAGGACGCACCTCAGACAAAAACTCAACGACAAAGCCTCTCCAGCCCCCACGAGGTCACAAAGGATTCCCCGGCGACGAGCATAACGAACGAAACCGGTAAGAGGACCAGGCGAAGCGTTACTGCCCCTACGCCGACTTGTGCAATAAAGTCTGAACGCCCACGGGACCATTAGGAGGCGTGACCGGTAGCTCTACCTCTGCGTGCAATCAAACGAAGTACTGCGCCGCCGCAGGTATACTGGAAAACAGTTTTGACGCTTAATATGACAAGGCGAGCCCGTTCAATAATAGGGCGTGCAACCATCCGAGTCACTTGACGTCTAAACCAATCCAAAGCTCGTCACCAATCATAAACATGTGAAACGTACTACGCAATGGGTGAACAGATGCGTGTGTGCACCAAGCAAAGCTCGCGGCTGGGCCGCCGGCGTACTGGAAATCATGGTGTATGTACAACCACGACCCCTCGCCCCGACGAGACATTGCTCCTTACTTTGGCTTTGTCACCGACCGACGGAGCCCGCCCTCCCTATCCAAGTAGGCAAGGCGCTGTCGACGAAACGTTCGGCGTCCTAACCGACAGCGACGACCCTTCATCTATGCGTTACAGTCGCCGGTCAAGTTGTAGCTCGCGTACACCCGCTGCCGATGACGCCAGCAAAACACGCTCGATGGGTGCAGTCGACAGCGACAAGGCTGGGTCACCAATTTGTTTGCAATGGTGTGAGGTTAGAAGGAGTGGATAATTAATATTCACCCCAGTAGCTTTCTAGGCTCCGCCTAGTGTGCATGCTATGTTGTGCGACGACCCGATGTTCGTCCGTACAACGTAACAGTCGGTCATCGACCAAATATATGGAAGTACAAAGAGTTAGTTATAAATCGTGTTATAATGGTGCCCCGCTCAACATGGGTTGATAATACTATGCTCACCACCCTGCCCCCCAAACTGAACACCACCAATATCAGGATGCGGATTCGCCGCAACAGGAGGCACTTTTTCATATCAGCAAGACGGCCACCCGGACGTAGAAGCACCAAAGGTCTGTCGTATAACCACGGACAGTATATGTGTTTATTCAACATGTTTCAGAATGATGGCTTTTCCAGACCTCAGAACAAATAACAAATACGACGTGTTGTCCCCAGTCCCCTTGTTTGCAACGTGACCAGTCTCGCGGCATCAAGGTTCACAGAACACGCGACTGTCGTCGGTGCTAAAACTTCCTATGAATTTTATGATCGTGTGTTCGCACGATATTAACTTGAAATAGAGATAACACATATATACCAACAGGTTACATAAATATGTTGTGACCTGTCAGTTTCGGACCGTGAGAAAACAGAAACCGAATGTGTTGTCCCATGTAGGAAGTTGGGAGTTTCAGCCGCACAACGGTGACTTATCCGCGTAGAACACGGGGCTGTCATCGGTGTGGGCACTGCGTATTCCACTACACTATCTTGGTTCCGTAATTGGCTATAGAAGACAATGATAACATTCAATCAAAGATATCAGTTCTTAAACGTACGGGATTCTACCAATTTCAGACCGAAGACATCCTGATTCATACTGTGTGGTTGCATGTGACGGGGGTTAACAACATAAACCGTATTAGCGGCCAGCCAACTTCTTAGCCCACACTAATGTCTTCGATGCCGGAACGGCATATTGGTGCACTCCTTACGTGTGTATCAACAGCCCATGGACCATTCCATCATTAAGATGCACGGGGTGCCTGGTATCGCGGCCAAAGGTTTGTGCTCTGGCCGAGATAGTCTCCGGTGCGACCAAAACAATATAATGGGCTGGTGACATGAGGAATAAATCAGCAACCCCAATTCGCTTCACATTGGGCTGTCTTCGAAGCTGCAACTGCGTATTACTCCTTTCCTCTCCTCGTGTGTTTTCGTACCTCAAGTAACGCGGTGTAGACAAAACAACGTACCTAAGTACACGTCGGCTACGGGTCAGTCATTTGGCGGTTTCGGACTGTGTGGGACCCCAGGAGTACTGTACTGGCCCCTTGCCGGTGTTGACAACATAACCAGCGACACGGCCGTATATTTGTCGATGTCAGGGTGGGGTAGTAAACCCACTCATATGCCAAGTACAACCAACGAGTTTCCGGTCTTGACGATAAGATACGTAGCGTGCTCCATGACGTTTATGATTGCTCTCATATTCATCACTCACAATCCCTCTGGCAACATTTAGTTGCTTGAACTGGGGATAGATATATGTCTACTCGACACTGCTGCGGTTTCATTGATTTCCACAACAATATGTGGATTCCGATGTGTGCTTGTTTAGCCTGCAGGGACATATCTCGTCCTTTACCAGCGCTGTTTTTGCAAGTGTGTGAGCTTGCGTGACCGCACATTCATATATCTAACGGGGGCGCATCACGACGAATGCAACACATGGCACAATAACCAACCCTATGCACACACACCGTGTACTGGTTGTATGCCAAGCACTTGCGTTGAACTCAACCTTCTAAATATGCATGATTCAGGCGTCTGTTGCGTATGTGTGGTCCTGGGTTGTTTATTCCACAAACATGTGCTGTTCGTGGAGCTGACTCCAACGCTATGGTCGTGTGTCCTCTAGCTTTTCTCACCCCCCCCGGAATATAACCTGCTCAACCAGTAATAGTGATGACACGTTGCTCACACACTTCCTGCCAGAAGCGGTCGAACTGCAACACCGACGGCACTAGGGTACTGAGATACTGCAAGCAACATGCTGAAACAGGCATTGTAGACGTCGTTAGCAAGTGTTGCCCACACGCTTCCTGAATCAAGCGAGAAAGCGGCAATATCAAAGGCGACAAAGGGGCAATACACTGCAACCAATCAAATTTCGAGACCGCCATTGTCGATATATGCAGGAGGCAATGCTTACACGACACCTGCAGACGTCGGTCGATGTTCAATGTCGCCGGCAATGAGAAGATAATGTACCGCAAGCAGCATGCTCATGAAGGCATGGTCAACGTCATCAGAATAGCGTTGCAGGTACAGGGCTTGAACGAGACAACCGACCTAAAACAAAGTCGGCAACATAAAGCCGGTGTACTGCAAACAACGTCCTGATAGTAGGACATCCATATCGTATGTTTGCTAACATTATATCTGCACAAGGCGCGATACATTTGAGCTCGTCGGCACCAAGAGACCGCCGTACTGTAAGCAGCACACTATCGAAGGTATGGTGGTTGTCGACACTATATGTTGCTCAAACGATTCGTGCCCGACTTACCCGACCTCGAAGGTAGCAGGTAACAAGAAGAGATTGCTTTGCAAGCAACAGGTCGTCCACGGTGTAGTGGACTTCGTCAACTGAACCTGCTCTCATTAATTCTGCACGGGGCAACCGAGCTTCAATGTCGTCGGCACAGAAAACCGGCCTACTGCAAGAAACACGCCCACGACGGTATGATGAAGGTTGTACGCCCTAAGCTACTCATAAAACTAGTGCCTGACGTTCCCGACATTTAATGCCGCGGTCAGCTTTGTTAACTGATTTCTAAGAGCTCCTACACTATTATCAGTGAAATCAAACGCAGGTCAAGTCGTGCAAACATCGTATGTTGATACCACGGTACGAGTGACTTACTGACAGCATTAAGCTTTTTATCTTAGGAGTCGAGAAATATAAGCCGCCACCCTAAAGGTGTCATTACTCCGAATTCCAACGATATAGTACACATGAGGCCAACTTGTATTGCCAAGCGACATTGGGTGTCGACGAAGTGTGTCTCAGCCCGTTCTGACAGATGCGAAGCTAGTATTGATCATTTTCAGCATACAGCAAACCTACCGGAATCCCTCAGCTGCGCTCTCACCCATTTCTACAACCGTATCGGTAAAGGAGTGTTCCAAATTGTATCAAACAGTAATCGTTTGACTCGGTGGCAGTGCTCTACTATGGGTGGATACACTATCGTAAAGCACGATATGGTTTAATAACATTCAATTGCGACTCGTTACAATAATCGTAAATACATATCCAAGTGTCTTGCTGAGCAACTCGCCTGTACTGGAGAATAACGGTCACCTATAAAAAATGCCTTGCCTCTAAATGTGAAATCGCCAATCTCCATAATCCACACCAGATAGCCGCGGTATATCCTGTTATTGAACTACAGTAACGAAGGGAGATCGTACCGACATCACCAATCCAGTACATTGTACAAGGCTCTGCGTCTAGGTGCCCCGATGCGCCCTTTATGGAGGCGTCTCGTGGACCTCGCCAAGTTATGGCTTCAAAACGCGCGAGGCACAACGCACGAATAACCGTACTATGGTATGCTACGGTAGAAATGCACTCTGATGTTTCTGACTCTTCTCACCCAAGGTTTCATATACCAATAGTAAGCAAACTACTGATTTTGAAGGAAGATAAAAGTGCTGTATGTCCGACGAAGCTTTTCATGGCTTAAGTATAAAATGATAAATCCTGCAACACACTAATAATATTACGATGATTTTGGACTAAAGAACCCTGTCAATCAGAACCTGTTATAGCCAAAACGCGCTACCATGCACCCCTATCGTTGCACGCGTCTAGGAACCCCGCCTTATATATTGGGTTGGTCTCATCGTACCTGTTAACATCTGCGGTACGTTTCCCGGAAAAAAGCATATGGCACCCCGAAAAAAAAACAAAGCAAACAAACAAACGCTACCTTTTAGTACTATTTTGTCTCCTTTCTCTCCCACCACGGTTCGGGCCTTGCATTTTTATCGCGAGAAAATTTCAGCAGTTTCTCTCGTCGTCGACACTCATCGAGTGATGCCTGCCCACGCTACTAATGATACGCGATCGCAGCAATTGATTCTGTTTTTCATTTAATATTGCATACAAACTCAAACCTCCGACCGACGTGGGGATTGCAACCCCTAAATCAACTATTAGTAGTTTTCGAGGGTACCACTAGAACATGGGCGCAAAACAATGAAACGCTTGAATTATGGCCAACTGTGAAGGCCCCAAACACTGACATAACTATTACGACACGATTTCACTGAAACACAACAAAAGTGCATTCAGATTTTACGTGGCAGGGGTCTCTCTGTCCGGCCCCGCCGGGCGAGATACTAGAGTTTTTCATGACGCATTCAACTCCCACAGCACGGACGAGCCTAATTACAAGTTGGCCGTGACCGGGACAGCGGGTAGGCTGCTTGCCGGCGACCACCCACCTACATAGTTTAGAACAGCCAATCACCTCGCACGTTGATCTGAAGATGATCACCTGACGGGCCGGAAGATCGCCTTTATGGTCTGCGCACACCGAGCCAGCACCGGCAGAAAGTACACCCCATAGGGGAAAGCGGGAGCATGCGTCATGTAAACAACGGTTGGTGCGGACGTCTAGAAATGTCAACCGCCCGCACTTCCCTGGTCTATATGTAATATCTGGACGTTATGAGGTTAAAGTAATCAGGGTTAGGGTTATCTGGACGTTATTTCTTCGCTTCACCACGTGCCTGCGTGCAATAACATACCGTGGCTGCCGGTACCGGCGTGCGCTGGTCAGATATGTTGGGCATACACATCTCCCTTGAAGTTGCCGTCGTCGCGCGCTAATTCCACGAATTGGACTGAATGAGATTCAGTGGAATCCATGCGCACGGTGACCCCGCCCCGAATGTATATTATCAGCTTGACGACAAATATTGTGCGCGTGTAGGGCAGATTGGCGTAAAGTATATGCTTACTTTAGTACACACCCCAACCAGCCAACATGTCGGATATCAATGCAGAAATTGCGGATTAAAACCTTATTTCGGCATATGTCTGACCTCCGTCATCGTGATGCAATCATGGTGCAAAGGTGTAATCTCTACCGTAGTTCCCACCACAGCCATCGCAAATTTGGCGTTTGGCACGCTTCGGACAAAGCCGGACATTACAGCCGCATGATTTGGTCTTGGTTGTCGTCGCTCATTTATCTCTAGATCAGAACGATCGTTTACTCCCCATCAACGCTGCATGCCGGATATGTGAATCGGTCACGGATTTCATATGCTGTTCTATCTTTAGATTGGACGTGTATAAACGCCATAAACTTGCGGATTGTGTGCTACCACGTTTTACTGCTTGAATGGCAGGACGCGCCCCTTTCGAAAGTCAAGGGACCCGAGCTGTAGTAGTAGTAGTAATAGTAGCAGTAGTAGTAGTAGTAGTAGTAGTAGTAGTAGTAGTAGTAGTAGTAGTAATAGGAGTAGTACGTTTCTAGCGAGCGACACTAACACAGACGGGGTACTTCTACTGAAATGTGATAGTCGCATCAAGCGGCCGCCGATTCTTCTACTGCAAAAATATTAGTTAGAGCAGACGGGCCGGTTGATGCTGTCCTGATGCTGCTGGTTGTAACCTCTAATGCTTGCGACGTTCCACCGGCATGTGACTGTATTTCCTATTAGTTAACCTACGTATACCGGCTTCGCACGACTGCCCGGCTCCACCAGACGAGCTCTGTGCCTGTTCACCGGTGCGATTGTTAATGTGTAGCGAGGTTGGCAAAATGGCAGGGGGTAAGCCTGCTCTTGCGCTTGACTTGCTGCACGTCATCATACATTATTGACGGGATGACCTTCTGTCGTTGGCCAAGCAACAAACCTTGCACTATAGCAATGCAAAACACCGATTGATCTGTTCTCATTGTTGGTTTTGATGAGCCTACACGATTGCCCATACAAGGTCTGTAATTTAGGGAAATCAACATTGTACTGGAAATAATATGCCTTATGTTTAACGGCGCTGCTTAATCGGTGTTTGCCGGGCCACCTTCGCCGAATACGAGTCACGAATAGTCAGCCGGCATTGCCATTGGTTGTCATCGAAGCACCCTAAACTAAGTTTATAATGTATTGACGCATACACCTATATTACGGTATATATCCTTGCGAAGGTTTTTACAGTAGGTATGGCTGCCTCACACAGGGTTCATGCCCTAACGGGCACCGTGCAAATAGGAAAAAAAAATAATCTCAAGTCTAATCTACAGCGTGGTAGTATAAATCACTTGCTCATGGTCTGATGGCCCTGAAGACTCTCACTACAGCGGCGTACAAGGTATACGCTCCAACTACATTGATGGCACATCGCCGGATTTGACGGTGTCCAAATGCGCACCCAAGGAACCCCTCGTACTAGCCAACGCCCTGTATACACGGGCGTATGGGAGCAGCGGTGGATGTCTACTGTGAAATTAATTGGGTGCGATGACGGGTTAAGTGCTAATCCATTCGTGTAATCGGCCTACAAGCTACATGTAGAGTACGGGGTACATGTGGCACATAAACTATGGGATATGTTGTCCCCTGCCTTCCACACCTATCTCTTCCGATGTCAGTTATCTACCTCGGAATAGGTCTATGGTCTGGCCTTTGGTGCGGTGGTTAATCAGCCGTGCACGGACGCGAGCAGTCCGGTGCCATGAAGCCAAACCCGCTCCAGGGGGCCTTATGTCCTTGTACAATGCAACATACCATTGATGCTTCATGTACAGCATACGTCGGACGATGTAAATGTGTTCCATGAACAGTCACACGTAATATATTAAAGGCCACCAGAGCGATCTTCCATACGTTTGCCACGAGCAGCGAGCCGTTCCTTGGCATCGAGCGCATCATTCGCTATCGTCACCACAAGTCGTTGCCTGACAGGTGTTGACCGTGGTGTATATGTCGGTTCCTTTTAGGTGATGCACGATGTGGTTTGTGAAAAGCGCTACAACAGAGGTGGCACTTTTACTTTGCTCCCAAGTCAGTCTTTGGGCCATGTATAGAGCCCCTTGAGTGGCCACTCTTAGAAGACACATGGTAAAACTTTACAGTGGCATGCGTCTTACAACAATGTGTCTTAACGTCGCGGCTGCTTAAGTAACCGATATTAATAACCACGTCGAATTTCCAGGTAGCAGCAGACAATATACCACGTGTAAAAACTCTTGACGACTAACCCCGTGGGTTTATCAATCACTAATATACACCCCTTAGTTTTGCTCGAGACATATGATTTTGCCAGCATGGAAAAATGGCCCTTTGCCTGGAGCAACTAAACCAAGTGGCTTAAATATTATCGGGCGTGGTAACGTATGGCTTGCGATGAAGTAACACATATCCTCACTCGTGCCACAGTAAATACATGACAACCCTAATGAGAAATAAAATAAAAATGTAGAAATATTATGTTTTCGCGACCCTATAATCCGTGTTTTCTTTGCGTGGATTTGTCGAACTGCTTGTGGACACAAGTCAGCCCAACGACGAAATATTCTAGACAACGCCTCTGCTGAAACTGTGAGGGATTTTACAGCTGACGAAATCTCCGGAGAAAATGGGACGTTGCTCTCATGCGTCTTGCACTAGACGAGCTTCCTATAATTTCAAGAGCAGCAGAGCGGCGTACAGCACACAGCATGCTGCCGACGACATGGCAAATGTTAGGTACAGGAGTTGGCATCACGAGGTATGCACCAAGCGAACGAGCTTCAACCACGTGGGCATTTAGTCGGCGGTGTACTGCAGCCATCATGCTGCCGAAAGCATGGTGAATATTTATAGCAGGCGTTGCTCATATGATGTATGCACCAAGACACCGAGTTTCAACGTCAAGGGCAGCAAAGCGGCGTTGTACTGCTGTCAACGTGCTGCCGTCGGCATGATGAACATTTACAGCAGGCTTTGCTCACCGGAGCTGTGCACCAAGATACCGAGCTTCAATGTCGAGCGCAGTAAAGCGGCTGTATACTGCGGCCAACATGCTGCCGAAGACATGGAAAACATATTTACAGTAGGCGTTGCTCACATAATGTATGCATCAATATACCGAGTTTAAAGGCCGAGGGCAGTACAGCGGCGAAGTACTGCTGGCAGCATGCTGTGGACGGCATGGTGGACATCAACACCAAGCGGTGCTCGCACAACTCTTGCCTCAAGTTCCCAGGATGGGGTCTGCTGACGGAAACTGCGCCCACTGTATGCCTCCTCCATAAATGCGACATATCAGGCGGCCCGGTGATTAACTTCAGGGCAAGATGCAAGGTCGCTAGTCGTAAGAAACTGTCGCGTTTGGGCCTCGATGGGAAGCAACCTACTCACTGCCGGGACCACGGCATCCTTGAAGGCGGGCTAGTCTGCACTGTCGGATCCGATCAGGGCAAGGTTGGCAGTAGTCGTCCTTCGGAGGGAGCTGAAATGGGTCGCACATTTCGCGTGAAAATCGAGTTTTCGTTCTGGAAGTGCTCGACTAACATTTGAGAACATATCTATACTTGATACAGTTTTTATATGCGTGCGGGCGTTTGATTACGGGCTAGTAAATAGCTACTAAAGTATGTTATACCGAATACGTCAAAGGTGTACCCTGACGCATGTGGTTCTGGCGTGTTTGCTTTGACACTTCGTAGATTATGCATATCCGTATTTGGAGCCTCACCGCCCTTGCTCGTGGCGGAGTATGGAACGGAACTACTGTAGTTACATGAGGCGTCGAGTTGAGAGAAACTAGATGCGCACGTGGGTTTAGAGTAGTGTTCAGCGACAAACTCATTCAACCGATGCTACAAGAAGAACACCCAGCTCTTTATTGGCCTAGCCCGAGCGATTAGCTCCTTTTGAGCTGCCATCTGGAATGAAGCCCGCACTTCTCGCTTGAAAATTGTTCGAGATGCTCGTGCAGCAATAAGCCCCTGGATCGAACAGTATGCTGTAATTACCCACCTTATGACGCGACAAGAGCATTATTCGACGTGACCCCAAAACTGAAGTTCGAGAAGGTGGTTCTGATCTGGCAGCACCTGGGGCAAAGTTTCAATGCGGAGGATAAGAACTGGGTTATGACGGGTGGTGATTAAATGACCATTTTGACGTGGTTCACAGAAGGTTGTGGTACCAGCCCGTAACTTGTCTGCTTTAACAGGTCGAAAATTGAGTCTGTCGTACTTGCCCTTCCGGTTGCCATACATCAGGTATGTATGTCTTGGCAAGTGTTGTACCAGAAATTGGTTACTTACGAATTTGCGCTCGTAAAGCTTCGTGCACGACACAACGGCACAGGTACGATATAATTGAGGCATTGGGCGCGAATGATATGGAGTATCAGGCATAGCGAGTCTTCAAGGCTTTGCATTTGGCGAGGTTCGATCATACCGTTTGCGAGTCTTCTTTCGTGCGACCAAATTTTATTCATGCGATGGTTTGAATTTTGTGTTTTTGTTTAGGCTGCATTAATAATCTAGTTTCTTCGTGCACAGCATTCTTCACCAACACTCAAAGTTACCTGCGGGGGGGCAAGCTTTTGCTGTCGACAGGATTTGGTGTACCTCGTTGTATTTGTCAAACGCGTCGTACACGGTTGTGAAAGGCTGCGATTATGGTCTGTGCCGCCCAGCAAGTATATGTTGGGCAATCACCAACTTAATGTGAGACCCACCACGAATTCGGGGACATAGACTTTTGTCGACGATGGTTCTTTGTTCATCTTCACTGTCGTCTTTGTGTCTTCGACATAAGTTGATGTACATCGGCTGCACCCGTGCTGGGGGAAGATCGAGTTGGTGAAGCGCTTCGTCGGTGTCCGCCTCCAGCGCGATAAACAAGCGAGGACGTAACTAACCCTAAAGCCAGCATCTTGTTTTTGCACATGTGCGCAATACCCATATGGTGCTCTGCGTGTTCACGAAAATAGTCACCTCCTTTTCCGAAACGAAATAATTATGCCTCTATTTCAACTATTTTCCTCCCTCTCCTTTAACCACATGACATGCTCTCGTGATCCTCCTCAGCTTTTCAAATTCTTGACAACCGCATACTTTCAGGAGTTTACTTTGTTGCTATGCTGTACATGTCCAATTCAACGACTCTTTGCTGCTGTCGCTGGACGTGTTATCTACACTCCCGGTTTAATGTATAAGTATCTATCGCGGGCCGCTAACAATGCATTCAATACATGTCCTGCCGTCGTGTTCACAGAATATGGAGAAACGTAACGGTCACTTGGAACGCCTTGTTCGGTTTTACTATCTTCATATGTTCACACTAAGGGCATGTCTAAACAGAAACGAAAACAAAAAACGAAAAACGAAATCATTTCGTTTTTGGCAACATTTTGGCCGACGTGTCCAAACAGAAACGAATTGGGAACATCAAGATCCAGGCGAAAATAATCTGAGAGCACAAGCCATGGGCTGTTCACAACTATGTACACATGCCGACACTCTAGCGTTCGGCACTACAGGCACACCAGAGGAGCAGGCAGAAGCGACGACAGTTCGATACCGGGAGGTCATTGGGTCTCCCATGGAGGTGGTCGCGTGTCCAACGTTGACGCCCCGGGATCGAAATTCAAATTACACTGAGACCAAACTTCCAACCTCATTCTCGAGGGCTGATTCTGAACTCTACTCAAATTATCTTCGCTTTGGCTCGAACGCCGGCAAACAAAGGCCCTAAAGCGTCGCGGCTGGTGTTGTGGTCGACCTCCTGGCAATTTACGGGGGATTCGTGCGGCTTTGTTGCCGTGCTAACTGTGGGTTACGTGCTGCGTGCGGCAGTCCTGATGTGATATTTGCCGTGGCTGCGCTGACCAGTAGGACACGCTGATTTGTTGCTGCTCGTTCTGTCGTTCTCCTTTCCGTTTTTCAGCTGTCAAAGTTAATGTTGTAGGCCATAGGTTGTAAATCGTTGATTTTCTCAGAACAAAAGAAGCGAAGGGGAACACGTTTGTACCAAGGACCAATCAGCGCCCTGTTTTTTATAATTCGTTTTTCGTTTTTCGTTTTCGTTTCTATTTTGATATGCCCTAAGTCATCAATACGGTATTGTTATCAAGGTTTCCTACAAATATGCGCAGAAACTACTACATTGTTTAAACCCCGCAAACATAATTCGTTGCATTCCTTCCTTTTAGTAGAGTCCACGACACCTCTTTCCTGAGTAACATTACCACGCACGACCTAACTTGCTGGGCGGAAAATGAGCAATAGCCTAGCCGTAGCTCGCCTTTCATATCCATCATATAGAGGTACTGGATAGAGAGACCGGCACGGTTTTTAATGTGAAGACAACAACAACAACAACAAGTATTTTATTGTACCAACTCTCGGCACATTTTCACACAATCGAGATACATGACATCCCTTGGGAAAACCAAATATCGAAACTACCGTTAGAGCAAAGATGAAACAATATATGTGAGGCATACTGTCAAGGTCCCGACGACTGGCCGAACTGTTTATTGGAAATGACCTGGTTCATCTCGAGTGCAAGTTTGACGTGCACGTAGTGGTCATGCGGAAGTTGTCTCCATCCGAGCAGCTACCAGAGTGTTCTATTTTGCAACGTACTCCCTAAATGCTTACAAGCCCATCTTCGAAAACGCCATGATCTGGGCAGTGAGTAGGCTGCCTGAAAACGATCACCAGACCGGCCGGCAGACCTCTCTGGTGGCGGCCGCAAAAGGAGGCCGACCTGTAGGTTATTACGCACTACAATGGTCACTTTTTGCACCAGGCACGGGAACGAAGGTTGCTGCGGACGAGGACCATTCCTATCTGGGCGTTTTGCTTCCACCACAAAGCCTTAAATCCACGAGCATATGTTGTCATTCTGACCAGTAGTTAAATCACATGAGCAGTAACGGCCACAAAATTGATGCTTTGTATACAACCAGAACATGCTACCTCTATTGTGGCATATTTTTTTATTACTTCGTCTCGCCTTCTCCAGGTTGAGTGATTTCGGAAACGTCGATAGCATGAAATAAACGTAAATGTCGATAGCATGAAATACTTTGCTTGGTGCCCTGTACCATAACTTCCTGTCGCTTGTCGTACAAGGTATTTGTTCCGAATGAGGATAGTCTACCCTACGATGACACACCACACGATATATGATGACCTGTAGCCTCCTGGGATTGTTGTTTATTTTGTTTCTGCGCTTACACGAGAAATTGCTGAAGACCAGTGCATATAACCAATGGGTATTCCATCGATACGAGTTTGGAAAAGTCCGTGTGTTCAACTGTTCTGCAGGGTATTCTGCTGACGGGATTTACGACTGCTCCAGGGAACAAACTGATAGCTATTGAATAATATGAAACACCAACATAATTATTCCCTTAGACGCGTATAATGCTTAGTGCTTTGTGGCACCGAAGTAATAGGGCGTGCATGTGAGTGCATGCTTTCTGAACAGCTGATCAGAAATAATGTTGACAATACAATTTGAGGTCAACCAAACTGTTCTGCCCTCTACGTTGCGAGTACTCTACGTTGGCGGATATTTCAAATATATTTCCATACACCATTTATTTACCATTTTATTTGTCTTGTGCGTACAACTCCGAGGGGTCCTCACCCTCTCCGGGAGGTTAGCAGATGATCGTGCACAATAGTGCTTAGCATTATGCATCTACCGGCAAGCCGCACAGTAATCTAGGGGTGATTCCACTGTTTCAAAAATTAAAAGACAAAAGAATTACCGTCCACACCCGCACTCTGATAGTTTAGTTGATACCTCACGATATTTAGACGATGTCAAAAGTCAAGGCTCATTGCATCTAATCTACAAGAGATGCTGCATTAGACGAACTCATTGAGGAAGAAAGGAAGGCGCATTATTTTGAGGGGTCGACTATGTTGTCCAACTTGATGAGTTGCGGGACAGCCACTGCTCTTGATTCCACCTGTCGCGACTGGTACCAAATTGGCATTGAACTTGGTGCAGGTACTGACAATCCATGTGCGCCCTTTAGGTGATGCGACCTGACGTTCAGACACATACGTATCTATACTAAATAGCACTCCTTGTAAACGCGCGATATACTCCACATCAAGTGGGTGTCTACTGGGTCGAGACTGACGACGGCATCAAAGGAATTTGCTCTTATGAGGCAATGGTACGTGACACGGCTGACGGAATTCGGTGGTAAATCACGCTATTAACACGAATGGGGTAATAGGGAATAGGAGTAAGTGACGTTCGGTACTCCCTCTAAAGAGGCATTCCCAGACGACGGCGCATCAAATATAAGAATGCCGTCCAACATCTGATTTTCTCCCACACGCCAACAAATTTTAGATCGCCTATATAACTGCCTGTCTGTGTTGTACAATTAGGTTTTACTTCGAGCGCACCAAATCATTGAGCGCGATTATCGTACATCACGGTTCGAGTCTTTGTGGATACCCCGCGGTTGTGGTGCTCTCGGCAACGCATGGTTTGTCTACACGGGGAAAAAGTGGGTTATTTTCAGGCAAGCAAACTTCGACCGTTTTTTGTATATATTTTGAATCGCATTATCATTGTCGTTTTCTGAGTCGTGGGCGAAATATATTCCTCCCCTTGCCCAGACACCAATATCGCAGCTTGCTGCAACCCCCTAACTATCTCAAACACTCAATATTACCGTCTCTCTCTCCCCACTATCATATCAGTCGGATTCCTAAAAGGTAAGGCCTACAATTGTCTCTAATGACCAAGCCTCCGAGTGGTAGGTACCAATTCGACTTCCCCAACAGCGAGGTAATGTGATGCTACTGTTTCACGTATTCTTAGTTATTTTCCTACTCACACTGCCCCTTGTCCCGGCTGTTACCACAACGATACGACGAAAGGGGGTTATGGACGGGGAATTAGCAAAGCATGATAGACACGCAACCACGAGATCAAAGGCTATGCGGACCGTCTGAAAGGGCGACCCCGGCCCACGAGCTTCGTTCGAGTGCGCACGAACACAGTACAAATATGTTCCTGCTCACCATTATGGCCCTAAGAAGGCACCACTACCTTGTCGGGCCTCTTGCCCTCGCATAGGTCAAATCTATGTTCTGTTGGCGTTAAACGCCACTTCAACGTCGGCGAGTCATCGCACGGCGTGCACAATCTCCGAATCGGCAGAGATCAGTTCTCCTGATCGCACCACCAGGAGATACCTCAGACATACACATCGGCTACCGTTGAGTCATTTGGAAATTTTAGACGGCGCAGGACTCCGAGTTGCATGTACTGGGTTGGCCAGTTGCGGGGGTTGACAACACAAACAGCAACATGGGCGCACATACATCGATGTCATGGTGCAGTAAGCATCCCACCCGTATGCCAAATAGATCCAGCGTGTGTCCGGTCCTAGCGATAGGATATGTAGCGTACGCCGCGAAGTTTAGAATTGCATTCATTTTCAAAACACACAATCACCCAGGCATCGCTTATTTTCTTGAAGTGGGCATGGATGTATTTCAACTCGATACTGCTGCACTTTTATTGGTTTCCATTATAACATGAGGATTCTGATGTGTGCTTGTGCAGCCTGCAGGGGCGTATCTGGTCCCTTTTCAGCGCTCGTTTCCCCAACGTAAGAGCTTACGTGATCGCACATTGAGTATGTTCAGCAGACGCGAATCACTAGCAATGCACCACAGTGCGGAACCACCAACCTTGTGTACACGTACGGTGTACTGGGGGCATCTCAACCACTTACGGTGAAATCAACCTCCTAAATATGTATGGTTGAGGCGCCTGCTACATGCGTTGTTAAAAATACGGTACATATATTTCGAACGCACACTGTCGCCTGCCCGGGGGGGGGGGGGTTCGGCGGGGGGCGCGTCGCCCCTCCCCATACACTGGTATTGCATCCAAGCTCTGTTCGGCTGCCGTGCCAACCTAGCACAACATTGCTATTTGCGTCGAATGTCTGGTACTGGATTTCGAAAGCACACTGTCGCCTGCCGGGGGGGGGGGTTCGGGGGGGGCGCGTCGCCCCCTCCCGACACTGCTATTGCATCCAAGCTCTGTTCGGCTGCCGTGCCCAACTCTAGCATCTACACCGCTATTTGCGTCCAAGGTCTGGTATTGGATTTCGAACGCACACTGTCGCGGGCCCCGGGGGGGGGGGTTCGGGGRGGGGCGCGTCGCCCCCCCCCTACACTGCTATTGCAGCCAAGCTCTGTTCGGCTTCCGTGCCAACCTAGCACTACACAGCTATTTGCGTCCAAGGTCTGGTACTGGATTTCCGACTGTACTCGTCGTCTTCCTGTCTCTGCTGCTGCTGCTGCACACACTTTAACGCATCATTCATTTGGTTGCTGTTGCCAGCTGTGCTCGCAGTTTTCCTGTCTCTGCTGCAGCTGCAGCAGCACTTATGACGTAGTACCTACTGCTGCTGTGGGTGTGTGCTATGAACCATCGTATGTTTCCTCGTTGGTGGTCTCTGGGCGACGCTTTACGGAAACATATTGCTCTTCGTTGTGCCCTGGGCCACGTAAAAATGAAAATCTTCTGAATAACCCCGCTTATTATAATATAAATCCCTTTCACCTGCTGTTGCGGGCAAGCTGTACTCATCGTCTTCCTGTCTCTGCTGCTGCTGCTGCAGCAGCATTATCCAACACATCATTCATTCGGCTGCTGTTGCGAGCTATAATCGTCGTCTTACTGTCTCTGCTCCTGCTGCTGCGGCACCCATTGCTGCTGTGGGTGTGTGCTATGAATCTTCGTATGTTTTCTCGTTGCTGGTATCTGGGCCACGCTATACGGAAATGGATTTGTCTTCGTTGTGCCCTGGACTACTTAAAACAAATCCCGTCTGAAAAACGCCACCTACTGAAAGATAAACCCCAAGTTTCAAACAGCTTTGTTCTGCAACATACATCCTCTCGCCGTTGGTACATACATTTACTCGCACCGCGCACACCGCACGCCCACTACGCCTGTCCCAAGTTGGGCACCCCTCCGTCTGATGAGTGTTCTGTTGCGGGTAACTACTCCCTTGTTCGTGATCTTCGACTTGATCCTGTCCGTGGTATCCCGTGTGTGTATTCGGCGGCTGCGAGCGGCGGCAAGTGTATGATTCTACAGCAGCTGCCTTCTTCTTCTACTACCGCTGCCGCCTCGGTGCTGTGGCTGCCCATCTCTTGCGACTGCAGTGGGCGACTGCCATGACCCTTCGTGTGGTTGCTCGTACTAGACTTCTGTTGGTCTTCGGCTGCGTGTTCTTCGCAGTCTTCAAACCTTCCGGCGTACCATCCTTCTGGTGCTGAGTCGGGATATCTGCCCTGCATGAAGCAGAGCCTTCCCCCAGAGCGGTACCTCGATGACTGGGGAGACCACCTCTTCCATCACACTTTCACACGGCTGACCCAGCGTCTTTGTTGGGGGGCTTTGCTGCATTCTGCAAACTTGCGAGGACAACTGCACGCAATTCAGAAATCTTACTGCCCAAGCGGCGTCGTCCAACAGCTCCGGAACATCTCAACTGTTTCATGCAAAGGGGACGACAACTGCAACTGGCACCCCCTGTTAAACGGGAACTGCCGCTTACTGGGACAGGTGGGTGCACCACTAACACTGTTCATACACTGCGCACATATCTACTCTAACTGCACCACTAACACTGTCCATACACTACGCAGATATCTACTCTAACGCTAACCCCTGCCTCCGTCCACGTGTCGTGGAGGACAGTCATGCACATACAGCAGTAGTCGTTTGTGTGTCTGTGCACGTTTTGTGTGTACATGTGTATTCGAGCGTGTCGTGGTCGTGTGTCCTCTCCTTTGCAGACGTATATTGAGGCAGACATGCACATACAGCAGTAGTACGTAGTGATTTTTGTGTTTTGTTGATTACACGAACATGTTCTGGTCGTGGAGCTGAGTCGAAATCTATGTTTGTGTGTCCTCTTGATTTCCTTTCCCCCAGGATGATAATCGACCCAACCACAACTAGGGATGACGCGTTGCTCATATAATTACTGCAAGACAATGGTCTGAGCTTCAACACTGACGGCATGAGGATTATGATATACTGCAGGCAACATGCTGAGACCGCAATGAAGGCGTTGCCCGCATGGCTTCTGCATCGGGAGATAAATCTGCAACGTCAAGTGCGGCGGAGGGACGATTGCCATTACATAATATGCCAAGAACAGTATAGTCGATATTTCGAGCAGGAGTTGCTCACGTGATACCTTCCTACGTCAGTATAACAAACCCAGTGTACTGCAAGCCACATGCTAATGACGGCAGGGTGAACATCACCGGGCACGCGTCGCCTGTGCAAGTTCTGCACGACACAATCAACCTGCCACATTGCCGGCCAACAAAAGTCACATTTTTTGTCATTTTCGTGGCACGTGTCGCGACACGTGTCGCGACACGTGTCGCCACACACAGCGGCATGTCGCGAAATGCCGCGACAACCCACGACGTGTCACGGCGAGTGTTTCTAACCCTAACCCTAACCCTAGCCCTACGTGTCGTGGCTTGTCGCGACATGTCGCGACACGTGTCGCGACACGTGCCACGAAACAATCAAACAATGTAGATCCGTGCCTACTACTGCCCAGATCACGGCGTTCTCAAATACGGCATAATAAACACTGTGGGCGTAGGTCACAGCTGGAACTCTCTGGTAGTTTGTCGGACGGAGACAACTTCTACATGAACACAACACGCAAGTATATATTGCATTCAAAATGCACCAGAACATGTCGTAAATTCCGTTCGGCCAGCCGTGGGGACCTTGATAGCCAGCCTCACCTCTAGGGTTTCATTTTTGCCTCAATGCATATTTCTATATCGGGTTCTCCCGAGCAATGATATAATTCTAGATTGTCGAAAATGTTCGGGGAGTTGCTCCGGAAAAGTACTATATTATGGAAATGAAAGGCGAGCGAAGGCTAGTCTATTGCACATTTTACACCCAGCACGATTGCCCATTTGTGGAAATCATATTCAGAAAAAACCCACGTGAACTCTACTAGAAGGAAGGCATGAAACCAATTATATGTTTGCGCGGTTCGTAAAATCTTGCAGTTTTGTGGGCATATTTTTGTAGGAACACTTCGTAATAATGCCGTCTTCAAGACTTCGCGTGATTGTATGAAGATAGTTTAACTGATAAAGGCCTTTGAGGTGACCGTTATGTAGAGCCACATTCTTTGAACGAGACGGCCGGGCATGAATTTCATACATGGTTGGTGGCGCGCGTTGGTGACTTAGAGTAGTGACGATGAAACGTCCACGGGCAGCAGGAGGGCCACGTCAAATCAGATATTTACAGCAAAGCATAAAAATAAACCCCTGCAAGTACGCGGTTGTCGCAATTACAGGGGCTGTAAAGGTTCACGAGATCATGTTGTGTCGAGGAAGGAGAGGGGGGACAATAGTAGAAAGAGAGGGATCATTTCGTTTTTTGGATAAGGGAGAGAACACTTTGGTGAATACGCAGAGGAGTATACAGTTATTATTGCACGGCCCAGGAACGGGTTGGCGTGCTTATTCCACAAGTGTTTGTACAAACATGATCAAATGTTTGGCGGAATTAATAACAGCTCTCCAAGCACGATCGAGTCAATAGTCATGGTTCCATACAATATGATATGCGTATGATATGAGCAGTACTGAAGCCCAAAATACTCGGAGTACAAGGAGTACCCGCAGTATCGGACTCCGAAATACTCCGAGTACAAGCAGTATCGAGTATCGAGAGTGTTCATACCCGAAATACTCTGAGTACGAGCAGTATCCCGGAGTATCGAACCCCGAAATACTCCGAGTACACGAAGTACCTGAAGTATTTTATCTCCAATACTCCTTACTTTACTCCAAGGTGTTTGTAGAAAAATGATAAAATGTTTGGCGGAATCAATAATTAATCTCTAAGAACGATCGAGTCAATAGTAATGGTTCCATACAGTATGATATGCGTATGATATGAGCAGTACTGAAGCCGCAAATACTCGGAGTACAACAAGGAGTACCCGCAGTATTGGACCCCGAAATACTCCGAGTACAAGCAGTATCAAGAGTGTTCATAACCGAAATACTCCGAGTACGAGCAGTATCCCGGAGTATCGAACCCCGAAATACTCCGAGTACACGAAGTACTTGAAGTATTTTATCTCCAATACATCTTACTTCACTCCGCAGTACTCGGAGCATCTGTGCTAACTTTTCGAGACATCCGTGCGTCACTCCCCAGGCACGTCCCGGAGGGGAACCTTTTACCATATTCTATATTGATGTTATCATATTTTTCGATTTTAAAATTTACTCTAATTTATTCTGTTTCCTTTCATAATTCGTTTTTTGTAGTGTCTTTTTTTCTTATTTTTCAGTTCGGCTCGTGTCGTTTTGTTCTCGTACCCGGTACGTTCGCATCTCACTTGCTTTACCCATTCATTTGCGTTTATTTTGTTTTGGTTTTTCTCTGTTTCACAGTCTGTGACCACAGAATTTGTATGCACTCGGCGGGGCTCGAACTCGCGATCTTGAAGCTTACAGGCTTGGTGGTTACCTGCTAGCCAACCGGGGAGACCGGTTATATACATATGTATACCAGGTATATTTTTTATATTTGGTTTGATTTCGTTTTTCGTTTCGTTTCTCCTTGTCTGCGGCCCTCAGGGTGCGAATTAAAGAAGGCAAGTTTCAAATCGGATCGATTTCAAATTGATGTTTTTTTTGAACCGAATCGATTTTTTTCCGATTTGAAGTGGAAATACGGCTTTACGTTCTATCGGGTGAAACCGCGTATGTTCCGTATGTTCTCGAAAAGTGAATGAGGTCGGAATAACGCGACATCCCACAGAACACCCGGCTGTCAAGTACCGAGGAGAGTAAGCTGAGAGCGACGGCGTACATCGTCACCTGCACCCCGCCTACAGCCTCTGTTTTATTTTTAAGGCCCAGGCTAGGAAGCTGTTACTCTCAGCTTCGCTTGGGTGGACGGAGGAAGCCCTTAAACGCCACACACCGGACAGCGACAGCGATACACTACCGGCCCTGTCATAAGAAAGTGCCCCACAAGAAACTCAGCCTAAACATTGGGGGAAATAACGAAGTCGACAGCAATTATACTGAAGTTAGTGTGGGTTTCGTTAATACGGGCCCTTTATGATTAAAGATTGATCAATTTCGCCAAAGACATCTACAATGATGTCAGGTCAAGGACGGGAAACCTTCGCTGTCAAGGGTATACGGCCGAGTGTTTAATACCAAAACCTAGTAGTATGGTGTCTGTCAAGGGGTTGAAGGTCCTGTGTCATGACATCTTGTGTTCGAGGGCGGCCAAGAGAGGAGGAGGGAGCTGCTCTGCTTACTGCACTGAGCGTCGTAGTATCTCTGTGTCGTAGTTTTGTGACCACACAGTAACTGTTATCTTTTTAGAATGAATAATCGGCACGGACACTGGATGTGCTGGATGTCGACTGGTACAAAGGAAGGTTTAATGTGAAGAACACACACACACACCGCGGTTAACTCAGCGCACACGCCGAGCGGCGAACCTGTCTCGTCTGCACAACAAGCAACAACCTCCGCCAATGCAATTCATATATACATATACTTACATACATACATGTGTCTCGACAAAATCAAGTCACACAAGAAAGCCGAGTATTTGGAGTCCGTTTTTCCTTTTCCGTTTCACACACAACACAGCAGCAGCAGCAGCACCAGCAGCACCAGCAATAGAAAAATGGCAGCTACAACATAATATACTAAAGGTAAAAAAAAGGGCTTACCGCGCCGTTGGTACACATGCCGTGTACGTATCATATCATACGTACTCGTAATTTTGGGTGGTAAATATGAATACTTTGTTTCAGAGAGACGGCTGACAGCGAGCAAGTCCAACCGAGGGGGGTTCCTACGTTCCTACCCTCGCTCTCACCAGGATCGGGACCAAAATGCATTGTGGTAATAATCCCCGACTTCCACGGGCGAAATGCCTCGACACCAAAAGCAGAAAATCACAACCTTCAACATTTACCATTCACGGCAGGCCTGTCTGTCCGTTGTTTATACATACAGGCAGAATATTTCATTTATTCCGTCGTCGGGATGCGTTCGACTGCCATACAACAGCAACTGCTATGTACTCTATGAATAAAACACAACCTTCTACCTGGTGTATGTCACACGTACGCATTAATAATTTATTAGCCTAGCACGGGACTGTCAGTCGAGAATAATCCATGATGCAGCCCGCGATAAACGTGAAGAAACAACAACTCCTGAAACATTATTTCGCCAATACGGGCCCTTTATGATTAATGTTTGAACAATTTCGCCAAAGACATCCACAATGATGTCAGGTCAAGGACGGGAAACCTTCGCTGTCAAGGGTATACGGCCGAGTGTGTAATACCAAAACCTAGTAGTATGGTGTCTGTCAAGGGGTTGAAGGTCCTGTGTCGTGACATCTTGTCTTGGAGGGCGGTCAAGAGAGGAGGAGGGAGCAGTGTGGGAGGGAGGAGGGAGAGGTGGGAGTGATGGGGCGGAGGGCGCGGAGGGAGGGAGGGAGGGACTGAAGGCGGGAGAGGGAGAGGGCGAGCATGGGAAGAATGGAAGGAGGGAGGGAGGGAGGGAGGGAGCTAGAAAGCGAGACTGGGACGGAGGGAAAATCGTTCGCCACCTGATCACTCCCAGCACAGATAAATGCGTGACGCTGTCGAAACATGAATTTCAATTCCACAAGTGTTTCATCCAATTCCAGTTGAAATTAGGACCTGGCCTCGTGCGAGCGATCGCTGCTGCTCGGCTCTCCACTCCGTTTGGGATGCTGGGAGCCAACCCTGACTACTCCACACACAGGGAACCCCATTAAGTATGGTTTGGACCATGACGATCGCCTCCTCGAGGGCTACCGACCTGTTGCGTGCGGTACGGGCGTAGCAGTTTTGAAATAAATTCGGCCGTGGGGTACCCCAGACTGACTCTCATCGGACAGACAGACAGTATTTTCGAATCCGTTCCTGAGACCACGAGTTACACTTGTGGAATTGCGCACATGTGGAAAAACGAGATGCTGGCTTTAAGGTTGGTTACGTCTAAGCTTGGTTATCGCGATGGTGGCGGACACTGAGCAAGCGCTACACCATCTGGATCGGCCCAAAGCATGCGCACAACCGATATACCTCAACTTATGGCAGGGACACAAAGCCGACAGTGAAGGTGAACGAAGGCATATCGGCGACATTAATCTATGTCCCCGAACTCGAGGTTGGTCTCACGTTAAGTAGGTTCTTGCCCAACATTTACTTGCTGTGCGAAACAGACCGGAATCATAGCATATCACACCCGTGTACGACTCGTTCGACAAATACAACGCAGTACATAAAAACCCGTCAACAAAAAGAGCTGCTTCCCCACAGGTAACGTCGAGTGTTCGGGGAGAATGCAGTACACGAATAAAATATATCATTAATACAGCCGAACCAGAAAAAAACAAAAATCACACCATTGCATGCATAAAATATGGCCTCACGAAGGAAGACTGGGAAATCGCATGATCGACTCACGATGAACGCAAAGCCTTCAAACACCGCTACGCAATTTACACGATACAGTCCGCGCTCAATGCCTTAACTTTATCGTACCCGTGCAGTTCATTAGCAAGTAGATGCAGGGTTACCGAGAGTTGTGTTGTGCACAAAACGTTACGAGAGCAAAATCGCAGTAACGAATTCCTGGCACTACACATGCCGACACATACGTACCTGGTTTATGGCAGCGGGAACGACAAGTACGACACCCTCAATATTCCACTGTTACAGCAGAAAGTTGACTGGGTGGTATCACAACTTTCTGTGAACCACGTCAACACGACACTATACTACCCCCCCTTCAACACGCGTTCCTTTTCTTCCCTATTGAAACTATGCACCAGGTGCTACCAAATCAATATCACCTTCTCGAACTTTATTTTGGCGTCACGTCGAATGGTCGCATTGTGATGTCATATGGCAGGCAATAAGAGTATATCGTTCGAACCATTTGCTTGTTGGTGCACGAGCATCTCGAACAATTTTCAAGCGCGAAGTGCGGGCTTCATTCCAAAAGGCAGCTCCAAAAGGGACATCGCTCGGCCCATGTGAATCAAGATCTGGGTGTACTACTCGTGGAATCGGTCGTATGCCGTTCCTCGAGAACACTACCCTACACGCGTGTGAGTACCTGGTTCATCTCAACTTAAGTCCTCATGTCACCAGTCACCTCGAATACCCCGCCACAAACAAGGACGGTGAGGTTCCGAATACCAAATGTAAAACATACGCAGTACCTAAGCAAACACGCCGGAAACACATACGTCAGGGCATCCTCTTCAAGTAACCGGTATCTCCTACTATCAATGCCCTTCCCTAGCCCGTCATCAAACGCGTACACGGATGTAAAAACTGCACCCTCCATAGATATGTCCTCAATAGTTAATCTAGCACTTTCAAAACGAACTTTCGATTTTTACGCTAAATATTCGACCCTTTTCAGCACCGTCGGAAAGGGGACTACTGCCAACCTTGCCCTGAATGGATCCGACCGTGCAGACGAGCCTGTCTTCAAGGGGGCCGTGGTCGCGGCAGTGAGTAGGTTGCTTCCCATCGAGTCCCCAACGCGACACTTTCCTACAACTAGCAAACTTGCACATTGCCTTGAAGTTAATCACCGGGCCGCCTGGTATGTCGCATCTATGGAGCAGGCATGTAGTGGGCGCAGTTTCCGTCAGAAGACCCCATCCGGAACACTTGAGGCAAGACTTGTGCGAGCAACGCTTGGGTTTGGTGTCTACCATGCCGCCCACCGCATGTCGCTTGCAAAACTTTGCCGCTGTACTGCCCTCGACACTGAAACTCTGTATCTTGGTGCAAAACTCATGAGAGCAACGCCTCTTCCTAACATTCACCATGCCGTTGACAGCATGTTGGCTACAGTACACCGCCGCTTTACTGCCCTCCACATTGAAACACGGTCTCTTCGTGCAAACACCATGTGAGCAACGCCTGCTCAAGACATTCACCATGCCGTCGGTAGCATGTTGTTTGCAGTATACCGCCGCTTTACTGCCGTCGACATTGAAGCTCGGAATCTTCGTGCACGACTCATATGAGCAACGCCTGCTCAAAATATCCACCATGCCGTTGGCAGCATGTTGGCTGCAGTATGTCGCCGCTTTACTGCCCTCCACATTAAATCCCGGTATCTTTGTTCACGACTCGTGTGAACAACGCCTGTTCCTAACACTTACCATGCCATCTGAGGCATGTTGTCTGCAGTAAGCCGAGGTGTTGATGCCCTCAACATTGAAACTCGGTTGCGTTGTGCATGAAGGATACAAGCAATGCTTCCTGTTTACATATATCATGCCGTCGGAAGCATGATGTCTGCAGTAGACCGCTTTGCTGCTCTTCACATTATAGGTAGGTCGCCTAGTGCAGGATGCATATAAGCAGCGTCCCATCTTTCCCGGAGGTTTGCTCGGCAGCCAAATGCCTCAGGACGCTGAGCATACGCAGTGTCGAGATGAATTTGTTGTTGGACTGACCTGTGTTAACCAGCAGTTCGACAAACGCACATATTCACATATTTTGAGTGTACCATTAGGCTTGTCAAGCAGGTACTGTAGTACAACTGAACATGCATGCGTTTTAATCGCGGGCGATACGTTCAGCATCAGACGCGGAAAACCCTCCAAGCCATTCGCTTTAGTTTCCGACGAAGCGTTTTATGTGCTCAGGCTAGTAGAACAATTGGTCCAGATAAAGAAACGGCTATATAGTAATGATTCGCAAATACATGGAGTCATTCGTCAAGTATGTCGACGGGTGCTATGGTGTCTGCTCAAACTTGGACATGCAACGTGGTTAATCGTATCGGTTAAATGAGCGGCAGCGACATCAAGATGCATTGCTGAAGGCTATACCGTGCATCACTGAAACGAAGAAAAACATATCACACCACCTTAAGTGGGTTGGACCTCAGGGCGGCGGACTGCTCGCGTCGTGTACACTGCTGATCAACCACTCAAAACTAGGGCACAACACTGACCGAACCCGAGGACGATCACGGACCAGGACGGAGAGTTTGTGGAAAACACGGGGCTAGAACTCGTAAAACATATGTGGAACATGTACTCCGTATTCCACCTGCAGCTAGTATGCCGATACCACAAATAGATTGGCACTAAACCCGATGTGATTTTCAATTAATTACACAGCAAACATTCACGGCTACCCCCGCAAGACCGTGTTTACAGTGTATTCGCTATTTCAAGAGGTTTGTTGATTGCGCATTTTGAAACCGTGAACTCGGAAAATTTGCCGTTAATATATATAGAAGAAGGGTATACCACCTAAACCTCTGTATTGAGGGGCTTCTGGACAATCGGCAGTGAATCAGTGATGCAAACTACAACACTTTAGGTCAACTTGAGATGGAAAGCATGTGCTGTTTGAACGGTGCCGGTTAGACCATGAACCCCTTTAAGCCCAATAAACCTACTGTAGTAACCTTCGCAACGATAAATACCGCGATTTTACTGGTCTGGTAAGGATGCATTCGAGAGTTGTTTTGAGAATACAGGTTATATCAATGACAACTCTAACGTCGCCTATTAGCGTTGAAAGGTATATAGCAAAAATTTGATTCTTGCAAAAATAAGGAACGCTCCGTAGATGGGCCTTTTCGTCTAGATCGCGCTCCACGAAACATGAGCGAAACCAATTACGCTTAGAACGCCCCACTTCACGAGCGAACGTTTGCAGTAATGCATATAGGTTCGTCGTGGCCCCAGCGGCGGTTTCGGTGGCTAAAAAAGCATGCCTGGGGTCATATCAAGAGGGGAAAATAGTTTCGGCCGGTGCTAAGAAAATATGTGCTTCGGTATGGAATTGTTCTACTCGGTCACCACCTTTCCAGGCCAGCTGGTATAATTTTAGGTGTCAGCCGGTGTCAGCATCGGCAAGATCTTCAATTACGTACTCAAATTGAGGCGTGTCGGTAGAATACCCAATCAACGACGACACCTATCTGAAACGGATGTGTCCTGAAACCACTTGCCGCTCGCAAAAGCCGGTTCAGTCGATCACGAGATGCACACATCCATCTAACGAGGGTACGTGGCAGAGTGAACTATGTAGCGAGTAACTACGATTAGGTATATGGCTTGTTCCCGGTATTTTTCAGTCCTTCTGACGTTATCAGGAGCTCGGTAGAATCCGTGGTGTGGTCGCCATGAAGACCGATACGCCAAGTGGCGTATGTTACAAGAGGTCTACGAAGGACCCAGAGATGCGTGCTTTGAAAGTACAGCTCTCTTCAACAAAGGCAGAGGACAGGTGTCTACAACCAGAACAGGGGGCTAGACCTACAGTCTACAACATCGCGGGGGCGTTACTCGCCTATCGCAGTTACAAACGGCCCTTCGCCCGAATACCTCTACGATTGACAATATGTTCAGGACTACCTCGGTCCCCTCGATCTTGATCTCACGGCATCTACATCAAACACGAATAACGACCTCGAGAGGTTTGGGTCTTATTTTTCGTTTTTTCACACGTCATCGGCGATGCAATCTCTGGTGTTGAACTATGCCACGGTAGAGGTGCACCCTTTGCTTATGGCGCACCTCTCATCAGAAGCTCTTTACCTCGCCCGAACACAGGTGTTACCGAAAACTGAAAGTACAACCCGATGGATGCACTTCATGGCATGACCTAGGTCACATGAAAAGTAGAATTTTCGAACAAGTGTGAAACTCGGACGGTTTTGGTTTAACCCCTTACGAACCGGTCCCGCGTATTTATGGTAAAACTACTTAAAACTCGTGTACAGAAGTTGTTTGAGTTCTGAACCGGGTAAGGAGCCTCGTCATTCAGGAAATAGTTTTAGGCAAAACGTTCTACTTCGATGATCGTAGCCCTTCGTATCTGGCTTGCATATTGCCGTTGCTTTTGCCACATAGTGACTCATTTGTGACTTTTTTATATGGTTTTTCTTCCGTTGTCTTACACTCTGTCTACACACAATTTGCGTATCTCACGGACAATTGGCGAGGACGTACACTACATGCACTGATGGGGTTTATTAGAAATAAAGGTGTAACGTAGATTAAAAGCAACACAGATTCCATGCACCATTGATTAACAAAAAACTTAAGCTGGGTCTTGCAGGGCAGGTCTTTTCCTGATCTGTATGATCTCGCTCATGCTGCCGCTTGGTATCCGTATATTCTGCATAGATTGGTTAGCTGCCTCTGTATATTCCGCGTTGGGTGAGTACTATTGTATGGCCTACAGTATATGCCAACATGGCGTAGATGCCGACAACATTTCGCGTCCATCGGATATGATACATACGGGGCGGGGTCAGTGTGCATATGTATTCCTGTGAGGCCTTTCCGTGGAATACGTGCGCAATACGTGCGCAACGACGGCAATATTACGCGAGGGGTGTATGCTACCTTAAACCCGACCAGCCCACTGCTCTACCGGCAGCCACGGTATGTTTACGCAGTTATTTCACGCAGGCACATGTTTAAGCGATAAAACGGATGGCACAGCAATTTGGACTGTGTGCTGGACTAAGTGCTGTTGCACGTTTTACGCGCAGCGAAGACCGCGCATGTCGTCGTCGATGTAAATTACTTCAACTTCATAACGTCAAGATAATACACCTAGACCCGGGAAGGGCGGGCGGTCGCTGTTGTTTTCAAAGTGACTTTTCAAGGTATCGTGGGGTATACAAATAATTCGAGTTTCAAGAACTCGCGAGCTCCAGCAAACAGCAAAAAGAAAATGAACGAGACTGATAAGATCCCATGGAGAAAAACAGAGAAACTCGCCAGTAAGTGCATTGGGTCGACCACGAGACACCCGGGGCAAAATTACAACGAGAAAAGGCAACAGCGGCAACGTAGCCTGGGTGACATTGGCACTGCTGTTGCTGTAGTTTTCCCCGGATATCTATGTCTTGGAGACGAAGTACGTCTTGTGTGCAAAATGGTTGATGAGAGACGTGTCATAACAAGAGTGTTGCAGAAAGTTCATACTTTGGGGCAGAACCGAAGAATGGTAGTGACCACCTTAATGGGCAAGCTGTCTAACTGAAAGAAAGCTCGAATGGTCCAAGGCAGCGCAAAACACACACTACCATATGTACGGGTTTTCGGCTGGTTAATATTAGAAAGTCTCGTCATGAAGAACATAATACGGATGGATGTTCATGTATCCAATCGACAACGGCATAGCAACAGATGCCACGGCTGAATACAACAACAAGGTTGCCGCGTTGTTTAGTGGGCGGCGCGGTCGGCGTAGTTTGTTTCGGTTGCGAATTTAAGAGAACATCAGCAGGAGCAGCGGCAGCAGCAGCGATGGCAAGATATGCCACATACTCAGGGTTTCGACGAACTCGTACGTATTGCCGGCAGTGCCGGTATCACACATACCGTCCAGGACACAGCAACAGTCATGTACGGGCCTGGCCGCACGCAAGCAACCTCACCCAGCAGCAGTACAACAATACCACCCACACATCCACGTACATTTTCAGCTGTTCAGAGCAGCAATGTCGCCATCAACAACAGCCGACATGACTTGCAGCACAATACACAAGGCCTGTATTGTGGCAAGCGCCCCCCCGAGCTATGCAGAGTGTCTATTGTAGTACTGCTGTACACATGTGCGCCAGGCGTAAATAACTCAACGAACCTATTTATAGCATGCTTTTGGAGCGGGGCTTAAGGCGGGGTACCCTCTATCGATGATGTCAACTGCTGTCATGTGCTTTGCGACGTGGCCGGATGGCGGCAGGTAGCTTTATTGCCTGCACAAAACACCATTCTCCAGCTTTCTCGACCCTGTTACTACTGTAGGACGTACATACAACATGTAAAGGACCCCCCAACAAACAAAAAAAATTACCCCGACAATAGGTTATTTATACGACGGACAGCAGTACAGCATTGCTTTCGACCCGCAAGCCACGCCAAGGCCGTTTTGACGTCTATACGACAGCAGTTCAAACAAGACAAGCCCTCTGTGTTTGTCTTCAGGCATACTTCTGTATGCACCTTGTATACGCGAAATTGACAAGTCCTTTACAGAGTGTATACAAGGAATACACTATCGGCATACCGATACAAGTACCCGTATTTATTTACCACACCCCAAAACATGCGTCCAAACAAACTCCAAGTACTGAACAACAGCAGGAAGAGTGTGTCCCTGAACCGTGGGTGTAGTCCGAAAAGATATATAGCGGGTATCCAACCTCTCATGCTGCATAGGCTCTTCCGTGAAATACAACCCTTATTTTTAATCTTGAATTTGTGGAGAGTTAAAAAATCTAGGCACAGCAGTGGCGAAGGGACGTGTGCCTAATTCAATGTACAGCTAAAGGGCAAGACCGGGAGGTTTCATTGTAGCAATGGCAGCCTCATCTATGAGATTTCACTCTCCCTGAACTATAAACCTATTTTTTGTACTCATGGAGAGATGAAGGCAAGACATAGCTGCACGTGAATGCGGGATGAAGTCAATGTACTGCGGTACGGCAAGACCGGGAGGGTTCGCCCGCCGTAGCAACAAGGGGCATCCTCACCTGCTTTGCTCTGGCGATCAGAAGCCTAGATCCCAAACTATAGCTGCGCCGACAAACAGGTTCTCCTGTTTTGCCAATGGATAGGGGCACAACAATAACTGCAACTACCAGGTACTGGTTACTGTGTGCTGTAGGCCGTATGTCGAACCGGTGGCCACGTCGCCACGTCTAAAAGGGCAGGCCAAAAATAGAAAACAACAGGTTTGTACGGTATGGCAAGGCGGTTTTGCACAGGGGCCGCAAGTTCAAGCCCACACGCGAACGACTGGAGCCACCTCCATGCCTCGCGAAGGGGCCCGTGGGGAGGAATCAGTAAGGGAGGAGCTGGAGGGCAAGAGGGCTCAAACAACGGTCGCAACACAGAGGGAGCTTTGCGCCGTTCTTTTTTTGTCTCAGATCAAGCATTCGTGCCTGCAACTCGAGCGCTATTTTAGTCAGGTAAGAGAGCCCAGAGCAGCAAAGCAGCGTCAGTCTTTTAGATAGTATAATTATCTGAGGTGAATGTTTGTATTCCAGCAGTCTGAGTGCGGGGTTGCGGAGGAGCTGTAGCCGCTAACGTCCTGTGCAGCTGAAGGCACGCGGAGAGATTGCCAGTTTGCCGGAAATAATCCCATGCTGCAACCCCGGTCGTAATGCTTGATTTCACGACATGTGTTCAGTGTTGCACAAGGGGACATGGTTCCATGCTTGGTAATAATGTAAAACATTAGCTAAACCACTGAACCGCCAGGCAATTACTGACCACACACTTGTACGAGTATCAAGCACCTACAAAGTTAGCAGCAAACCTCCCTAGCGTAAACCGCAGCGATACAGTAACTTGTGCAGTAGTGAAATCGGGGCACTACCCCGGACAAACGGGCGGTTCCCAACACAGCGACACACCGACCAGATTATTGTGGCATTTTGTACCACCCCTCTCGCCCCCGTCGTTGCGTACTGCTGCTGTACAGCAGCAGGAGCTGTTTACCGCGGCTCTGTGACTACCAGTTATATATTTAGAGCAGTATACCGCAAGGTGGCTTTAGGGTGCAGGTACGTGCGTTTACGAAGTGCTTCGCTGAGGTCGCGTACCACGTAAACCACGACTCAGAGACGAAGGCTGGTCTCGCAAAGGCGTTTTATCGATGATTTTTATTTTGACCTGGACCTGTCGCAGATCTTATTGGTAAATGGCATGCTCACCTGCGTAGCTCTCTGCCTATCAATACCGTAAAACACGAACGATATGTTCGCTAAAGACGTAATTCCTACTACTCCCCAGACAAGAGGGGCCGAAACAGAACCGCAAACAACACGCCCTAGTTGCTGTAGGTACAGGTATTAGTGTAATATGTACGACTACGAGTACGACACACACGGAGTCAGGGTTTTATATTTTGTGTCAGTCTTTTTATTTAGTTTAAGCGCACACACTAACTGCTGCAACAACTTTTCGCAGGAGCATAGGGGATCGCGGAGATCAACCAGAAAGAAGCAGTGCCAGGACCGGGAGTATTACAGATCGGCCATAACACAGGGGAGGCGGGGTCTCATTTTTTTCTCGCGGAGGGGGCATGCGTACCTCCAACTCGGCCGAATCTGTCCGGTGAGTGAGCCCAGACAAATAATTCGGCAGTCTGTCAGCGTGCTTTTCTGCTGTGAATATTTCAATATGTCTCGTGGTAGTCTGGCTATGGGGTGCCGCAGGAGCCCTCGTCGCGGATGTCGAGTTGCAGCCGTACACACCTGGAAATATTACAACCTCAACGGGCAATACGCATTCTGCAACCTTCGGCATGTCGCTTGGTTTTCCGAGATCTTTCGAATGATGCACCACGGGGTATGGTGCCATGACTAATAGTAAACAGTGACCCAAGTCACAGAACAGGGCACCTACTTGTCACAAAGAGCCCCACATCTGATATTCACAACCCACCTCCGTTGCGGAGAGGCATAAAAATGTAAGAACAAAAGTGTCAGTCGAACCGGTGCTTTATTCTGCACAAGCGAGCTGTTGAAAAAACGACGATGCACCAAACAAATTTACCAAAATGCCACTCAGGTGCCGTGGAACATCGGGCAAAGCACCTGAACGGCAGTATAACGCTTGAACACGCGGGGTGTAAGTGATTGCCGCGAACCTCTGCACAGTAATAGATAACTGCACCTCTACAGTAGCGCTGCAGAACCCATCTAATAAACACGAACTGTGGTTGCGGAGGCCACCTGGTAGGGGGTTGTGCGAACGCGTTCCCAAACGTCGGTAGCGCCTGCTGAGCGGCGACAGAGCCAACTGCCACACGCAATGTGTCGCGCACGGGATAGCCTGCGCTTTATTTATTGCATGGCGCTTTCCATTATCCGTGTACGGCACGTCAATCACATGTGGGCTAAACGTTTAAGTCGTGGTCGCTGTTGGGTCTTCTACGGTCCGTGTATGTGTTGCGACCCGAGGTGTACTGCCGTATGTTCGTACTGGCACGAAATATCCCTAATAGAACGTATGTAATGTAGTTTTGTTGTTTCTGTGAAGATTTTGCTGTATTATCCGCCAATCTGCTCACGGGGTTCCGGAGGGAATCCCGTTCTGTATATCGAAGTATGAAGACTTAAAGCAATGGAGAGGGGACCAGTTAACGGGTCAATACGCCTAATGCAACCAAGCCAAATTTCCTGGTTTGCCGATTACCTTTTGCGCCCTAGAGGTGATGGTTACTATAGTGATGATGCTGAGCATGATATGTTAACCGTGATGAGGATCATGACGATGTCACACCTTGTACTCTCTATTAAAACGACGGTGTACAAGGTGTATTTTCAGGTCTCACACAATCTGCTCGAAGGGATAGAATAAGCAAGTAATAGAAATGGCAGTTGCAACGACGTACCTGTAAGCAAGGGGTGGGTACCGACTGTCTGTCGTATGCATTCCGTAATCGAATAACACCTACATTATTTTTATGATATGCATAGGTACCCCGGGCTTCGTACATGTATTTTATTATTGTTGGAGTCGCTGGAAGTTTTCATGGACATCACGGAAGCCTCCGTCGAAGGCTTCCATGGCAACTCACACGCGATCCGAACTATTTCGATGGTGCATATTCTTGGGTCCCGTATTCGGCCGTTTCCTCTCCGATACGTTTTGTGGTTATAATTTGACGCCTTTCAACCAATGGCAAAATATCAGAATCCCATGTTAACCAAAACGAGGCGGTTTCGTCAAAACCAATTATGAGCATCCGTTTGAATGAGTTTCCTCGACCATTTAGCGCCCCTCATTGACTCATTGATCAATGGTAGAGGTTACAAAATGACAGGTTGGAGGCAGTATATAGTTTTTTATGGGCCTTCCAGTACTGATATATGCGCATATTCGCTACCAGGTACGTATTAGACGCACGTATGCTGCCGCTGCTACTGCTGCATTCACACCTCTTCTCCGCGGGAGGGAACAACATAAATCGTGCATATATCCCGTTTGGAAACACGATTTGTTCACGTCGAAACCCTCAACGGTATATACTGCGATGCAAAGCGTAGGCCCTGAAACAAAATACGACCACAGCTGCTCTTCTACAAACCCATCGTAGCTATGCCGCGACGTAGCCAGCACATGCACACCTCCATCTTAGCTGATGCCTTACGTATCACGCGTGCTGCTGTAAATTACGATGCACACGTATACGTAGGTGGAGCGGTATTCGTACTCTCTCATCTTATTCTCGGGCATCAACTTTGAATTTTGATAGATGGCAGTTGTCGACGAAGCGCAAGTGGCATGTGCTCTCCAGGCTTATAAACTTCTTCCCAACACCAAGCACCTAGCCTCCCACGCAGGCCTCTGCAATTGCGATGCCGACCGAGAATACGCCTACTTTGTTTTCACTTTCCTCTGGAGTTCGACCCCCATGCACATAGCCGGCCCTGTCTCTCTCGACCTCGCATTAGCACTCGCGACGGCAGCAGCGCGGAGACTTCAGCTAGGAACACAAGTTTCCATCCGCACTACAGGAACGCTCAGTATATACCCTAGCGTTAGGTCTCGTTCGTGCCTCGACAATAGTGACAGGACGTGGGGAGTCACTGCCGGTCCCGTGTTCATGGCAGATGCGGGCCTGCACGACAATTGGGACCGGCCCACGGTCACGTTAAGTATAGGCTTCAAATAACAACTGTCAAAGCGAACTTGACACACCACATCCTCCGCAAGGGTTCCATCACCACCGACGACCGTTGCAATATACCGTTCACGAGGTTGGATACAGTTGCAAGACGAGATGAGCCTCGAAGAGTGTGCAGGCCCATGGTCGAGTATGGTGGGTTCAGTTTGAACTGCTGCTCTTTGGGTATTGTATTGATATCTCTGCTGCTCGATAGTATTGCGCCGATTCAAGGCATACCCGTGGAGATAGTTGACACGAGGGTTCGAGTTTATCTACTTTGACCTAGGGACCGTGTCGGCCATCGCCGCAGAATGCCCTTCACGAGATAAAATTAACATTTTCTCGATACCTAATGTGACTACCCAAACTCTAAAGGTACATGTCGATAAATACTTATCGGGCCGATTTTGTTTGTTTATTATCAACCCTGACGCCTCTGGAGCAGCAACAACGCTCATCAAGAGGCGATGTTTTTGTTTTCTAGTTTACGATCAGCATATCACACAAACGCATACATTTTAGGTTTTGCCGAAATCGTCATGTCTTTGTCAATTGAAAAAAGCGAAAAATGTCTTGCAAATGCCTAGAATCCATTTACAACATTGTCGCATACTCATGCTCCTTGTTAGTAGTCCGTAAGTAGGTTTTTATTTGCTACAGTTGTAGGAGTTAAAATAGTAGTTCTTCTAGTAATATCCGTGGCAGTAGCAGTAGAAATAGTACACACGAGCTCGTCGTAGTAGTTGTAGTAGTTGTTACGGTTATGGTTGTAGTCGTGGGGCAGTAGCGGTGGTGGTAGAAGTTTGGTAGCCCTGTTTCACATTGAGCAAGGTCCCGATGTTTATAATAGCCGCGCCATTGTTAATATGTTGGGCATTAGGCAAAAATAGGTATGCCTACGAGTACGCACTTTGAGCCATTTATAGCTACACTGCTTAATGTACACAGGAAACGGCTTCCTGGCCCGCCTGCTATTGGGGCTGCCCTCCGTTGTATCTAGAAATCGCTCAAAATGCGTAGGTACACCTATTATCGGCTAATGAATTTACGTATCACCTGTTTGGCTTCAACTGTACCTATAAATTGTTTGAACGGTCACTTTTTGGCAACTAGAATATAGACAGACGGCCACACCAGATACCGGGACTGTCGACCACCCGACCGTACCTGTCTTCCTCATATATATTCACCCACGTTTTCTATGGAATGTTGTTTTGGACCGTGCAAACGACTGTGTAACTCAGACCCCTTTAACCGTATGGTGTTAGTCTGTACACGTATATATATACCAAAGTTTCTCCTACTGTATACTTCCATACAGTGCGTGCGGTGTATTTTCAGGATACTGGCATGCAGACACTCGTCATTGCTGTTTCTCATCATCGCGATCACACCAATAAAGACATGTGGCCCAAACGACTATTATCACTCTTTGTTGACAGGTACGGTCGGCCGGTTGATAACCCCGGCCTCTGGTGTGTCCGCCTGTCTTTATTTTAGTTCCCAAAAAGTGATTGTTCGAGCCATTTATAGGTACAGTTCAAGTCAAAAGTAGGTGCTTTGTATATGAGTAGCCAAGGATAGGTGTACCTACGCACGTATGCTATTTGTAGAAACATTAGAGCGCAGGCCCAATATGGCGGGCCAGGAAGCCGTTTCCTTTGTACATTACGCCGTGTACCTATAAAAGGCTCAAAGTGCGTTGGCACACATATGTTTCGCTAATGCCCTTTTATTTTTCTCGGGAATAATAACTCGCTGTCCACTGCCCCTGACAAATTCCGAGGTATGTTTTGCGAATTTGGTAAATATTGTTATATAACCGGTTACGTAAATCGTGAAGAGTAAAGTCTTATATGTTGCTATAGTCTTCGTGTCCTGTACCGAGTTGTAATCGCAGCGCGGATGTGGTTTGCAACGGCCTTGAAAACATACCATACCCGTACTCTGTTCGGAGCGAAACATTCGATGGAGTCTCCCATTAAACCCTGCCTATTATTTTAACGCGGGAATGCTTGGGTTGGCTCGTCCCCGAGATCATCTCCCCCTATTTCCGCAGTATTTCTACTCACCGGCGGTCTATGCCCTCTTTGGTCTGCGTTCTGCCGTAAGTTTTCAACTGCCGACCATCCATTGTACCTGATGAATACATAGCCATACACCAACACCAATACTGACCTCGACAGAACTTTGCTGTGACAAATCCCTCTTAGATAGCCAACCAATTGCTGCAAATATATTGCTGTGTTTGGTCTTATAGTTCGCTGATTAGGCTAGCAGGGCGATGACGTTAGGCTCCGAATGTATGGCGTATGACGTCCCCGTAATGGGAAATATATGACGAACTGTTATTCGGATGAATGCCATGGCCGTTACACAAGCAATGCGTACGCCGAATACTACCACTCCACACACAGTAGTGTATTTCGGGTACTCGTTGGACTATGTTTCAGGTTTAGGCTTCACAACCTACCGGCCAAGGTATCCCTGCACGTCGATGGGATGGATAGGCGTTTTGTTTATACTGCTGCCTTCTAGGTAAGATTCTACCTTTAATACAGTATCTCGGTGTTCTTGTGTAGCCTGCGACCATGTGGTTGTACTCGGACTGACGTCGTTGGAGTATCTCACATTGACATGTTATACGTATTGGCCTCTGGTATGCTGTAAGCGGGCCTTCAACCCTAAAGCTGCCATTGGTTTGGTAAGCACCAGTCGCATGCACTCCCGTCGTCGGTGTATGGGGGACCCAATGCTTCGGCACTAAATGCATCATAAACAACCAAGCACACCCAACGTGCTGGGTATGCACGTGTGCGGACCCTTATAAATGTTTCAATGCCTTGCGTTCACTACAGAGATAACAAGTGTGTGAAGCTTAGCCGAGTGCATTGTCGGTGTATCCTCACTCTTTCTTTGTCATTTTCCTCTGTTTTTCTCTGCCCCTAACAGAAACAAGAATGAAGCAATGCTCATATACTTCCTGCCCAAAATTCGCCAGCTTTAATGCTAAGGGCAGCAAGACGGCGAGGTACTGCAAGCAACATGCTGACAACGGCATGGTAAACGTTAGGCCAGGTCGTTGCTCACATATCTCGTGCACTACACGAGCAGTCTTTAACACCGGGGGCAGCAAGACAGCGAGATACTGCAAGAAACATGCTGACACCGGCATGGTGAACGTCATTAGCAGGCGTTGCTCACATGACTCTTGCATGATACGCTCGAGCTTCAATGTCGCCGGCATCAACAAGCCCGTGTACTGCAAAGAACATGCTCACGCCGGGATGGTGCAGGTCGCTTACCGGCTTTGCTCACATGAAACGTGCACGAAGCGCCCGACCTTCGGTGTCGTCGGCACAAACGAGGCGGTGTACTGCAAGCAACATGCAGACATCGGCATGGTGGATGTCTGCAGCAGACTGTGCTCGCACGAGTCCTGCCCGAAGCGACCAACCTATAATATCGCTGGGAACAAGAAGGCCTTGTACTGCAAACAGCATGCTGGCGAGAAGATGGTAGATGTCAACCACAGACGTTGTTCACATTACGCATGCTCCCGCATGCCTGCATGGGGTGTACTTTCTGCTGGTGCTGGCTCTGTATGCGCAGACCATAAAGGCGATCTTCCGGCCGGTCAGGTGATCAACTTCAGAGCAAGGTGCAAGGTGATGGGCTGTTCTAAATTTTGTAGATGGGGGATCGCCGGCAAGCAGCCTACCTACTGTCCTGAACACGGCAAAGTCGAAATTGGGCTCGTCCCTAGGGTGGGAGTAGAAACCATCGAAAATACCTCTCGTGGCTCGCCCGGCGATGCCGTACGGAGGGCCTCCTTCCACGTAAAAACTGAGTGCACTTTTTGATGTGTTTGCGTGAAACCGTGTCGTAATAGTTAGGTCAGTGTTTGGGGCTTTCTAGGTTGGCTTCGACTGAAGCGTTTCATTGTTTTGCTCCGATGGTTTAGTGGTACCCTCGAAAGCTAATACTAGTTGGTTTTTCGTATTACAAACCCCACGTGGGTCGGACGTTTGAGTTTGTTGGATATAATAAATATGAAAACGGAATAAATTTCTGCGATAGCCTATTAATAGTAGCTTGGTTAGGCGCCATTCGATGAGAGTCGACGCGGGAAGAATGCGCTGACGTTTTCTCGCGATGAAAATGCAAGGCACGACCCGTGGTGGGGGAGGAGGCAGACAAACTATTGAATATATATTACGGGAATGTTTGTTTTTGGTTTCGTTTTGTTTCGAGGCGTGCCATCTATCGTGTCTCCGGAAAGGTAGCGGGGATGTTAGCAGAAAAGACAAGACCAACACGACACACGAAGGCGGGGTACCTACGTAGATGATAGAGGTACCTGGTGTCATACATTGGCTAACAGTTTCTGAATGACAGTGCTCCATAAATAACAATCGTCGAATCTCATTATTGTGTTGCAGAATTGTTCAGTTTACACTTAGGCCATGGATTGATCGTCGGACATGTATAAGGTTTATGTTCCTGCAAAATCATCTTGTTACTTACTATTGGTATATATACCCTCGAGTGAGAAGTGTCACAAACATCAGAGTGCACTTCTACCGCAGCATGTCATAATACGGCTTATCGCGCGTTTTGCATCGCGCGTTATGCGGTTATAAGTTTGTCGAGGTCCACGAGTAGTCTTTATGCAGGGGGCATCGAATCACCTAGACGCCGAGCGTTGTAGAATTCAACGGATTGACGATGTCGGTACGGTTTTCTTTGTTACCAGTCCCCCTACCAGATATACCGTGGCTATCTGTTGTTGGTTACATGGAGTTTGGCATTTTGACAGTTGGAGGAAAGGCTAGCTTAGGAGGTCATCGTTGTTATCCGCTACAGGCGTGTTGCTCGGCGGGTCGCCCAACTATGTTTTTAGGATGATTATGACGAGTCGCAGTTACATTTTGAAACACGTTGTTGCGCTGAAGAGTTGTATCCACCTATAACCGAGCACTGTCACCGAGTGTGAAGTGTTTTTATTAACAGTCTGGAACAATCGTTTGCCTGTGTGGCCATGAAAAGGGGGGAGAGGGCAGCAGAGATTCCCGGAGGAGTGCACGGGTGCATGGTGTGTCGTGGAGATGACTATGATCTTTGTATTGGTTCTGAACGTTGGCTGTGACACGGTTGGCCGACACTCAATGTCGCTTGACAATGCAGGTTAGACTCATTCGTAGTAATTCAGAGTAACTACACTGCAAGCGTGGCGGCTTCTTTACTCCTTTCCTCGCATGAGCTCTATACTATTAGTAGGTCACTCGAACCGTGACTTCGGAAAACAATGTTTGCATAACCTGACAAGCTTTGGTAAGAGCTAGTGCTCCTAAACATGTACGAGCGAATGTTTTCATTCTTTGCGGTAGTTACTCGCGTCACCGGCAACTGTCGTGGATGTAATGGGTATCCAGAAAATTCAATCCCTTTATCTTTAATACATGATCTGAAATAAACTGAATGTTTGCGAAAACGCCGATATCATGTATCTTTCTGCGCGGTGCATTATACCAAACTTCGTGTCATTTATCATAAATAAAATTCGTTGCGAGTGACAATAGGCTATCCCACGTGAACGCACACACAAAACATATGATTAGCTGTAACATGCCGAGCTTATTGTTGGCTTGTGAGTATATGCGAGAACTTGTCAAACGATCAGTGCATCGAAGCAGTAGAGCTTCCAATGTTACGAAAGTGGAAGAACCCGTGTGTTGAACTGATCTGCAGGATGTTCTACTGACGGTAATCGATGACTACCTTAGGGAACTAACATGTAGAAAAAAAACAAAAAATGTAGGATATCCCTCTAGGCGCGTATATAGCTTGGTGTATTGCCGTACCATAGCCATAGGGCATGGTGTGTGTTATATGCATGTCTGGTGAGAACCTATCTTACAACGACCTTTGTATCCAACCACATTGCTTTGCCCTCTACGGTGCGAGTACCCTACGGTGGTGGATACTTGGCTTTAGTATGTTTTTATCTATTCTTCAATCGACTCCGAGGGAACACCACCCTCTCCATGAGGCAAGCGTAGCCAAATCAACGATATATGGTATCATTGTCTACGATTACTGACAAGCGGTACAGTTGTCTAGGTGATGTTCGGCCTTTTAAACATACACAACAACAAATAAAAATCGTCCACTCCCGCGCTTCAATTGTTTGGTGCATACCTATCGATAGATCCACGATGTTCAAAGTCAAGCATATCTGCGGTTATTCTATCAGAGACGGTGCATAAGAGGAACCCTACGAGGAAGGAGGATTTTCGCGATCTAACATTGGCGTCGATCATGTTAACGTACTCGACGCGAAGGGGTGCTTCACAACAAAGATTATTCTCAAGAAAGCATACTTCGACGGGGAATATATAAACACACGACGTACGCGTTATGCTTCGAAGGTATGTGTAAGGTGTGTAAACACCCTGCCAGTGTCGACATATATACACATACGAAGTACGTCAATATACGATCGGCATGTCGAATGAAAAGGTCGAACAGTCTGAATTACGCCTGCTATGGTGACTCTGAGTGTCGGTATTGGTCCGCGAATATCAAACACAAGACAAGCTACTAGGACACATTGTTTGGTAAGGTCTCGTTTCCAAACCAGCTGTGGCTATCACCGTCGTGCTCACCTCAAGGAATTGCAGCTGCTGTGGCATAGACACAACCATCTCTGCTGACGCATTTATGTTTGTATTACATTTGTGTAGTTCCCTGCTTAGTTCGGTTGATGTCGTACACGAGCTGCATGTTCGACAGAAGAAGCAGCAACCTCTAAACCCATATATGCGTGCTAACACTGGCATCAACAGGCGATGCCCGCATTGACCGAAGCCTCAGGTCAACATATCTGTTACGACGGGTAGTTCCTCAATCGCATTGTCGTTGTGGTTTTCCGAGTCGTGGGAGAAAAATATTTCTCCCATCGGCCAGATACCTGTATCGCAGCGTGCTGCAACCCCTTATGTATCTCGACCACCCAATGTTACCGTCTCTCTCACTCCACTACAGTAACGGCCCAGTCCCAAACTACAGTAGCACGGACTACACTTTTCTCGGATGACCACGCCTCCAAAGGCTTTAAACTCCTCTGATCTGACCCAGGTGACGTAAAATACATAAACAATACTCCGGCTATTTCGCCTCGCCCCCCCACCCCTTCAACCTGAAACATTTCTCTCAACTGACCCACCCACATACTGAAGGTCACGACGTAGCTACAGAGTCCAACCCCTCACGTCTATGGTCATACGAATACGGCCGTGCCCGACATGTACCCCCCTCCCCCCCCCCTCTGTGAGCACGCAAGATGCGGCCGAAGAAACGTTCAGCGTCCGAACCGACAGCATCGATCCTCTATCTGCGCGTAACAGTCGGGTGTATGATTGTTGCCAGCCATAAACCGCTGCCAACGATGACAGTGAAACACATTTGGTGGGTGCAGGCGTTGGCGGGAAAGTGGTGCGTGAGACGGGTTCAATCACGTCTTTTCAACGTTGTGAGGTTGACAGGAAATGGCGTTAAACTCCCCCCCCCGTATCGTTTTTGGCTTCACCTGGTGTGGAAGCCATGTGATGCGACGATCCAATTTGTGTCTATACAATGTAAACGTCTGTCATCGACACACACATGTACATATATGGAGTTTTTTATATGTCTCGTAATGATGTGTACCACCCCGTAAGGGTTGACAATACTCTGCTTACCACCCTAGCCCCCAAACTTAACGGAACCAGTATCACAATGGTGTTTCACAGCAGCACGAATACATATAGCATTGGCAGCTAAACGGCCACCCGAAAATAGCAGCACCATAGGACTGCCAGAATACCACGAATATTATCAGTGAGATTTTAACATTAAAAGCGTCATATCTGTGCTAGACCTCAAAACAACTAACGTAAATCGTGTTTCGCATACATATCGGGTTGACAACGTGAAAAGTCCCGCGGGACCAACGGTCATAACACACGTGACTATCGTCGGTCGATAAAACTGCCTGTCAATACCCTTATCGTGTGTTTCCACAACAAAATCAACAATCAGAGATGAACAAATAAATACCAAAGGGATAAAGGTTATGTTTGCCCTATCAGTACCAGACCGTAAGACGCCTGAGCTTAAATGGGTTGTTCGGTGTAGGAGGTGGCCAATGTAAGCTGCACAACGACGACCAATATGAGCAGAACACGGGGTTGCTTGTGGTGCCAGCAGTGCATAGTCTACTATACTCTTATTGTGCTTCCACAAGAAGCTGGAGGAGGAAACGATAACAGTATATCATACATGATAGTTTGTACACCTATGAGCTAAGACCAGTTTCGGACTGTAGGAATCCCTATTTGTATTGACTTGAGGGATGTAAGGAGGTGGACAACATGAGCCACATGTAGCGACCACTCAACTTCACAGCCCACCGCGCTGTTTTCGGTGCGGAATGGCGTGTTGGTGCATTCGGTGGGTGTAAGTGTGAGCCGATCCCCGGGCGTCTCATTACCTGTAGAAATAGGGTGCCTTGGTATGACTAGAATTGTTTTGCGCTCTGAACGCGAGAGTCTCCGGTCGATTTAAAGCCACAAGAGGTGGGCGAACTATACTGTGCTGCATCCTTTTCGGGGCTGGCGACATAAACGATGAATCATCAACCCCGATTCGCAGCGAAAGCGCCTGTCTTCGATGCCATTACTGCTTATCATCACTCTCCTCTCCTCGCGTGTTTCAGTACCTGAACTAACTACAGTAGAGGTATACAAAACCATTGCAACTAATTACACATAGCCTACCGTGCGCTCGTTTGGCGAGATTTTACTGCGTGCAACCCCTAACTAAGTGTACTGCGCTGCCCTTCCGACATAGTTGACAATATCGGCAGCGACGCGGCCGCACATTTGTCTATGTTAGGGTGCCGTAAACAGCCCACCCGTACGCCAAGTAGAGCCAACAATTCCCGTTCCTGACGAAAACATAATTAGCGTTCCCCCTGGCGTTTATGACGGCTCTCATAGTTGATAACCACAATCCCTGAGACAGCGTTTATTTGTCTGAAGTGGAGATAAACTACAGTAGTGTATAGTTGACACTGCTGTGCTTTCATTGCTTTCCAAAATAAAGTGCGAATCTCGATGCTTGATGGTGCAGCCCGCAGGGGTGTCTCTCATGCCTTCTCAGGGCTCCTTTTGCCAGACCAAGAGCTTGCGTGATGGCATATCCATATCTTCATCGTGCGTGCATCCCTACGAACGCAACACCTCTCAAAATACCCTACCGTATGCACACGTACCGGTTACATGATATATATCAACAAATTACGTTCTATGCAATCTCCTGGATATGCACGACTCGGGAGCCTGTTTAATGCGTCATAGCGTGATGTTGGTTCGACAAACGTGTTGGATGCATGGAACTGAGTCGAGAGGTACATTCGTGTGTGCATTGTTCTTCTCCCGGTCTTCCCCGGCCTATAACCGGTATATAACTAGAAATGGTGATGACGCCTTGCTCACACACATTCTGCCAGCTGCGACCGTGAATAAAAACCGACGGCATCAGGATAACAAGATACTACAAGAGACAATTTCAGACTGTCACTTTATACGTCGTTTACAGTCCTTGCCCATATGGCTCCTACATCAGGCCAGCAGGTTGCCACGTCGGGATCGGCAAAATGGGCAACGAACTACAAACAGCATACCGAGAGCAGTATGTTAGATACTTTAAAAAGGCGTTGTTCACATGACACCTGCACACGTCGGGCGGCATTTAATGACGTCGGCATCATTAAGCCAGCGTACTGCGAACGACATGCTGAGGACAGCATAGTTTGCGCCATCCGACAGGCGTCGCGTATACGACTCCCGCACGAAGCAACCGACATGCAACACAGTCGGCAACATCAAGGCCGCGTAGTGCACACAACATGCTGATAGTGGCATGGTGGACGCCCATTGTTTTGTTTTTTTCACGTGATACCCGAAACTAGACACCGGCGTGCTGTAGATAACAGCTGGTGAAGCTATGGTTATCGACGATACCAGGCGTTGCTCACACGACTCGTGCTCGACGTTCCCGTCTATTAGTATAGCCGAGAGCAAAAAGGAGTTTAGATGCGAGCGACATGCCGGCAACAGTATGGTGGACGTCTTCAACCAAATCTTCTCTAACACTCCTGCACCGAGCCTTAATATCGTCGATACAAATAACCCGTCATACTGCAAGAAACACGCCCCCGATGGCACGATGAAGATCGTCACTCGACGTTGCTCACATGAACTGTGTCCGAAGTAGTAAAACCGCGGGCAGCGTGAAGCCGTTGTAGTGCAAGCAACACGCCAAGAAAGGTATGCTTGCAGTCCGCAGCAAGGTTTGTTCCCATTCGGTGTGCCGGCCGATCTGGTTATAAATATCAACGCAAGATGCAACTAGGCCGGTGGTCATTTAATTCCCAGGTGGGGCCTCGTCCGGATGCAGCCTACTCACTGCCAATATCCCGGCATTCTCGTATACGGGCTAGTAAGCACTGTGGGAGAAGATCACAACACAAATATCTGGTAGTTTATCTGACGGAGACCACTTCCACTTGAACACTAAGTGCACGTTTGGATTCGAATCAAACAACACCAGAAAATGTTGTACGAACAGCTCGGCTAGTCCTCGGCCAGTCCTCTCGGCCTTCACAGTTTGCCTCGCACGTAGCGTTTCATTCATGCTTCAAAGGGTAGTTCGAGATTCTGTTTTCCCCGAGGGGTGACGTCTATCTCGCTTGTGGACGCTTTGTCGAGAGTATTTCCAGACACGTACTGTGCGGTGGATTTAAAAGACGAGCTACGATTAGTATATGGCACACTTTGCACCCAGCTCGTTAGACTATTTCGCGAAACGTGCTTTAGAACGAAATATCGTGAAATCTACACGAACGACGTTATGCAACGGACTAGGTTTTGCCGGGTCTGTACGGTTTGTCGGATTTGTGTGCATATTTGTGGGGCAACTTCAAATCAATGGCGTATTGATAGCTTAAAAAACATACTATATATATGTAGATAGCCGGACTGAACAAGCCGTTTGAGGTGACTCGGACTTGTATTTGATATTGTAGAAACTGGGAGTGGATATGTAGTATCCAGCGACAGGAGGAGAAGCTTGTCAAAGCGAGCATTTAAAGCATAGCAACAAAACACACCTTTTAAGTATGCGGTTGTCATAATGTTGAAGTCTAAGGTTGGAATTGTCGTGGAGGACCACGGGAGCATGCTGTGGCGTGGAAAAAGACGGAGAACCATAGGAGAAAAACGAATAATATATATTCATTCATATAAAGGCGGAAAACAATAGGTTGGATACGCAGAACGCCATATATTTTTGCGCTCATGTGGACACACAATATGCTAGCTTTAGGGTTGATTATGTCCAAGCTTAGTTACCAGGCTGGAGGCGGATGACGACGAAGAAACCCGCCCTCGGTCATCCCACAGCAGGCGTACAGCCAATGTACCTCAACGTCTGGCAAAGACACAAGGCCGACAGTTAGAAGGAAACGAGATAAATCGGAGACAACATTCCACGTCACCGAACTCGAGGTTGGACAAATATTAGATGAGTGGTTGCTCCATATATAATTGATGAGTGGAACAGACAGGACTCATCGCATTGCACACCCGTGTTCGACGCGTTTGACAAACATGGCACAGTACATCGAAATGCGTCAACAACAAATAACTGCCCCTCCTTAATGAACTTAAAGTGTAAGTGAACAATGCTGTGTGTTATCTGCACATAAAACACGTTATTTCTAATCAAACACATCAGTACACTCAGTGCCTGTCACGATTCCTAATCCCAGAGATATACAAATCGTGTGGTCACACACTAAGAAAGAGAAACAAATATGAATAAACGCAAATCAATGGGTAAATACAGTGAGATGCTAACGTACCGGCTACAAGAACACAACGACACGAGATGACGAAAAAACAAAAACAAGAGAATAAAAAAACGAATTATGAAATAAAACATAATACAAATGACGCAGGGAGCCAGAAACGCCCCCAGAAGAAAATTACACGTGAGAAGAGTATAACTGCTGCACGAGCGAGGCAACACGAAATTGAGCAAGACACCGGTATTGAGCTGTAACAAAGCGAGAAACAAGGCAAAAAAAGCAAGAAAGAAGACACGAGAGGGGAAAAGAGAAAAATCGTTCTGAAGGCGATGGTAATAACAAGTTCCTGTCTCTGCTACAAAAGCGATACGGGGACATGTCATACCTTCCGCCATATATTTCCTATTCTGTGTACGTCAACATTTAGTGAGTATCACAGCCCAAACAGAGCGAAGATAATCAAACCATCGCATAACTAAAATGAGGCCTCACGAAGGAAGACTGGACATTCGTATGATCGATTCTCGCCGAACCCAAACCCATAAAACACCGATATGCCTGATACACGATACGGTCCTCGCCCAATGCCTGAAATATGTCTTACCCGTGTAATTCATCGGCAAATATATTCAGGATTACGGAGAGTTGTGCCGGGCACCACCATTTTCGAGCGCAAAATTTCACAAAGGAATTTACGGTACAATACATGCCGAGACGTACGTACGAGATGTATGTCAGCAGGAACGGCAAGTATTTACGGCCTCAATCTACACTGATGCAGAGGACAGTTGACTGGGTGGTATCACAATCATCTGTGAAGTAAGTCAACACCGCACTCCACTAGCACCCCGTCACAACGCGTTCCTCGCATACCTACTGAAAATATGTACAAGGTGCTACCACATTAGAACCACCATCTCGAAATCCCTTTTCGTGCGTCACGTCGCATGGACCCGTTGTGACGTCATATTGTGGGCACTTAGATCATACCGCTTTACCCAGGTGCCTGTTGCTGCCCGAGCATGACAAACAACCTTCAAGCGGGGGGTGCAGGCTTCATTGCCGATGGCAGCCCAAAAAGCAATAACGCTCGCGCCAGGCGAATATAGGGCTAGATGTTCTATTTGTGGCATCGGTCTCATGCTCTTCCTCGTGAACACTACCCTACACGCATGCTAGTACCTGGTTAATCTGGACTCGAGGCCTGATGACACCAGTCCCTTCCCATACCCCGCTACGAGCAACGGCGGCGATACTCCAAAGCTCGAGACGCCAAACATACGAAGTGCCAAAGCAAACACGCCAAACCCACAGACGTCAGGGCATCCCCTTGAAGTACCCGGTAGGTACTACTCCGGAGATATTTTTACCAAGCCCGTGATCAAACGCCTGCACGCATGTGAAAAATGTATAAACCATAGATATGTTCTCTCTAGTTTGTCTAACACTTTCGAAACTAACTTTCAATTTTTACACGAAATATGCGACCCGTTCCAGCGCCCTTGGAATGGCGACCACTACTAATCTTGCCCTGAAAGGATCGGACAGTGCAGACGAGCCCGCCTTCAAGCGGGCCGTGGTCGCGGCAGTGAGTAGGTTGCTTCCCATGGAGTCCCCATCTTGATACTTTCCTACAACCAGCGATCTTGCAACTTGCCTTGAAGTTAATCACTGGGCCGCCTGATATGTCGCATTTATGGAGGAGGCATGTAGAAGGCGCGGTTTCCGTCAGCAGGCCCCATCGCGGGATCTGAAGGCAAGGGTTGTGCGAGCAACGCCTATTGTTGATGTCCACCATACCGCCCACAGCATGTCGCTTGCAGTACACCGCCGTTTTACTGCCCTCGACATTGAAACTCGGTCGCTTGGTGCATACATCATGTGAGCAACGACTGCTGACAATATTCACCATACCGTCGGCAGCATGTTGTCTGCAGTATATCGCTGCTTTACTGCCCTCGACATTGAAACTTGGTCTCTTCGTGCAGAACCTATGTGAGCAATGCTTGCTCAAAACATCTACCATGTTGTCGGCAGCATGCTGGCTGCAGTACGCCGCCGCTTTACTGCCCACGACATTGAAGCTCGGTCGCTTCGTGCATACCTCGTGTGAACAACGCTTGCCCTTGACATTCACCATGCCGTCGGCAGCATGTTGGCTGCAGTACGCCGACCTTTTACTGCCCTCGACATTGAAGCCCGGTTGCTTTGTGCATGAAGGATACACGCAATGCTTGCTCCTAACGTCTACCATGCCCTCGGCAGCATGCTGTTTGCAGTACGCCGCTTTGCTGCCTTTGACATTATAGTTAGGTTGCCTAGTGCAGGACGCATGTGAGCAACGCCTCATCTTCCCCGGAGATTTGATCGGCGGACAACCCCTGAGGAAGCTCAGCAGAGGCGGTGTGTAGATAAATCGGTGGTTAGGCTGACCTGTGTACACCAGCAGTTCGACAAACGCACGCATCACAAAAACAGTTTTTAGCGTAACGCAAACTTCATATTAACATCGTTTTAGTGTACCATTAGGCTTGTCGCGACTGTACTGTGGTACGAGTGAACATGCAGGTATTTTTATCGCGGACGATCTGTTCAGCATCATACGAGGAAAGCCCCCCTAGGTATTCGGTTCAGTTGCCGATGAACCGTTCCATGTACTTATGATGGCAGACAAATGGGCCCAGAAAAGTATCAGGATTATTCTAATGATTCCCAAGTAAATGGAGTCAGTCGACGGGTGCTACAGTGTCTGCTCCAACCTGGACATGCGACGTGGAAAATTATTATCTGTGAAATGAGAAGCAGCGACGTCAAAACGCATTACTGAAACACATACCGCGTATTACCTTACGAAACCAACCTAACATGGGAAAAATCTGTCAGGTAAATACTTGTGTTGGCGACCGATAATGGTGCGGTCGATGTCAAGGATGGGCTCGATATTGGCGGCGAAGGTAGTGGGAATCGCACTGGTAGCCAATAGAACCTGTGACTGTTTATGGAAAACGTTTGGAAGGTCCGACGTATGCTGTACACAAAGCAATAATGATACCTGGTATGTTGTATGGTACAAGGAAAAAACGCCACCTAGAGTGGGTTATACCTTAAAGCGGCGGATTTATATCGTCGTGCACTGCTGATTAACAACTCAAAACACAGGCCACGACATAGACTCCATACAATCATTGACAAGGACATAGAGAAGTGGTTTTAGCAGGAGACCGGAGCCTGTAACACTTTCGGTGTCACGTGTACTTCGTATTCCACACGTAGCTAGTAGACCGATAAAACACAACCAAACAGTTGGCAATAAACCCGTCAAGCCACTCAATGAATCGCAGAGTACGCATTCACGGCTGCCCCCGCAAGCCCGTGTATTCAGGGTATTCGCTAGTTGTAGAGGTTTGTTGTGTGCGCATTGTGAACGTGGGTTCAAGAGATGTGCCATTACATTAGTTGGATCGTACACCTCGTAAGCCGCTGAATTGAGAGGTTTGAGGACAGTCGGCCAGTAAATCAGTGATTCATACTACCACTCTGTGGATTGAACTTAATGAGAAACGGTTTTCGAGTTTTTACGCGTGCCCTTCAGAGCATGACCGACCTGCGAGTCCATTCGATCTAGCAACCTTCGCAACGCTAAATACCGCACAATAGATGTATTCGTTCATACATCATATTGTTTTTCTAGCGTGCTTCGACGACATTCGATGACAGTACCGGCTGACATTTCATGACTCTCCTTCGGCGAAAGCATCCGAGAAATCACCGATTTAGCAGCACCGTTTTATCTAGGGTAAAGTTGGCGAAGTAAAAGATCGATGTTTACCAATAACACACCTCGTATGCGCAATAGTATAGGAAGATCAACACCAACAATGACAACGGGGCTGTGTTGTGCATTGGTATGGTACAACGCTTGGTGCTTAGCCAACGACAGAAGGCCATTCCGGCAACAACTAGTAATTGCCGTGAAGCAAATAGAACGGAACAACAGGCTTACGGCGGCCAGTGTGTAATCCTCGCAAGACATAAACAGACGCACCGGAGGACAGGCACATAGCTAGTCTCGTTGAACGCACCAGACGTGCGAGGACGACACACGTATGTTACCGAACATAAAGTGCAGTCACGTGTCCGTAAAACGTCGCAATCATCACCACGTCGACGAGCAGAAGTAACACATAATCAGCATTCCCGGAAGCACTTAATGTTTCTTTTGCAGCTGTAGTAGCGGCGGCAGCATAATAGGACGACGACATGGCAGTAGAAGTACTGCGTCCGTGTTGTTGTTGCTCGCCTACTAACGTACAACTACCACTACAACAACTACTACTATAACTACAACTAAACGTACTACAACAACTACTACTACGGCGACCTAGTCCTTAAACTTACGATAGAGGCGCGTCCGGTTGTAGGATCGATGCCATTTAAGCAATGAAACGTTTTAGCACACAATACGCAAATATAGGACGCATATTGTCAACATGCTAAGATAGAATATACCGGCAATTTTCCAATCAAATAAACATGCCAGGCTTGTAGCGTTGCTAGGGAGTACACGATCGTTTTCATCTAATGATTAAAAGCGACGACAGCCTATACCTTATCCAGCGCTTGTGATGTTCAGTTACATACGAAACGTGCCTAACGCTAACGCCGCGATGGCTTTCGTGGCACCTACGGTAGATGCCTAAATCTTGGCATTTTGATAGCGGAGGTCAGACAGATGAACACACAACGTTGTTTGAGGGGATCCGAGCTCTTGAGAGCTCGACAAATATGTTGCTCGGCCGAGCATATCCTGGATATGTGTTTGGTGTCCCCGAATGTACTGGTCTGGTAAGGGCGCAGTCGAGAGTTTTCGTGGAGATACAGGTTGCAGAAGTAATTACCCTAATGTTGTCTATTACCCTTGCACGGTATATAAGCCAGTTTCAATTATTGCAGAAAAAAGAGTGCTCGCTATATGGACCTTGTGTTCAGGATCGCGCTCATGCACAATATGGGTGAAACCGATTACGTTTGGTACAGCCGATATCACGAGCGGAAATTGGAAGTAAATAATATAAGATTGTTGGGGCCCCAGGGGCGGTTAAAATGGCAAGTTCAGCATGGCTGAGGTCATTTAAAGGTGGTAAACTGTTTGCGACGGGTGCCTAGAAAACATGTTGTCTTCCCGAACGGAATTGTCCTACCAGCCGCCCCCCTTTCCAGGCAAGCTGGTGCAAGTTCTAGTTGCCAGCTGTGTCCTTAAACCACTTGCCGCTAGCCCCCGCCGGTTCCGTGGACCACGACATGCACACATGAATCTGATGCACGTACGTGGCGATGTGAACTACTGTTACGAAGAACAACAACAAGGTATATGGGCTATGCTCGGTGCTGTTTCAGTCCCATTACCGATATCGGGAGGCGCTGCGCAGAAAGTGGTGAGTTGTAGCCGTAACCAACGATACGGAACGCGCCATCTGAGATAGGAGGCACACGAAGGACCCAGAGACACGTGCTCTGCTCGTGCTGCGCTTTTAAACGAAGGAAGAAGAAAGGAGGCTACAATCGATACAGTGGGCTAGACCCGCAATCTACACCATGGCGGTCGCGCTACTTAACGATCGTAGTTACAGCCTGTTCTTCGCCCAATCACGTCTACGTCTATTCAATCATTAGTTTTGAATGAGCTCGGTCCGCTCGATCTTGATCTCACGCCGTGTGCATCACACGCCAACGACACCTCCGGTATTTCTTGCGGTGGTCTTGTTTTTTCACACATCCATTACGATGTCAGCTCTGGTGCAAGAAAAACGCTAAAGTACGTAAAGGTGAAACACTTGTTTGAGAGGCGCCTCTCACGATGAGCTCTGTACCGCACCCGACAATCTAATGTTACCGGAAAGCAAAAGTTGAACCCGACCGGAAAACCTCATGCCATGACCTAGGCATATCGAAAATCAGATTTACAAACATCAATCAAATTCTGACTGTTTTGGGTCAAGGATCATTTTAATAGGTCATTCAAACCAAATTTGAGCCGGAACGTGCTAATTCTATTACTGTAGCACGCCTCTTTAAACGGACCAAAACATACCAATGTTTACCCAAATACAAGGACCATTCAAATACAAATATACAAAAGTAAAAGTGATACATGCATTTCAGGCCGAAGTTTCACAAATTGCGTGCGCCAGGAACTTACTTGGTTGTCGTGAAGTATACAGTCAGCAACGGATGATGGAATACAGAGAAACTCACGGAAATGTATTGAGTCGACCACGAGCAGGCGAGGCGGGACTACTGAGCCAATACGGGAAACACGACCGTGAGAATTCGGTTGAGTTTCTACTGACGCGGTCGATTCTGGCAACGGTCTCTGCTTACGCTACGAATTACACCTGATACACGTGAACGAATACGTTTGGCGGAGACAACGGGCCCCTGCAGTACACCGGCGGTAAACTGCTATTCAAGGAACTGACCGAGGTATGGAATTAGCAACAACTAGTTCAGGCACGGTTCATGGAATTCAATGAGAATATAGTTGATCAACGGGAGCGAAAACAATACCTTAAGGTTACGACCGCCGGCTATAAATCATTCCGTTTTGAAAAATCAAACCATTGTTAGTAACATAATTATACAACCACTGCACAACGGTAGGGTGATACACACATTGGCTATACGATAACACAAAGGGGCGGTGTAGGTGCATTTTTGGCGTGGTAAGCGTCGTGTGTGTCGTTCGTGACGAATTGCACAGAAGCAGCAGCACCAGCAGCTACTCGAGCGGCGATAGCAGCAACAACGACAGCCAACTGCAGATAACCCAGAAACTAAAAAGCAACACCTACACACTAAAGACAGAGAGTTTGACGGAGGCAGAATCCCTGGCGACACCTAGGCTGGCGGTGATATATAGAGAAATGTGGCGGATACGCTCAGTGGTTGACCAGTCAAAAACTAGGATAAAAGAGCTTAAGTGATTACAAAACGGCTAAGCGGCACTAGCGAAACATAAATGTCAAAGCAAACATGACTGCTGACTAGAGGTTGGCCCCTTTCATTTATTACCCGGGTACCCGGCCGGTATACCAGGTCGGACCCCACCCGTTCAACGGGTAGGGTCCGACCTGAATACCCGCGGGTAATTGGATCTTGCGGGTAATGACGCCACGGGTACCCGGGTACACGGGAACCCGCGGGTACCCGCTCGTTTTGACGAACCCCGGTTCATTTTATTTCGGCAATATCTCTACAAAACTGATTCAAATGAGAATAACACACTCAACACTCGACTCTGACCGGGACGGACATATAACCGGTACGCAACATGCTCGTAGAAGCCTAGGAACGCCGTCGGGTACCGGTATACCCGAGCACCCGTCCATTTAGCCGAACCCCGATTCATCATTCTTCCATAATAATCTATAAAACCGATTCAAACGAGCACTACGCACTCGACACTCACCTTTGACGTATACTGCTTCCATCTCACACGAGGTAAGTGCTGCAGTCTTCTATGAGAGGGGTTGACCAGCGTCCCAGTGTTTTTACAATTCCCATCAAGCCTCCAAACACACCAGCCCCATAATAACATGCCTATAAGCAAGAGGTATGTACAATAGAACGCAAATTAGGCGGCTTGAGTATCGAACCGAAAAACAAATATCTTTGAAAATCACCGTTTCTGTATCGAGCAGCAGTAGAATGCATATTTCTCCACTCTATCAACAATCATCGTGTCACTGAAACAAGAATATGTATTTTAATTATCCGGGTACCCGCCAGGTACCCGCGGGGTACCCGTGTACCCGTCAAAATGGCAATACCCGGCGGGTAGGGTAGGGTCCAGCCTCCGAAATTTGGCGGGTACGCTTTCGTGGCGTGTACCCTAAGGCGCCAACTTCTACTGCTGACGCTTGCTGCTCGATGCTTGTCGTATTCACTAATGGGGCCAGAGCGCGTTCCAATCACACAAACAAAATGCCATTGGGTCTCAAAGAGAAACGGCACGGGACGAGAGTTCTTGCACAAACGGCTATTAAGGTGGTACATTGTTAACATCCCCTCAAAACAGACTTTTGTCGATCTCGGAACAACTACTTTGGGCCCAAAGCATTCCCTCTTTTTGTGAAGGAACGTATTCGCATCTGAATTATATTTCTTTCACACTGGCACACAGAGGGACACCTAGCCATGTGGGTAGGTTTCCAACGATCCTACGTTTAGCCGAGAGTATGCAGTTTCAGGTGAGGAAGAGATCGGTGAAAATATATCCTCAAAAACATACTGTTTTTTTAGGGGGGACAAGTTCCCGACCCACATTCTGATAGGAACGCTACGTATTTGGCATCGCTGGAAAGCTCATAAGTTGGGCTGTAAAAGTATGAACCTACTTTTGCGATATTATATTTCGTTCATGAGATACAAGCATCCCAAGAGCGGTACCCCAACCCCACGCGTCCGCCTGTATCTCGTTTGCAACCAAAAACCCTCGGCTTCGAATGGCATCGTTAGAAAGCTGAAGTCAACAGCTTTTCGTGGAACCCAACCGAGGATTTGTTGGGTCCCTGTGTGCGCCTGTGTTTGTGTTTATGTACACAGATTAAAAATGCTGTAGTGTAGTTTCTTTAAATAAAAACGGAAAAAAATACCACAAAAACAAAAAATGGAAGATACAAATGAACGTAATTCCGCCGGGTTGATTACCAATGTACCACCGTAAAATAGTGAATGCCGGGTGATATAGTGTACACGTTACGTCAAAGAAGATAACTTTGGGGCCCATTCTATGCAAATCTCTACTACATCCTTACCAAGTTGAACTAAGTTGTTTATTCAGAAACAATAAATTTCGCCTAACTATCGCCATCGTGAGTCGCCTTTACCGCAATTCTGAATTATTATATAGGATACAGTATAGAAATCGGGGACTTGGTTGTGGCCCGCGTGTGGTTCCAGTGTTATGATACCGAATATTGAGAAAAACGCCGAAAACACCTCTTTACACCCTAACCCTAACCCTAACCCTAACCCTAACCCCAACCCCGTCCCCGCCCCGACCCTTATGAGCTTTGTCTCGAAAAAATCAGGCGTTTTTTTTTTTTTTTTTTTTAATTGGTCGACCACACTAAAAGGTATATAATAAAATATTCCCCGATTTCCATACTTTGTCCTAGATAATAATTCAGTGGTGCGGTAAAGGCTACTGGCCATCGTGGTGGCGTGCGAGCTAAAACCACACGCATCGATAAAACGTCAGCACGACCACGTTTGAAGATTAGTGTATTGTTTCGTTTTATGTTTGTTTTTTTCTGACCCGCGTATTTGTCTAGCTTTGAATTGTGCCGCAGCCGTGTTTATAAGTACCTATAACAGCAGCAGCAGCAGCAGCAGCAGCTGCGCTGCAGTCATATATTTGTGTGTTGGATACGTGGCAACTCTGTGACTGCGACTTCGAACACTTCATTCAGTAACAAATACTCCGTGTGGGCGTCGTGGAGAGCGGCTCCGACGCTTGAAAATACGCCTAACCTCCGTCATGCGTCACATTTCTGCTTCACAAAAAGAAGGACAACACTCGACCCGGGGCACTTCTGACTACCACCGTCCCCACGACCACCCCAAACAATCCCATCCCGCGCCTTTCACTTGAAGTAAACCTTTTCAATGCGGTTATTTCATGCGGCCAGGCATCAGCCTCGTATGCATCGCTCTGTGTCGAGTATTGATCCGACACACCGGCACATGTCATGTTGGCCTTCACGTGGGAATACGCCGTATAATCATGCCATGTCAGTCACCTGGGGGGTGTCCCCCCCTCGCGCGCTATATAAGGTGCTTTACAGTGTAATTTCTTCCTGCCCGTACTATCTACCCGCGAGACGATTCCCAGGCTGAGTTTCCTGGCCGGAGCTAACCTTGTGGGGCCCTCTTGAAGCTCGAGACATGGAAACGGAATTTCACGACGGCAGAAAGACTTCCCCTTCGCGTCTCGTAGCGACAGTATCAATCACAAATACATAATCGGGCAAAATACTATGGAGACGGAATGCAGAAACCAAACAAATTTTGATTTCACCGTACATGATTGCGAGATTCAGTACCTTCTTTAATGATCAGACAATTATGGACGCTACCCGGAGAACAAAAGACTAGCTTCTGGCGCATAAGGACAACCGCCGCGACGAGTCCTCGCGTCACAGAAGGAGTTATGCTGCTTTACTCTAAGCGTCCTTCCTGCCGAGTTTGAGGGCTGTAGGTCGCCTGTGGCTGAAGGTATTGCTTGAGGCGCGAGGCTTGGTCAACATCTGTCTCAACGCTTTGCTAGACAAGAGCGGAATCCTGCTTTCTATCTAGAAGAAGGTTGAGACATACACGGATAACCCTTGACGCCCCAAGCAAAACCTCCTGAATACAAATTAACTGCCTTCGAAACGTGCAGGGATGACATTCAGAGCAAAGGAGCGTTCAGTGTTTTGCGAGCCGATGACTTTTGGCGGCGGTGTGAGCCGCGTTCGAAAAACACTGTTGGGTTGCTCCGTCGGGCAGGATATTAAACAGACAAAAAAAAATGGCCAGCGGCTTGTGTAGGTTTCATTAACACAAAGGAGAAAATAGGTTCTGTTTTTTGAATTCCGATTCCATACTGTTTGGCCTTGTCGAATAGGAACGATGGTATATGCTGACAACGGCGAGTACGACGAACGACGAACCCTAATGACGGAAAAAACAGAGGGGGCTAATTTGAACAAGGATGCCACGGCAAGTTACTTGGCGCTCGGCATGTTGCTCAGTACATTCATGGCTGCCCTATGCGTTGCAAAGCAAGTATTTCGCTTCTGTGATGTTTGATAAAGGTTCCGACATACGTTTTTTGCGTTGTCATATGGGGGTATAAGCATGGGTTTTGATGTTCGGTGTTCGCGCGTAGACGAGCGTGGGAGCAGGCCGAGGCGCGGAAATGCAGCATCGGCACATTACGGCAGCATCAGCAGCAAATCGCTTTCTACTACGATTGTTGGATATGTAGATAATGTGTGAATGACCATTTCAATAATGTATTGCTAGGATTTAGACCGTTTCTCTCAAGCGTTTTTCCATGGATAAAGTGTACCCTGGTAGATGCGAATACCATGTGCGAGATAAGTGCAGAGCACCGCAAGCAGCGTCTATAACATAGGTTTTACTCTACCGCCGTCCATTAGCGTTGCCCTTGCTAGGACCAACCAACGTTCGTATAGACGCCAGTTGCGCATGTGTTGCCGTGCGCTCGCGAATCGTGTTAAGTGTGGCGATAAATGCGAAGATTTAAATCGGCTTGAAATATTCCATTTACCCGTTTAAAAGGACAGGTTTGTTCATACACGCAGTATCGGCCTCCGCTACCGGAGTGTCAAAGAATAAACCGTAGTTTATTGTACCTAAGAGAATTGGGCATGTCAGCATCGGAGATCGGGGATCAAAGAATGGTAAATGTATTTGGGGCACTAGGACCCTAAATAGCCAGTACAGTAGTAGTATGTAACGAGCACACGCCATGGCAGACCTACGCCGGCCACCAGCGAGTCAGAGGGATGTCTTGCGGGAAAAGCAGGAAGACATTCGGAAGTCGGTTGGCTAGCCAACGAAGACTGACGCTTGAGCCTTTATTTCCCACCCGCCCGCCCCCGTTTTTCTTTCGAAGGGGGAGAGGGGGAGGATGGAGAGAGGTGGAAGTAGCCGGGTTCCGTATTTGTTTTTTATTATTGTTTTTGTTTAATGCTTGAGTTAAATCGGAGGAGTCGAATGGTACGGTACCATTCGGAGGCTTGGTCATCCGAGACGACTGTAGGCGGTAATAGTTAGGAACCCGGCTGGTATCGATTTAGGGAGAGAGATACTGTAAATGTATGGGCGAGATGCATAGGGGTTTGCAGGAGGCTGCGATAGGTGTGTCTGGCCGAGAAGAGGACTCTCTCTCTCCCCCAACCCAGAAAAACGATAATGACAATGCAATTCGAAAGATATTCAATAAACACAAACGAAGTATCTGTTTGCGTTCGAAAAACACTATACCTGGCATCACACATGAGTGGCCTGTTACCGAGTTGAGCTTGAATGGCCCAAAATATTGCGTATCTGTATTGCAACCTGTACGAGCAGTAAACCCGCCATCAAGCATCAGCACAAGAGCGTCAGCGAGTAAAAGACACTCTTATTACGAAGTTTACCCCATGGCATTGATCGTGACCCAGATCGCCTCAAATCCTGGCCGGAGGCAGCAGCCGCAGCATCACCCGAAAATGCGAGTATATATGTCCGTCCAAATGACGCATACTCTACACACCTCAAGGTGGCTTCGCGGGATTGTGGGGGGCGCGGTCGGCGTAGTTTGTTTAGTTTGTGCATTCATAACACCACCTGCAAGAGCAGCAGCAGCAGCAGCAGCAATGGCGAGCTCTGTGGCATATTCAGGGTTACAGCGTACTCGTCCATATGCCCGCCAATGCCATCGTCACACGTACCGTCCAGAACGCAGCAACGGTCATGTACGGGCCTGGCTGATCACGTGTAGCCCCTCTCGGTAGCAGTACAACAGCACTACGCACAAATCTAGGTACAATTCCAGCTGTTCAGGGCAGCACTATTGCCAAATACTGACTACCACTGCCGACATGACTTGCAGCACAACACACAAGGCTTTGGCATGCGGCAAGTGCCCCTAAAACTATGCCGAGTGTCTACTGCTGTACACATGGGCGCCACGCTACAGAAAACAACAAGACCGTTTGGGCATCGTGCCTTCGCAGCGAGAGGTTAGGGCGGGGTACCCTCTATACATGGTGACTACTGTGATATGCTTTGCGACGTGGCCTGATGGTGGCACGGTCCTTCATCGCCAGCACTAAACAATTTTTTCCAGCTGTCTCGGCGCCATCAAATATTACATCTGCAGGACCCCCCAAAATACGAAAACACTTACACCTACAGTGATACCTGGTGCCAGGCATCATATATACGTCGTACAACAATACAGCAGTACATCACTGATTTCTTCACGCAAGCCTCGCCGAGGGCGTTTTTACTGCTGTACGATATTCAATTGACAGTGATGATCAGGAGACGAAGTGGCACCAACAGCCCCGAGCTGTGAGCCCAGACAAATACTGCCCTATGCAGTCTGTCCCAGAGAAAAGAAGATGATGTGTTTATGTCTTGAATATTACAGCAGTACCCAAGGGAACACGAGGAGAAGAGGGTTTGGAGTGGGTGCAGGTTGGAGTGAGATGAGGTGGGAGCGCGAGCTCCTACCCATCACGATTGCCCACCAACCACAATCCCTCGCACGTTCCCGAACCACAAACCGAGGTCCAATACGGGCCACAAATCAACAATTCTCACTTCGAGAATAGCCCGCAATGTCCCGTTCCCTATAGTCAATGGACTTTCCACATACCAGGTAATGTTTATGGGCTACTGTAAATCCCGTACTGCCGCAAGCGGAGCGGCCGATCCGCCACTCTGTTAGTGGATATAACCTATATCGAACACCCTCCCTTGGTGTATCCACTACATGCCTGTGCGGGGACACCGCGGGTATCGGCAAAACTAGATCGAAGCGCTTGCTATGAAAGCCTACCTCAAATAATATATTCCACTAGAAGATCAGGAAAAATATTGAAACCTAACCCCTACCCAAAAGGAAATCGCGGTGCCTCTCGAAACTCTCTCTACCAATCGCTTTCGTTAGGATATCCGCATGCTGATCTTCCGACCGAAGATACTGCACAGAGATGTCACCACTGGAAACCAACTCCCTCAGAAAATGGTACCGTACGTCAATGTGCTTACTGTTGGACGAGCTCAAGGGGTTCTTAGCTAGGTCTATCGCCCCCTTATTGTCCTCGTACACGCCAATGCTCATCGGCCCCAGACAGGGCATCAGAAACGCCAGTATCCCCCTCACATACAAGGCCTCCTTGACCCCGTCTGCCATTGCTACGTACTCTGCCTCAGTGGTAGATAGGGTGACGCATTTCTGCGTCCTAGAGAACCAAGACACTAGCGTACCCCCGCAGCAAACTGCAACACCAGAAACAGAACGCCTGTCCTCCGCCTTATGGGCGTAGTCTGCGTCCACGTACGTCTCCAAATCAAATTCCATCTGAACAGAACCCACGTCGCTATCCCTCCGGAAAGTTAAGCCTAACTCGGACGTGGCATTCAGATACTCGAGAATCTTCTGCGCCGCCTTGTAGTGAATCGGCTTGGGGTCATGTGAAAACCGTGCGATTGCCCGAACCGCATTTGCGATATCGGGTCTTGTCTGGTTTGCGATCCACATCAGGCTCCCCACGATCTCACGGAACGGTACATCGACCACAGTTTCCTCCTCGCTTAAGGGCTTAAGGTCCAAGAAAGGGGTAGCGGGGATAGGGCTAGAGTTTGAAACACCAAAACGATTCAGTACGCTCCGAATGAACTGAGTCTGAGAAATCTCCAAAGTCCCTTTCTCCCGGTCCCTCTTGTACTCGCTGCCCATGTACCATTCTACCTCCCCGAGATGTTTGGTGGGAAATCTCTGGTTGAGGGCACTGACCACTACTTCAGTTACCACCTCAGTAGCTGCAATCTTGATGTCGTCCACATGGAAGACCATCATCGCCACAACGTCACCACCAACCACCAAACGAAACACACAGGGATCTACCAAGCATTGCTCGAAACCACACTCTACCAGGGTTGACGACAACAGCTGATACCACGCTCGACCACTCTGCTTCAAGCCGTAAAGGGCTTTGTTGAGAAGCACCACCTTACCAGATAGTGATCCACAACCGGGGGGGAGGCGTAAGTAGATGTCGGTGTCCAACTCAGACTGGATGAAAGCCTGGTCTACATCTAAGTGCCTCAGGTCCCAGTCTAGCTTACACGCCATCGCCGCTACCAACCTGTTAGAGGTAGCAGAAGCCGTAGGGGCAAACGTCTCAAAGTAGTCTACTCCTTCTACCTGGCTGTAACCCATAGCTACCATGCGGGCCTTTGCCCTGTCAACCATACCATGCGAATCTCCCTTCCACTTGTACAGCCACTTGGCGTCTACGATGTTGCACCCCCCAGGAATTTCAGTCACTTCCGCAAAGGTTCCGGCCGACACAAGCCCATCGAACTCCTTCGTCATCGCCTCCATCCACACGTCGGAGTACTCCGACGAGCACGCCGCGGGGTACGAGACTGGCTCCGGTCCAGCTTCCCGGACGAGGCATTTAGGTAACTCGCCCGGCTTACGGGTAACCTCCTGTACCGCCAGAAGCCCATGGATTAGTTTCCCCCCTTCATCGGGCCCGAACATACTCACCAGGCCAGCTGCATCTTGATTGAGCGCTCGCGTCTGCGCCCTAGTTCGCCCAAGCTCCTCGCCACCTCTGAACCCTAGCAGGCTCGACTCCAGTTGACGCGCCGCAGTCCGTGCCATCGTAGGAACAGGATCGCTCTCGTCCGATGACGTCGTCTCGCTCTCCTCGACCGACAGGTCGCCGTCGACAGACGGCTCGCTGTCCACCGACGACACAGAATCACCTGGTGGGGGAATAGTGGCGTCGGGGGCTGGCAGACTTTCGCCGTCTACATAACCCGGTTCACCTTGGCCACCATGGCCTACACTCCCCGCTGGAGGAGCCACTCGACGCTGATGGGGGATTCCCCTCCCCAGCAGTGGCAATGGAGTCGGTGGGCCAGAATCGAATTCATCTAGCCCTCCCGGCTCCGGCGTCCCTCCCAGCTCCGACGCCCCTCCCAGCTCTGGCGTCCCTCCCAGCTCCGGCGCCCCTGCCAGTTCCGGCGATGCCGGCTGTTGCAGTTGCACCGGCGGCACCCCCATGACCGGAGGTGCCTCCCAGGTGACGTCCCTTGTTTCTATCACCTTGTTCGCCCGTGTCAGCATGCGCAATGAATCACGGGGGTGGTCGATGCCTGGCCCGAGGTAGAAGCTACTCTCGCACCTGGGGAACGACTTTGACGGGCGGTTCCAACGACAATACCCCGGACGAAGAAACGGGTGCGGTGACGCAGGTGCAGTCTTACCATGCCACATCTCGTGCGGCGACTTGTTACCCGGGTTGGACGCAGTCGCGGTGCAGTTCAGGGCCGCACACGCCCAGTGTACAGCCTCAGCCCAGAGGGTCTCCGACGGTGGCAGTTCGACGTGTGGGAAGAGGATGGGGGCTTGGATGCGAGCAGCAAGCGCCGAGTTTTGGATGATACCGAGGGCTCGCTCGGCAACGCCGTTTAGCTCTGGACACTTTGCGTTGGTGAATTCCTGTTTGATGCAATACTGCCTGCACACGTTCCCGAAATCCCCACCAAAGAACTCTCCCCCATTATCAGACCTTACTCTCTCTACTTCCGACGGTACACCATCCGCACGTACGTCAGCCAAAAACTTCCTAAATGCGTCAGCAGCATCGGACTTGCGCTCGAGGAAGTATACCCATGAGTACCGGGTAAAATCATCCTTCACTATCATCACGTACTTCTTACCAAGCAACGAAGGAACACTCTTAGGACCACTCAGATCCACGAAAACTCTTCCTAGCTTCTCTGTCGCGCGTGATTTTGTACTGTTAGCGATCGGCTTACGGTATCCCTTGGCCATAGAACAACCAGTGCATGGTCTCAACCTACCTAGCAGCTCTACACCTAGTGATTTCGCAGTCTCTCTCAACAAAAATTCGTTAGCATGGCCGTGCACGCAGTGGAAAAAGTTGATGTCTACAGGAGTCTCATGCGAGTCCACGCTACCAGGGGCTATCACGGGGAACGCTAGAGGGTCAGGATCATCAAGTTGCACAAGGTTCCCGCTTGCCAATGTCAAACGTCTGAGCGACTCGGGCTCACGCTGGTCAACACTATCGGGGGCTATCACAGAGGAGCCCAGGGGGGCAGGGAGAGCAGGTTGTACGACGCTCTCGACGGGTTCGAGAGCCGACAGGGGAAAAGGGATGCACTCGTCATCGGGGTCAAGCCGTCTACCGTGGTTAGAGTAACCAGAACCATCACTCCAAAACCTAAGACGTCCGTCCGCTAGGGTCACGCTCATATCCTCATCGTCAGTTGAGAAACCTACTCCTCGCGTGTGCGCAGCCATTAGGGAAAAAAGGTTGAAAGCCAAGCTGGGCACGTATGCTACCTTGTCTAGCCTTACTGTGATGCCTTCTTCTTTGTTGGGGAAAACAACCGTGAGCGACCCGTAACCCACAACGTCTATGAAAGTATCGTTGCCAATCTTAACCTTGTCCTCGGATGGTTGCACGTCTTGGAGCAAGTCAGCTGATCTAGTCATGTGAAAGGTTGCACCACTATCAGCTATCCACTTCTCTGTGCCGTCCTTACTCTGCTCGCGCTCTCCTACCGCATCGCTCTTACCAAGCATACCAATCGCTAGACAGCCTATAATCTCACCAGTGGCGTTCTGGGACTTCTTCGCGGCGGGAATGACGTGGGCGGTGCAGTCGAACCATCGATGGCCTGGCTCCAAGCATCGGTGACACTTGTTCCGCATGTCGTCGTACTTCTTCTCCCCGTTCTTCTTACCGCTGGTAGTGCTGTTGTTCTTGGCTGTCATAACACCACCGGAAATTTCCTTACCAGTTCGGTCACCCTTTCCACTACCATCCTCCTTACGGTTTCGGTGACCAGTCTTGTTCGCAACTAGGGCCTGTCCTACGTTACGAGTCTTGGTGTTTGCACCCCTAGACATAACTGTATACCGTTGCCTGACTATCGCCTCTATTTCCGCCCGGGTGATGTCGTCCTTGTACAGTATCGTGCGCTGTTCGAATTCGTAGTCGCTGGTAAGTACTTCTACGATTTTGAGGTTTACATCCTCTACAGGCAAATGAACTCCCAGGGATCCCAAAACACCGACAATCTTGTCTACACGAGCGAAAAATCTCATCGGTTCTTCTCTCTTTCCCATGACCAGATCGTTGAACTCCCGCTTCCACTTCGACTTTTCAGCCAAAGTTTTGGGCAAGAACCAGTCCTCTAGCATACGCCAAGCTAAGCTAGGGGAGTTAGTATCATACACTCGGCTGAGCAGTTCGCGGTCGGTGACGCTCTCGGTTATACAGGTCCATGCAAGTCGGGACCGTTTAATGGCCAACTCACTGAAGCCTTGGTCCAGCAAGTATACCGAAGTTACAGACGGGTCACCTACCATCATGTCAGACATAGTGGTGAAAGCCTGTATGCAACCGTTAGCAATCGCATAACCCTCGAAGCGTCTCTTCCACAGTGGGTACTCTACACTATTACCATTGAATTTAGGAATTCCAGATTTGATGCTACTGGTCTCCCGTGGTCCTACAGCTAGATGACTATCCCCTATAGTACCTACATCACCGACAGTTTGCAGCAGACTATCAGTGGCGGCTCCAACTCTACGACTAGAAGCAAACCCTGCCTGCTCACTAGTACCTTCTACACCTGATGAAGGCTGGTCTCCACCGGCGGTCGCCCCTTGCAGCCCGCCAGTATCCTCTCGACTCGCCTCTACTGCCGACAGCCTTTCTTCGAATAGCCTTGCCTGCGCTGCGAGCTGCTCCTTCAAGTCTTCTATAATCTCTTGGTCCATCTCGGAACACCAGTCAAGTTCGAACTTTTCGTTAACGTATTCAATTGACAGTGATGATCAGGAGACGAAGTGGCACCAACAGCCCCGAGCTGTGAGCCCAGACAAGTACTGCCCTATGCAGTCTGTCCCAGAGAAAAGAAGATGATGTGTTTATGTCTTGAATATTACAGCAGTACCCAAGGGAACACGAGGAGAAGAGGGTTTGGAGTGGGTGCAGGTTGGAGTGAGATGAGGTGGGAGCGCGAGCTCCTACCCATCACGATTGCCCACCAACCACAATCCCTCGCACGTTCCCGAACCACAAACCGAGGTCCAATACGGGCCACAAATCAACAATTCTCACTTCGAGAATAGCCCGCAATGTCCCGTTCCCTATAGTCAATGGACTTTCCACATACCAGGTAATGTTTATGGGCTACTGTAAATCCCGTACTGCCGCAAGCGGAGCGGCCGATCCGCCACTCTGTTAGTGGATATAACCTATATCGAACATACGACAGCAGATCCTACAAGGCAGAGCCTCTTCATCTGTCTGCAGGCGCAGTTTTCGCATGCACCTTGTATACGCGAAGCTGACCAGTCATTTTCAAGCTTTCAAGGAGTACACCAGGAACATACTATTACATACTGACATACAGATACAAGTACCCGTACTTGTCTCCCGCACTCCTAAAAACGTGCCCAAACAAACCCCGAGAACGGAACAGCATCAGTAGTACAACAGTAGTGTGTCCCTGAACCGTGGGTGCAGCTCAAAACGATGCATAGCGCGTATCCGATCTCTCATGCTGCATGGGTGATTTACATTAGTTGGACCGGTCATGACCGGTCATGACCGCCCATGACCAGCCGCTCATGACCGTTGCATGGGTTCTTACATGAAACACCCCCATACTTATTGTACTAATGGAGAGAGATGAATGCTACGCACAGCCGCATAGGGCCGTGCTGAAGTCGACGCACTGACGCTGTACGACAAGACCGGGTTCATTTGTAGCAAGGGGCACCCTCACCTGCTTTGCTCTGGCGATCAGAAACCCCAAATTAAAGCTGCGCTGACACGCGTCTTCTCCTGGTTTGCCGAAGGAAAGGAGCATAAAAACAACTCCAAGCTCCAGACACTAGCTGCTGTGTGCTGTAGAGCTTATGTCGGAGCGAGGGCCACGTCTCAGATAGCAGACCCACACCTGAAGTGAGTAGGTATGTATCGTACGGCATGGCGTTTTTGTATCGGGGCCGCCAGTACGAGCGCACACACGAACTGCTGCTTCAGCCACCTTTCCACAAGCGCGTGGGGGCCCCTACAGAGCTGTCAGCAAATAAGAGGTGGCGGGATAAGAGGGCTCAAACAGCGGCCCCAACACAGAGGGAGCTTCGTGCCGCTCGTTTTTGTCTCAGGTTGATCATTCGTGCCTGCAACTCGAACGCAATTTAAGTCAGGTAAGAGACCCCAGAACATGCGTCAGTCTTTGACTTAATATTCTGAAGTACGAGGTAACTGCTTGTCTACCAGCAGTCCGGTTGCGACATTACGGAGTATCTATCGCCACTAAGGCTTTGTGCAGCAGGACATACTCGGGGAGGTTACGAGTTTGCGGGCAATAACCCCATACTGCAACCCCCGTCGTAATGCTTGGTTTTACGATAGTTTTTGTAATGTTCCGCCGTGGGAGATGGTTCCATGATATAAGTAAGATTGTGTAACTTTTGCTGAACCAAAGAAACGCCGGGCAACTACTGATCACAAACGTGTACGAGCATGAGCAGGTACAAAGTTAAACGCACACCTCCCCAGCGTAAACTATGGCGAAATGGTAACCCGTTCAGTAGTGGAATCGGTGCCTTACTGAACAGTCTGTTTTCTTCGCAGCGATACGCTCGTACACCAACAAAATGATTTTGGCGATACCTGGTATGTAATAGCCAGCTCGTCCCGTCGTTGCCTACTGCTGCACAGAAGTAGAAGCAGTGCACCATGTTCAAGTGATCCCTGGAGAGGTACTCTGGGTCGGGGAAGGAAGTAGAAGCTCCACGTGATTATATATTCCCGTCGTAGACACGAGAAAGGGGGAGAAACATAGAGTAGGCGATGGGAATCGGGTGGCGGTATACGAACCTCATGGGGATCGTTTTGTGAACGCACCTCACTATTATTCTTGGTGGGGTTTCAAATGCAGTCTACGGTATGTTACGTGTTCTCGTGGCCCGTCACTCTACATACACTCATATACACTCTCGTGCTACTACTACTGTTGTTTTTGTACCTCATATTTATACATGTATATCGTGCAAGGTAGAGAGGTGCTACTACAGTACGTAGAGCACATATTCAATTTGTACACATAAAGTTCTCTGGTCCTTGGGACCGGAGACTCAGAAAGCAAAATTCCAAAAGTGTTCCCGATTTTCAAGATAATAGGCGTGACAAAAGTGGCCCCAGTTTTCAAGTCAATCAGCGTGACAGAAAAGTGACCCCGTCTCATCATACCACGGGTACCCCCTTGTCCCCTCGACCCTCAAAGCCCGTTCTTGGCTTACAGCAGCGGCGTCGCGACAGTTTTTGCACGCCTCGACAGCCAAGCACACACCATGGGCCTCGGCGGAGTATCAGCAACAGAGGTGGGGTGTGCGCGACACGCCGAGGACAACAGCGCGAACAGAGCAGATCAGCACGCAAACACGCCGAGCACTGAGTGACCTTGAGGAGTTCCACATCTGTGATGAATATTGTTTGCGCAGGGGGAAGGGGGGTTGTGATGATCTGGGAGCTGCGAAGGTCGCGCTGGCGCGGGTATGAGTACATGCAACGCCTCGCCACGTGTATGAGTACATATCACAGCAGCAGCAGCACAACAGCAGTAGTACAGTACAGGACACCTAATAAGAAACAAGGAATATGGTCCAGGCTCGATTTGGTATTTGCGAGAGGGTGCTTTCTACACTGATTTCAAGATAACGACTCCCGAATTTCTTATTTTCCTCTAAATCCTCATTAGCCTGTTTCTTATTACAGTAGGTGTCCTCCTGTACTGCTGTACGTCAACGCTCGGATGCTTCGTTGTGTCAAATTTCAAAATAATACCAAGACAGGTCGACTCGAGCGCACTCGGCGCGTCGCCGCCAGACCAGAGGCAGCCAGCGTGGCTTCCGACGCTTGGGTTATACCGGCTGTAGTTTGGCGCTGGCGTATAGCACACAGACACAGGCAGAGCATACCAATACCTGAGGCAGTTCAAACGCTGCTTATTTTATGCCAACAACAATGAGCAGTAGAGGCAGGTAGAGGGCAGGTATCCAGACCGCTCGGTATCATAGCTGCTGCATTGCACATACAGCTCTGTCCCGTAATATAGGACCTTTTTAATGTAGTTACGTATTAATTTCAATACATTTCTTATATTTCGGGACGGAGTGGTACCTAGAAGAGCGTACAGACAAGGAAGAATCAGACACCGCATCACCTCCAAATACAACGTGCATAGTAGTAGGAATGGCTGCGGTAATAACCACACCTCCCCCGATAAAAACACAAAAGCTTGACCCACGTCAAGAAGTCAGTCGCTGTGCTGAGTGTTCTCTCCTCCCGCGTGCATGTGACATCCACCCTCCGAGAGAGCCTATCTGACGAGCAAAGCTCATGCCTGATGATGGCACCGCTACTTTATACGCACCTGGTATTTTATCGCACTGCATCTATCTGCGTACCGTATCTGCGTACAGCGTATCCGAGAGATTATTTTACGTTTTTGGCAGATTTTCCAGGTGCGTACGTATGTTTGTTCATTGTGCGTGCGGATCACTTTGATTGCACGTATTATTTTTTTCGGATCATACGGTCCGGACCGCCCACCCAAAATGCAAGTGATGTCATTTCCCAACTATCATTTTCACACCCTCCCCAGCCGCTCATTGGTCGTGCGCTGTACGGCCTTCTCATGTTCGTGATGCCTCTTCAGTTTAACAGTTACATGACGATTCAGGATTTTATGTGTTGAGGATTATGTGGATCTTGACGACTGGGTGCATATATATGTGACGACGCACACTGTCACTTCCTGCTATTCGTACCCCTAATAAACGACTTGAATCATCAAACCATCGCTTGTCTCTGGGTGTGTTTTGACTATCTTGCTTGGAGCTGACGAACACCGCAAAGAGGAGGCGTCGTTTGCGGATGGTCATCTCAACGCTCACGCATTGTGCCTTCTTGAGAGCCTTGGCGGACGACATGATAAGATGGTCGATGCGTTGTCGGCGATGGAAACTAATGGTCCGTACGTATGAGGAAGTTGTGGTGTGCCGTTCGGAGCTCAGCAAAGTGCTCCTGGACAAGGGTCCACGTCACACACCTGTACAGCAGTGTCTCCATCACCTCGCGGCCTTTAGCATGCGCACATTTAGAGTAAACGGGACATCCTCCATATCATACAGCTCCCGCTTGAACCGCGATCAGCACCTCCAACACTCTGATTAACAACAATCTTCTCTTACGATAGATTGAGACTGGAGACAAGCAACGCGGATGATACTCAATCGATTGCGATACTACTGGTAACACATTGGACAACACTTACTACTTGGTCGATAATAATGCGGCCCTTTCTCAACACCTTTTTTTAAGTTAAGGGGAAGACCGGAGACTAGCAACGCGAATGTTACTCATTCGATTGCGATACTAACACAATATAGAAAACACTCACAATAATATACACACATAGGGTTTGAGGATTATGGGGCTGACGACTCCCGCTTATTATGATCGACTTAACGCACACACAGAGGGTGCCGAGGTTTTGAGGCTGTGACGCCACCCGCTTAAGGTTTATGCACAAATATAGATGGTGCAAGGTTTATAGGGGGCTGACGCCTCCCGCTTATTATTGTTGACTTTACGCACACACAAACAAAGAGTGTGCAGGGGTATAGAGGCTGACGCCGCCCGCTTAGTTGACTTTTTCACACATACATACACATCATAGTGGGTGCAAGGTACTATGATATGGGGCCGATGCTGTGGTGCTGTCAAGCAAAAGTTACAGAGATAACCAAGCGGGTGGCGTCTACTCCAAATACTTTGCTTTTACTATGTGTGCATAAACCACAGTTAAGCGGGTGGCGTCACAGCCTCAAAACCTCGGCACCCTCTGTGTGTGCGTTAAGTCGATCATAATAAGCGGGAGTCGCCAGCCCCATAATCCTTAAAACCTATGTGTGTATATTATTGTCAGTGTTTACTCGTACTCTATGTGTACAAATTGAATATGTGCTCTACGTAGTAGCACCTCTCTACCTTGCACGATATGTATAAATATGTGGTACAACAACAACAGTAGTAGTAGCACGAGAGAGAGTGTATATTAGTGTATGTAGAGTGACGGGCCACGAGAACACGTAACATATCGTAGACTGCATTTGAAACCTCACCAATAATAAGGTACGTTCACCAAACGATTCCCATGAGGTTCGTATACCGCCACCCATGGGAATCGCCCAAACCACCAATTTTTCCACAGAGAAACACGCATATTTCCTCTGTGGAACTCCCAAATACCGTTACATAAATATCCCTACACCGAGTACGTGAGCCCTCTGAACAGCCTCCCTACTCTCTGCTTGGTGAATGGTATGATACATAATCCCTCAGGATACCATGGTGATACGTCAAGATCAATGAAAAATACAAGAATATCATACTCAAATAAAAACCAAAAACTACCTAGCTTTCCCTTCGTTGAGGTCATCGGCTAGTTCAAGAAGCGGGTATTTAACCATATCACACCGGATAATTATCCAAAAACAGAACCTTGAACCTCTAACAGTTCTCAGAAAAATGAATTCTCAGAAAAATGATCAACTCTCGGAAAAATCAACTCTCATAAATATCAACTCTCAGAAGAAAAATCAATTCTCAGAAAAATCAACTCTCAGAAAATATTCAATTCTCAGGAAAACAAAAGAAAAAACTCAGTCCTGCCGACGTTCAATAACACAAAAATAAAAAATCAATATCCCGAAATAAATCAGCGCTCAGGCAGACAAAACAAGAAATAAGTCCTGCCGACGACGCCAAAAAACACAGAAGTAAAAAATCAGCTCATGTTCATGATGAAGTTCCTGTGAAACCGAAAAGCGTTCTTAGCGAGGGATTTCGTCAAAAAGTCAGCGTGTTGGTTTTCCGACTTCACGTGTGTGATCTTAAATTCTCCCTGCTCAACAAGTTCTCGCAGGAAGTGGTGCCGGACATCTATGTGCTTCGAGTTTGAGTTGGTCACGGGGTTGACCCCTATCTGGATCGCGCCCTTGTTGTCCTCAAAAACCTGGATACATGGGTCTCCAAAATCAGGCAAAAGAAACCGCCATACGCACCGCAGGAAGAGAGCCTGCTTAAAGCCCTCTGCCATCGCAACGTATTCTGCTTCACTCGTGGAGAGTGTGGGTTTTTTTGCGTCCTGGAAATCCATTGGATGGCCGCACCCCCGCACATTACGGCTCCACCTGACACAGACCGCCTCCTAGTGGCCTTGGGGGCATAGGCTGCGTCTGCGTAGACCATCACCTCTAAACCACTGCCCCTCTGGAAAGTAATGCCGTAGCTACTGGTCAGCTTCAGATACTCCAAAATCCCCCTCGCGGCCAGCCAGTGCTTGAGTTTGGGTGCATGCATATATCTCGCAACCGCCCTCACGGCATTAGAGATATGGGGTCTCGTCTGGTTAGAAAGCCATAGTAAACTACCTACCAGTTCACGGTATGGCCAATCACCGGTGGGCTCTTCCTCTTCAAAATCCTAAAGATAAACATCAGGCGAAAGTGGGGTGTTCTTCTCAGAGGTCACACCAAATTGCTTGATAATCTTTTCCGCGAACGCCTTCTGCGAAATTGTCAATAAACCCGTGACCTTGTCTCGGGAATAGTGGCAACCGGCATACCATCGTAACTCGCCAAGGATATTGATGGGGACCAGGCGGTTCAAGTCCTCGCAGAATTGATCACACCTCTCCTTACGGCCTACCGCAAAAATGTCGTCAACGTGCACCACAGCAATGATGGAAACAGAGCCCACCTCGAGTAATCGAAAAACGCAATGATCGGCGAGGCACTGTTCAAATCCAAGACTCTTCAGACGGATGACCAGGTGTCTGTGCGAAGTTCGTGACGCCTGTTTCAAGCCGTATAGGCTGCGATTCAAGCGTACTACTTTCCCGGTCAGAGCCCCGCACCCCTGTGGCATGCGCATCAAGACTACTTCCTCCAGTTCGGCCTGGACAAAAGCCTGTTGTACACCAAAATGACATAAATCCAACTGCAATTCGCAGGCTATCGCAGCCATCAAACGGACACATGACGCGGCTGGGGTGGGGGCAAAAGTGTCATTGAAATCAACTCCCGGGCGCTGGCTAAACCTCTCTCTACTAGTCGCGCTTTCGCCTTCACTACCTTACCGTTCTCATCTGCCTTCCACGTGAATACCCACTTGACCGACACCACGTTCCCTCCCTTTTGCTGCTAAGCGTCCTCGAATGTCCCAGCCTCCTCGAGTCAAAACATCTCCTTATCCATTGCATGGGACCAGCTGGCTTGGTATGGCGAGTGCATCGCCTCCTGGTACGTGGCGGGCTCCGAAAGCTGGCTCGCATCACCCGTGGGCAGGGCAGGGGCGAGCTGGTTGGGCGGGCGCTGGTTGAAGAGTTGCGTGGTCAGCTGACCGCGCCGCAGTGGTCGCCTGGTGGTACGCCCTCGTCCTCGCACGCGTCCTTCCCGGTTGAAGAAGCTCGTTTTCCGGGGGGCCCTCGTCGTCCTCGACTTGGGGATTCTCGGTCCCCGGTGGAGGTGACGAGGACATCACCCCCGGCGGCGGCGGCACCATCGGTGGCGCTGGCGTCATCACCAGCGTCATCTCCGGCGGCAGAGCTACGTTGTCCGGGAGGCCCTCGTTGACCTGGGGATTTTCGGTCCCCGGCAGAGATGGCGGCGGCATCATCCCCGGTGGCGCCAGCGGCATAATCGGTGACACGGCTGCCCGCTCCGGCGGCAAGTAACTGACGTGCAAGTCGGCGTCGCACGGTGCCGGCACGGTGTCCGTCCTCGCCTGAGTTGCAGCCGCGATGATCGGCAGGCGCTCCACCTCCCAAGTGACGTCCCGTGAGTCGTTCGTACGGCCACACGCCGTGACCACCTTGACGCAGTCCCGCGGGTGGTTCATCCCCCTGTTGAGGTAAAAGCACCGTTCGGCCTTGGGCTCCGACTTGTGGGTGCGAGGGATGTGGCGGAATCCGGGCTGCATGAAAGCGAGGGTGTTGGGCGGCGGAAGCGTCCCAAACAATACCTCGTGGTCGCAGTGACTTGCAGTTGACGTTGGCCGTGGTCGCAGTGGTGTTCATGCAGTCGTTCATGTAGATGTCTGCTTCCACACAATAACGGTCGAGCTCCGGGAGCTGCCCGGCAAACAGTCGGGGGGCCTCAAGGCAAGCGGCCAGGCCGCCTTCTTGGATCAGGCCAAGTCCGCGCTCCACCACGCCGTTGTGCTTCGGCCCGCCAACCCCGGTGTGCTCATGGCGGATGTTTTCCGCGAGGCATAGGCTCGCGAAAAGGGCGTTCACGAACTCGGCGCCGTTATCCGTCCGAAAGCAATCCACGCGTCCGCCGACGTCTCTCAGAAACTTCCTGGTTGCCTCGGCCACGTCGGCAGCGCTCTTGCTCATGAGGGGCTACAACCATCCCATGCGCGTCGCGTCATCCTTGAACAGGATCAGGTACAGAGCTCCGCCGGCAGACGCGACATTCCTGGGGCCAGCAAGGTCAACGAAAACGCGCTGCAGGGGAAGTGCCTTCCGATATGAAGTCATCGTGGGTACAGGCGCACGCCTCTCTTTCGCCTGCAAGCACCCACTGCAAGTAACCAGGGTGCCCGTCAGCTTGACGCCTTGCTGCTTGGCTGTCTCGCATAGAAGGCCCTCGTGGGTGTGGGCATTGCACACGTGAAAGACGTTAATGTCCACCTCCTTGAAACGCCGAACGCCGGAGACGAGTACGGCAGCAGCGATCGCCGGGCGGAACGCGGGAGGGAGGGGGAGAAAGCACTCTACCGGGCGGTTAGCTACCGCTACCTTATTTACCGTTACCGGATCTACCGCTACCATAACCCCCGGCGACGGCGGCATAGAGAATAGCCCCGGCGTCCTCACCGGTTGCGTCGTCACAAGCACCGGCGCACGGGGGGCAGCGAGTTGCATGGCCGCACAAATCGGCGCACCATGCATAGGAGGGCAGGGGGGGGACGCAGCTACCAAACGTCTCGACGGATCTCCTGCTACCATCCCCCCCGGCGGCGGCGGCATGGAAAATAACCCCGGCGTCCTCACCGGTTGTACCGGCGCACGGGGGGGAGGGCGTTGCATGGCCGCACAAATCGGCGCACCATGCAGGGGTGGGCAGGGGGGAGACGCAGCTACCAAAGGTCTCGACGGATCTACTGCTACCATCCCCCCCGGCGGCGGCGGCATGGAAAATAACCCCGGCGTCCTCACCGGTTGTACCGGCGCACGGGGGGGAGGGCGTTGCATGGCCGCACAAATCGGTGCACCATGCAGGGGGGGGCAGGGGGAAGACACAGCTACCGACGGCCCCGACGGATCTACCGCTACCATCCCCTCCGGCGACGGCGGCATAAAAAATAGCCCCGGCGTCCTCACCGGTTGTACCGGCGCACGGGGGGGAGGGGGTTGCATGGCCTCACAAATCGGCGCACCATGCAGGGGGGGGCAGGGGGGAGACGCAGCTACCAAACGTCTCGACGGATCTACTGCTACCATCCCCCCCGGCGGTGGCGGCATGGAAAATAACCCCGGCGTCCCCGCCGGGTGAATCATTGCAGTCACCGGCGCACGAGGGGGAGGGGGTGGGGGGGGTTGCACAGCCATCAAAGTCGGCATGTAACAGAGGGGGGGCACGGGTGGGGCGCGGCGAGTAGCATTCACGCGTGAGCTCGCCCTGTCAATGGGGAAAGTTAGACGGCCTGCCAGGAGGTGGGTACCATATGCATCCAGAGTTACTGGTTCCTTTTTCTGGACGGTGTGGAGGGATAGAAGGTGTACCTTCAAACTTGGCAAGAAAGAAACATCCTCGAGGGTCACTCTTACATCTCTCTTATTCGCGTGGAAAATTAAATCCAAGCTCCCAATGAACTCTACCGTAAGCTCGGTGCCGTCCCCGACGTATACCTTAGCGTTCTCGGAGGAGGGTGGGCGACGGTTGTACAAGTGCTCAGGGTTATCAGTCATGTGCGTTGTCGCTCCGCTGTCGGCTATCCAACTCTCACCCCCCCCCCCCCCAAACACCATACTGACCGACAATGTGCGCAGTCTGCACTGTGAGAAGATGTGACGGTTCCTCAGAAGTCGGGTATTGCTGCGAGTGCAGCTGTGACTGGTCCTGTTGCTGCTGTGACTGCTGCGGTTGCTGCTGGTACTGCTGCTGCTGCTGCTACTGCTGGTACTGCTGTTGGTGGTACTGCTGTTGCTGCTCCTGGTGCTGTTGCACGAGTTGTTGCTGCTGTTGCACGAGTTGTCGCTGCTGCTGTTGGTATTGCTGTTGCTGCTGCTGCTCCTGCTGCTGCTGCTGGAGTTGTTGCTGCTGTTGCACGAGTTGTTGCTGCTGCTGCTGTTGGTACTGCTGTTGCTGCTGTGATACCTCCGGTTGGGGAGTAGGGCTTGGGCTGGCGAGTATCGGTGCGGTATTCGTAGCGACGTGGCCTTGATTGCGGGGTGGGGTGGGGTAGGCGTTGTCTTCCGCGAGCGTCACGATTGCGCGGCAGTTTGCTACGAAGTGGCCTACTTGCTCGCACCTATAGCACCGAGGACGGGACTGGTTCCCGCCGTTGCCGCTGGCGTGGGGATTCTGCTGTTGCCGGTTCTTCTTCGGCTTGCCGTTCCTGTCACCCGAACGTCCACCTCCCCAGCCCTGACCAGACCACTGTTGGCCCGGAATGTGCTGTTGTGGCTGCGGTGGGCGCTGCTGGTGAGGCTGCTGGTACTGTTGCGGCGGCGGCGGCTGCTGCTGCTGCTGCTGCTGCTGCTGCTGCGGTGGCCGTTGTTGGTGGGGCTGCTGCTGCTGCTGCTGTTGCTGCTGAGGCCAGTGTCTAACGGCGCCACCAATCGCGCCACTTTTCGGCCACCCACCTGCGCCGCCCGTGAAGTTGCCGGGGGTGGGGAAGTTTCCCTGCCTGGCTGGTCCACTACTACTGCCACTCGCGACCAAAACCTGTGATCCCCCATCTACCTTGCTGCTGCTCGCTTGTAGTTCTCTGTACGTGATGCGTACCCGGTCCTCTATCATGGTTACTGTGAGGTTAGGGGCGTCCTGTAGAATGTTTTTGTCGACATCGTAGTCGGATGTGAGGCATTGCAAGAGATGGAGGTTCGCTTCCTGGTCCGACTTCGGAATCCCCACTTCTCGCAGTTTCTCACGGATGATGCTCATCCTCTCGAAATATACAGCGGGGTTTTCCCCATCTGCCATCCTCGTTGATGTACTCTCTCTGATACGCCTGCTTGTCGAGGTCGTCGCTTGGTACGTAATGTCTTCTGACCTCAGCCATCGCGAGGCTGGGGCTGCCGATCTCATATTTTTTGTGCGTAAGCGATGAGTTTGTGACCGCAGCGGCTATGCCCTCAAAGGCCCTGTGAGCTGCTGCTACTTTGGTTGGCCCAAACTGGCACTCCAACTCCTCCCTACTCCTCTTATTCGGGCCTTGGAAAAAGATAGGGTCGGAGGTCAATTTTAGGGCCTCATCGCAGGTGTTGGAAATTGACCACGACAGAAACTGCTTTACCCATCTAAAGTAACCTCCCTCTTTTACTTCGTCAAGCTTCGGGGCGGGCTTATCAAAACCGACCACGAAGGTGCCAGGTTGACCACGTGGCTCCGGTGGGCGAGGTCCTCCTCCACCACCCTGCTGAAGCCTCTCATTTATCACCCTCTCCTCCTCTCGGATTTCCATCCGCATCTCCATCTTGCTCTCCGCCATCTTCATATTTCTCGCCGCCACCTTCATCTCCCGTGCGGTCACCCCCATCTCCCTCAGTTTTGGTCTCAAGCTTGCGATTTCCTCATCGCCGCCTCGTGCTCCCGAACCCTCTGGCCGCGGAGACTGGTTGCCTTGAAGGCCTCGTGCATCGCCCTCTGGCGACGACTTGTTGCCCTCTAGGCCTCGTGCTCCCCCCTCTGGAGACTTTGTTCGAGCTCCTGCGCTATGAGCTGATCCCGTGGCCTGTGCCGCGGCGATGCTCGCCGCCTCTGCGGCTGCCGCAGCTTCTTCAGCTCGCCTGGCCCAGCTGGCCTCATCGTCGATGAAGTCGCTGCTCGGTGAAAGTCCCTCTGAACTCCCCATCCGAAAAAAACCCGATCAGCTCGTCCTCGAGCTCTCCCGACTGATAGCCAACCAGCGAGCCGTTCCAATTGAAACAGACGCTAGCGTGTTCAAGTGACCCCTGGAGATGTACTCTGGATCGGGGAAGGAAGTAGAAGCTCCACGTGATGTATATATATTACCGTCGTAGACACGAGAAAGGGGGAGAAACATAGAGTAGGCGATGGGAATCGCCCAAACCACCAATTGTTCCACAGAGAAACACGCATATTTCCTCTGTGGAACTCCCAAATACCGTTACATAAATATCCCTACACCGAGTACGTGAGCACTCTGAACACCGGCTCTGATGTTTACCAGTGATACATATAGAGTAGTATACCGGAAGATGGTTTTAGTGTGCCGGTACGTGTGTGTACCAAGTGCCTCGCCGAGATGACGTACCACGTAAACCGCGACCCAGAGACCAAGGCCGGGCGTAAGGACGTCTGCTTGATGAATTCAATCTAGACCTAGACCCGGAGGAGGTCCTATTGGCAAAACCCTTCTCCCCTGCTAAGCTCTACCGATCAAAAACGTAAAAGCCAAATAATAGGTGCACTAGGGAAGGTGTTCTCATTACTCCCCAGACAAAAGGAACAGGAACAGAACTGCAAAAATCACGCCCTAGTTGCTGTAGGTACAGTTATGTGTGTGGTGTCATATATGCGAGTACGAGTACACGACGGAGTCAAAGGTTTTTTTTTTTTTGTCAGTCGCTTTGATAATTTCGAGCGCACACACCAACTGTTGCAACCATTTTCCACAGGAGCGTACCGGGTCGTGGGGATGAACCAGGAAGGAGAAGTGGTAGGACAAGGAGGGTAAAGAGCGGCCATAACACAGGGGGGGCGGGGTCCCGTTCTTTTTCGTCTCAAAGGGAGCGTTCATACCTCCAACTTGGCCGTGTCCGTGCGGTAAGTGACCCCAATAGACCATACGGCAACCTTCGAGCGTACGCACTCCTCTGATGTGTATTATGTGCTACGTCTTGCGGTAGTCTGGCTTTGAGGTTCCGCAAAAGACGTCGTCACGGATGTCGAATTGCAGCCGTAGATACCTGGAGATATTACGAGCTTGCTGGACAAAACGCATACTGAACCCCACGATATGTCCCTTGATTTTCGGAAACGTTTTGAGTGATACACCACGGGTTATGATGTCTTGACTAGTAAGCATTTGACCAAAACCACAGAACAGGGCACGTGCTAACGTAGTCATCAACAAGTAGCACATAGAACGCTAGCAACCCACCTCCCTTGCAGATTAGCATAGTGATCTAAGAACAATAGTGGCCGTCGAACCGGTGCTTTTTTCTGCACAAGCGAGTTTTGGTGAAAACGACGATACACCAACATAATGCACGCAAAACCCACTTTGGTGCCATGGAACCTCCGACAAAGCACCTGAACGTCAATATAACGCTCGAACGCGCGGGGTGTAACTGATTGACGCGAAACGCTGCAGGGCAATAGATAACTGCACCTTAACAGCAGCACTGCAGAACCCGTATCATAATCACGAAATATGAGTGCGAACGCCACTTGTTATGGTCATGTGCGAAAGCGTGCACAAACTTACGTAGCACCTGCTGAGCGCTGGTAGAGCCAACTCCCATAGCGTGTCGCGCACAGGATAGCCTGTGCTCCTTGCGTGGCATAGCGCTTTTTATATGGTGGGTGTACAGTACATGAACTACGTGTGAGTTCATTATTGAAGTAATGATCGCCGTTGGGACACGTACATGTATGTAGCTTGCGTCAATGCGCCTTGTGGTGTCTGCCGTATATACGTACAGGCACAAAATATCCGTAAAACCATATATTTACTGTAGTTTTGTCTTTTCTCTACATGTTTTGCTAAATAATCCAACAATCTGGCCACGGAGTTGCCCAGAAACTGCCGTCCTGGACATCGAACATTGTAGCCTTAAACCAATGAGAAGGGGACAAGTTTACGGGACGTTACGCCTACTGCAACCCAGATATACTGCCTTTTTGGCCGTTTGACGTTTGATATTTATCAATTATGGTGATGGTGATGATGATTGATATTATCTGGTAACCGTGATGATGCTCATGAAGATCCCACACCGCGTATTTCTATCGAAATAACACGCCGCTATATGGGGCTGGTACGTTTTGTTGTGGTTTCGTTCCAGTCACTGTAGGCTTGCATTGAAGTCGCAGAAGCTTCCGTGCAATGCCTCCATGAGAACTTACACGCGCTCCGAAATATTTATCTCGGAGAATATTCTTGGGGCTCGTACTGGACGTTACTTTTGTATGCAGTGCGTTTTAAGGCTCGTAAGTGGGCCCCCTTTACACCAACGGCAAAAAATCAGGATCCCATCCAAACCAATGCGAAGCAGTTACGTCACAAACAAATATGAGCACAAGTTTGAATCAGCCTCCTCGATATTGCTGCGCCTCTCACTGATGAAGGCTACGTATAGGTTTTCAAAATTGTGTACTTAGGTTTTCCTAAAGTATTTTACAAGGGACTTAGCCTGTTCCCTGGGAACCCGCCAGTCGCATCCTTGCATGATGCCGTTCATTTTATTAGCATTGTATCAAACGATTGGAGTAAGCTGTAATGGCAAGAGTTAGGAGTTATCTACACACGTGATAATCATTGAGGGAAAGGGTGAACATCGGACGTATCGCGAAGAGGTGCAAACGCTCCAAACAATGCCCATGGGGAATAACAGTAAGTATCCCTGCTGTGTGATTCTGCTGCTGTACACATACCTGCGTAATCGTATGTACTTGGGATCATTTTCGCAAACCTGACACATGTATTCTATGCTGTGCAGCTCTGCTTATGGTGCGAGCTCCACACCTTCGACACAAACGAACAACGACAACATCAGCAACATACGTAAATAACTGTCGTAGAAGTGCAGATAAGTGTGTGAGTATTCGATACTGCTCTAGTTATACCTTATATCCCACCCGCATACTGTGGACGGCTCTCAGCTAGTGGTATGTATCATAGGTACTGTTGTTGCCGTACTGATACACACGTATATTCGATACATATCAGACGCACGTATGCTGCCACCGCTGCTGCTGCTGCTGCTGCTTCATCTTCACTCGTTCTCCGCAGGATATAACTAAAATGAAAACCGACATAAAATCGTGGCAATATCCTCGTTTGCAAACGCCAATTGTTTACGTTGAAACCCTAAACGGTACATGATGCCATGCACAGCGTAGCCCCGGTGGAAATGTGGGACAATAACTGCTGCTCTACAGGCTATGCGTACTCCGCAGCCATCTTGACGGAACAATCGTAGCTCCATCTTAACTGCTGCTTTAAGTATCACACGTACTGCAGTAAGATATGATACACAGGTATACGTACGTAAAGCAGTACGCGTATTCTCTCAACTAATTCTAGAGCAAAAATATCAAACGTTAATGGATGGAAGTTCTGGAAAAAACGTGGGGGGTATATGTTCTCTGGCCCTTCCCACTTTATCCCAGACCCGACCAAGTAGCCTCCCACTCATTCCTCAAAATTGACGACGTTGACCGGGTAGTCTTCCCTCTTCATGGGTCGAAGGTCAGAGAACACGTGCTAGAAATAAAGATGCAAATATATCAGCCCTGTCAGTACAATATGCACCCAAACGCTCACCGACTCTATGTTTTGGTAGCTGTTGCCGTAGATATGAACGACAATGCCTCGCGCGTTCTTTACGGCGGTGAGTGGGTGGATCGGCGATGCCGGTCGTTTCCGGTGAGGCGGTGCTACTCCTCAGCGAAAAACCCCGCGCAAAAGCGGGGAGAGGCAGGAGATATCTGCAGACCACAGGATAGTCCTAAGAGTCTCAAAAACTTAAATAGGTGTATGTATATACATACTGAAAAAGGTATGACATCAGAACGCGCATTAAACATCAACACGGCACATCAGTACAACTGCTGCATATACAGACTAACGCGGTCAAGTACAAGCCAACGCCTGCCCGGCCCCAAACCTGGAACAAGCTTGCACGCTCCCGGCCGTTATATAGGCAGAAATTATTTCTACCGAATCGGGGAGGGGCGGTCCGGTGGATGTTTTACATCGCCAGGCGTTTGTTGTAGGCAAGATCGGACTGCCACAACTCGTATAATAAATACTTCACCAGCTGTTGTAGCTTTTTGCCCGTTTTTCACCATGCTCAGCTACAGGGCCGACACGATAGTCTCGACTTCCTGGGCACGCTTCGTATCTGAGTGATCTCGCTTCTGACTTTGGCTTCGGAATAGGATGGCTAGCGCAGTGGCGGCACGTGCTGGACTATGGTGGAGTTAACTCGATTATGACTGTTTCTCTGTAAGAGTACCCGGTAAGTTCGATCGGGATACGTCGTACAAGTAGCTGCTCAATTAAAACTACCGCTGTATACTTCGTACATACGTCTGCTGTTATTACATATTTGTGGTCTTCATTAATAGTATATTTTGTCTTTATATCAAACAAAAACATTAAAGTTAGTTTTTGTCATGCGCCTACATCGTAGCCTATACCTGTCTACAAAACGTGGAAAATAATGTCACCAACAGATGAGTCAAAAGAGGCCCTATGTGTATTGTACAAACAAATCATGTAAGGCTAGGCCTTAAAGTAAGTTGTTTCTGTTGAATTTCGAAAAAAAAAACATTTTTTATGTAGTTTGCATCTCATTGGTCGAAAAGTCAAAACCACAACAGGTTTTGCCGACTGAAATCGACTTAAACAGATTCTGCTAGAAAAAATGTATTTCTGGAGTGTTATCTATCTTCGTGTTCTTTGATTTTGGGTTATTATCTACCTAGACGAGGCCTTTGCCGTCAAGAATAAGCAAGCCAAGAAAACTGGAGCCGTATGTTCGACTGTTTTAGAGCCGATATACATCATTCACCAATGGCCGAGCCACCGGAGCCTCTGCAGAGGAAGGTCCGCCGGCCCCTAGCAAATAATAAACCACCCGCGACGCCTTCAATTTGTTCTTGGATGACGCAACCCCAATTTTTCATCGCTGTTTTATTCTTAAAACCGTACGATCACCGAACAGGCCACTACCCCCCTCAGTAGTTCGATCGGTGTATGACCCTCGCTGCTACCCGCGTAGGTTGTCCGGGCTACGCCTGGCCACCCAAGGCACCCCAAGAACCATATGCTGTTAGCCGGTGCCGAAGTATGAGTGCGAACACTACCTGGTACAATTGTTTTGCGAAAGCGAGCCCGATCGTAAGTAGCACCTGCCGAGCGCTGGCAGAGCCAACTCTCACAGTGTATCGCGAACGGGATGGCCTGCGCTTCTTGTGTTGTATAGTTATTTTCATGGCGGGTGTTGAGAACGTGCATTGCTTGTGGTTGTATAGTTACAGTCGTGACCAATGGTAAAAAATGTACATGTATTTACCGTCCCTCTATGGGTTGCGCCTCAGGGTTGACTGCAGTATATATGCCCTTGCACGAAATATCCTCGATACCAGTTATGCACGGTGATTCTGTATTTTCTGTAAATGCTTTGCTGTATTATCCAACAAACTGATCGCGAAGTTGCGGGGGAACTGATGTCCTGTATATCGAAGTATGCAGCTCTAGACCAATGGGGAGCTGACGAGTTTACGGGACATCGCGCCTACTGTAACCAGCCATATTGCCTGGTATCGTTATTATATTTTGCGCCTCAATGATGATGGTTATGAAGGTGATGATTATGACCTTGATATGGTAACCATGATGACGATTATGAGGATCTCACACCAAGTATTTTTCATCAAAACGACGGTGTATTTTTACATCACCTACTGCAGTTGTTTATATCACAATCAATCTGCTCGATGTAAGCCAACGGGCAGGTAATAGAAATGGCACCGCCATACCTGTAAGCAAGGGGTGGGTAACAATCGTATGTGCTATGCGTTCCGTATTCAAGTGACACCTACGTTATATCGAGGATATGTACAGCTACCCCGGGTCTGGTACATTTTCATTTTCTGTTGGAGTCACTGGAAGCTTCATGGACGTGGCAGAAGCTTCCATGAAAGGCTTCCATGGGAACTTACACGCGATTAAAAATATTTTGCTTGGTACATATTATTGGGTCCCGTATTCGGCCGTTTCCTATTCGACATGTTTCGTGGTTTTTATATGAGACCCCTTTCGACCAAAGGAAAAATATCAGGACCCCGTTTTATCCAAAACGAGGCAGTTTTGTCACAAACAATCATGAGCATCAGGTTGATTCAACTCCCTCGGTCATTCTGCACCCCGCATTGACTCTTGATCAACGGTAAAGGTCGCAAACAGATAGATTTGGGCAGTACTGATGCACACCCATATTCGATATATATTAGAGGCACGTATGCTGCCGCTGATACTGCTGCATATAGACTTCTTCTCCGCGGGAGAGAACAATAATAAACGACATATAATCAAGCATTTTTCTCGTTTGCCAACGCGAATTGTTCACGGTAAAAGCCCTCAACGGTATAGAATGCGATGCGAAGCGTAGCGCCGGAAAAACAAATGCGACCACAGCTGCTGCTGTACATACCATGCATATCTACGCGGCAACGTTGACAGCACATGCGCAGCTTCATCTTAGCTGCTTATTTGCTTATTACACGTGCAGCTGCAAATCACGACACACACGTATACGTAGGTACAACAGTACTGGTTTTCTCTGATCTCTTTCTCCGGCCTGAATTATAATATTTGATGTATAGCAGTTCTCGACGAAGCGCGGGTGGCATGTGCTCACTTGGCATTGCAACGGTCTTCTAGCTTCCAGACCCGAGCACCTAGCCTCCCTAGCAGGCTTCTACAATGGCGATACCGATCGAGAATAGGTCTACTGTGTCCCCACCTTCCTCTGGATTTCAGACTCTATGCACATAGCCGGCCCTGTCTCTCACGACCTCGCACCAGTTCTCGCGATGGCGGCAGCGCGGAGATGTCGGATGGAAAGTTAGTAACAAACGTTTTCACCTGCACTGCGTGAACCCTCAGTATATACTCTAGCGTCAGGTCTTGAACATACCTCGACGATTGTGTCGGGGTGAGCCGAGTCAGTCCCGGTCCCGTTGTCGGGGCAGGTGCGGGCGTGCACGACACGTGGGACCGCTACCCGGTCACGTTTATTAGATGCTTTAAATAACAATTATCAAAAGAGAACCCGGCACCCCACCAGTGACGACCGTCGCAATATACCCATCACGATGTTGGAGTCAGGTGTGAGACGAGATGAGCCTCAAAGAGTGTGCTGGGCCATAGTCGAGTGTGGTGGATTCAGTTGTAACCCTGCTGGTTTTGGGATGTACGGATTTATCTGCAGCTCGGAATCATTGCTCTGATTTGAAGCATACCCGAGGAAGTGGTTGGCTCGAGCGTTCGAATGCGCCTACTTTGACTTGAAACTTTAAGTATTGCGCTCGTAGTACCGTGTCGGCCATCGTCGTAAAATGCACTTGACGAGAGAAAGGTACATTTCTTGATCAATTCAGCGACCCACCGAACTCTATAGGTAAATATCGTTAGCTATTTATCAGGCCTTTTTTTCAAACGTACCCACCCCCACACCTTTGTAGCAGCAGCCATATTACGCCCGAAGCGCACTTAAAGACTTTTTGAGTTTTTGACCAATACCCCACACGAACGCATAGAGAGTACACTTTGCCCAAATCGGCATGACTTTGTCTATAACTAATATACGAGTTTATCTGGCAAATGCCAGGAATAGGTGTACAGTATTGCCATAAGATCTGCTCCTTGGTAGTAGTTTGAAGCTGGTTTCCCACATACTGCAGTCGTTGTAGTTCTCAGATTTGTAGTAGTGTATGTTCTAGTAGTAGTCATGGTAGCCCTAGTAGCAGATACTATACACATTAACTGGTGGTATTACGTAGAATAGTAGTTGCAGTGGCCATTGTATTCGTGAAGCAGTACCAGTAGTGGTGAACGTTTGGTAACTATGTCCCCGATCAAGGTCCCGATATTATATGTAGCTGCGTCGTTTTATTTCGTTTACTTTGGAAATAAAAAACATGTTGTCTAATGTTTTCAGGGAATTCCCAGATTAGCTATGCCAACGTGGTGGATGTTGTATTATAACCGGTTACGTAAAATAGTAAGAAGTAAGCCCATATTTTTATTGCTGTAGTCTTCGTGTCCTGTACCACGTTGTAATCGCAGCACGGATACCATTTGAAGCGGCCCTGATAAAACGTGCTATTCTTGTATAATAGTCGAAGCATAATAGTCACCGGGTTCTCCCGTTAAACTGTAATATCCTTCCAAGGCGATGAAGCTTGCGTTTCTATATCTCAGATATCAGCGATTCACAGATGCTCCCAGCATACTCGATACTCCGAGTATACTCTGAGTATCGAGTATTTTTCATACTCGGAGTACTAAGAGTATTAGAGTACTGGTGACCTAAATACTTGGAGTACTTGGAGTATGAGCAGTACTGATGGACCAAATACTCCGAGTACTGGGAGTGTGAGCAGTACTTATACTCGAGTAGAAGCAGTACTCGGAGTAAAAACATCTTAATTACTCGGAGCACTCCGAGTATCGAGGGTATTGAACACCGAAATACTGCGAGTACACAGAGTACCTGAATTATGTGTTATCTAAAATACTTCAATCAAAGTTCCAGATAATTGGAGCATCTGTGAATTTTGAATTGTTTTCAAGGACAGTCACATGCTTAAAGAACCTGGGAGGAATGACCGCCGATTTTTCGAATGATGCAAAGATGCTCTTAACGTACATCACACTCCGAGTAAACTCCGAGTATGGAGTACATATCGTGCTCCGATTACTCAAGAGTATTTTTGTACTGGCGGCCTGAATACTCGGAGTACTTGGAGTACGAGCAGTTCTGAAGCCCCAAATACTTGGAGTACAAGAAGTACCGGCAGTATCGGACCCCGAAATACTCCAAGTAAAAGCAGTACGAAAGTGTTCATTCCCGAAATACACCGAGTGCGAGCAGTATCCCTGAGTATCGAACCCCGTACCTGACGTATTTTATCTCCAATACTCAATACTGTACTTCAAGGTACTCGGAGCATCTGTGCACCATTTGTTTTTTCTCTAGCATTCCTTCTCCTCGGCTGTTGATGCCTTTTTTGGTCTGCATTATGCGGTAAGCGGTCAACTGCCGACAAAGGTACACCTAATTCAACGCCTACCTCTTCGGAGTTCTGCTGCGACATATCATCCACACATAACCAAACAGTTGCGGCAATACTATTACCGCGTTTTATCTTGAATATATGGTCAAATGGTTGTATCTCACACGTGCGGCGTTTGGCATTTTAGTCATGGAGAACATACCACGAATTACTGTTCGAATTAATGTCATGACGGTTATATAAAAAGTGCGTATGCCCAGCAAAAACACTCCATGAAATGGGGTATCTGGCGTTGTCGTTGAAATTCAGTATGTTTTATTCAGGTTTAAGCCTCACAACCTCTCGGCCAAGATTTCGTTGAACGTTGTTGGGGTGAACACGTGTTTCATTGCCCTGCTGCTTTCTGAGTGAAATTTGATCTGAAGAAACAAATATTTGTTTGTTATAGTATAGCCTTCGGACAAGTAGTTGTTCGCATACTGAAGTACTTGCAATGCCTCACGCTAACGTTAGATATCTCCTGCTTGCAGGTAAGCTGATCATCCGCACCCCAGCCTAAAACCTGCCATTCCAGAAGTAAGCACCAGTCGCATGCATGCGCGTCGTCGGTGTATGAGATACCCAAGAGTTTTGTACTGGGTGTATGCCAAACAATCAGTCAAACTCAACTCAGTGGATATGCACGTGTGCGGGTCCTTCTGAAGGGTTTGCCGCTTTGCATTTACTCCAGGGACAACAAATGTGTGGAGCTCAGCCGAGCGAATCGTCGGTGTGTCCTCACGCTTTCCTCAACATCGTCCCTTGTGTTGCAACGCACCTACCAGGTAAAAGAATGAAGCAATGCTCATATACTTCCTGCCAAAAGTACCCCAGCTTCAATGCTGAGGGTAACAAGAAAGCACGATACTGCAAGCAACATGCTGGAACCGGTATGGTAAACGTCTTGATCACGCGTTGCTCGCAGAGCTCATGCACAACAGCACCAACTTTCAACACCGAGGGAAGCAAGGCAGCGAGATACTGCAGGAAACATGCTCAGATAGGCATGGTAAACGTCCGCAGCAGCCGTTGCTCACATGACTCCTGCATGCTACCCTCGAACTTCAATGTCGTCGGCATCACTAAGCCGGCGTACTGCAAACAACATGCCTACGCTGGCATGGTAGACGTCCGGACCAGGCATTGCTTACAGGACGTATGCACGACACGACCAAGATTCAACACCGAAGGTAGCAAGAGAGCGAGATGGTGCATGAAACATGCTGAAACCGGCATGGTAAACGTCCGCGGCAGGGGTTGCTCACATGATACCTGTACGAAGCGCGCGAGATTCGGTGTCATCGGCACAAACAAGGCATTGTACTGCAAGAAACATGCAGACAATGGCATGGTAGATGTCTGCAGCAGACGGTGCTCGTACAATTCCTGCCCGAAGCTACCGACATTCAATATCGCCGGGAACAAGAAGCCCTCGTACTGCAAAAAGCATGCTGGCGATGGGATGGTAGACGTCTGCACCGAACGTTGTTCGCATGACGCATGCTCCCGCCTGCCTGCATGGGGTGTACTTTCAGTCGGTGCTGGCTCAGTATGCGCAGATCATAAAACCGATCTTCCGGCAGGTCAGGTGATCAACTTCAGATCAAGGTGTAATGTAAAGGGTTGATCCAAACTGTCTAGGTGGGGGATCGCCGGCAAGCCGCCTACCCGCTGTCCCGAACACGGCCAACTCGAAATTGGGCTCGGCTGTACGGTGGGAGTAGAAATCATCGGGAATAACTCTCGTGTCTCGCTCGGCGGTGCGGTACAGAGGGCCGTCTCCCACGTAAAAACGGAGTGCACGTTTTGATGTGTTTGGGTGGAAACGTGCTGTAGTAGTTCGATCATTTGTCGAGACATTCACAGCAGTCCTGGACCGAAGGGTAGCGTATTTGGAGTAATGTTTTTACTTTCAGTCTCGAATTTCCAGAGGGTTGTCATCTATCTTGCTTCGGGAAATGTAGCGGAGCTTTATTTGGCACTATAAGGTCAATTCTGTAAAAAAGACGGCGTTAGACGCGCTCTACGACAGAAGTAGCACGTGTCGGCTATCGTAAAGTAGTTTATGATTGATAGGGCTCCCTATTCCGAAATCGTCGTGTTCTCATTACGTTGTTGCTGAATGGTACATTTTATACTTGGGCCACGGAATGCTTCGTCGGACACTTAACATTTATTGTTTCTTCAGAAATATTTTGGGTGATTTATCGTTTGTAGAAATATCCTGATGCGAGAAGTGTCATAAGGATCATAGTGCCCATCTATCGTAGCATGTTATAGTACGCCTACCCTTTCGCCCGTGGTGCAGCGCGCGCTGTGCGGTCATAGGCTTGAGGAGGTCCACGGAAAGCCTCCATGAAGGGGGACGTCGGGTTTCCAAGACGCAGAGCTTTGTGCAGTGCAATGGATTGGCGGTGTCTTTACGATGGTGCTTTTTGACCCGTCCACTAATTGGGTATAGGGCGGCTATCCGGTGGTGACTACGCAGTTTGGCAATCTGACAGTTAGGGGAAAGCCTCATTTCGGAGGTCACCGTAATGATCTGCTACAGCCGTGATGCTCGGCGGGACGCCCGGATTTTTATTTAGGATGCTCATGACTCGTAATGAACTTTTAAACACGTTATGGCTCTGAAGAGGTTGTGCCCACCTACAGCAGAGCACTTCGTCAAGTCTGACGTGTACTGCTTGAGAATTCTTGATAATTCCTTCGAAGATGTGGTTGTGGAAATTGTTTAGGTTGTTGCTGAGGTTCTCTGAGGGATTCACGGGTTCATGCTGTATCGAAGAGTTCAGTATGGTATGAACAGCTTGGTATATGCCAGAACGTGGGCTGTAACTCCCTTGGTCGACTATCAATGCCGCTTGCCAATACAGGTTGTACTCATTCGTAGGAGTTCACAGTAATGACACGTTAAGGGTGGCGGCCTATTTTCTCAACTCCTCACTCGAGGAGCTCAATACTATCAGTACATCACTCGAACCGTGACGTCATAAAAACCATGTTTGCGCAACCTGACCAGATTTAATTCAAACTGATTATAGTATAAGAACTACAGAAGTCCTCCAACATTTTTTCGAGGTAAATCTGTCATTCTGGCCAGTGGTTATTCACCTCAGCAGCAACGGTCAGAACAGACATAGAAAGCGAGAAAATGCAACCCTTATCGGAGCATACATACATATTTAGTACGTCAGCTCGCCCACAACAAACTGAGTGTTTGGGGAAACCTAGACAGCATGTATTTACGCCGGGATGCACTCTGTCATAAATGTTTTGTCTTTCATCGTACGTAATGTTCGTTCCCAGTGGGGGTAGTCTACCTTCCGAAAACATACCAATACGTATAGGATGAGCTGTAACCTGCTGGGAATTTTGTCAATTTTTGTTTCGAGTCTATACGAGGAGTTGTGATACGACCAGCCAGTGGAACTAAGTAGTACAGCTTCTATTGATACAATTTGGAAGGATTCCGTGTATTTAACTGCTCTGGTGTTTTACTGGCGGGAATTAATGACTCCTGTAGGGTTCTAACGTGCAGCATAGTATGATTCGAATAGCTACCCGATTTTCGTCTAGGCACGTATAAAGCTAAGTTACATGTAGCGGCATAGCAATAGGCCATTAACCTATTGACTGTATACATTTCTAACTGCATGATCATTGTCGCCTTCTATGTCGGGGGAGTGATAGATTCCTACCCTCGGCCAGATACCTGTATCACATCCTGTTGCAATCCCCTTTGAATCTCTACCACCCAACTTTACCGTATCTCTCCCCCCACTTGAATATCTGCCGGGGTTCTCAGCAGTACGGCCTGCAGTTGCCATGGATCACCCACCCTCCGATTGATTCGGTAGCGGTCGACTCTTCCAACACCGAGGTAATGTTAGACTAGTGTTCACGGTACTCTTCGTGTTTTTCGCCCCCAAACTGTCCATTTTCTCTGGCTGTTACACCAACGATACGAGGAGAGGGGGGCATGGCCGGGAAACCAGGGAAGCATGACACACAAAACAAAACGAGCAGCGGCTCTGCCGACCGCCCGAAAGGGTGGCTTCGGCTCACAAGCCTCACTCAAGTGCACACGGGCACATTACCAACATGTTCCTGATCAACCTTATTGCCCTAAGACCTTACGGCTACCTTGTCGGACCTGTGATCATCGCGCGTGCTCCATATATGTCCCGTCGGCGTACAACGCCACCTTACTCCGCGCAAAGTAGTTCACAGCGTGCACCACCCCCGAAGCCGCGGAGAACAGTCCATCGGTTCGCACCCCCAGGAGGTACCTCGAAAACAACACAGCCACAGATACCCTCCAGGCTCACCAGGGCATGAGGGTTTCCTCAGAGACAGGCAATCCGAACAAAAGCGTTAGGCGGACCCGGCGAGTCGTTTCCAGCACTACGTATACTTCGGCATCACCTGTAAATGCCCACGTCACCGCCGGAGCCCTCCAGCTATACATGCAATGAATTTAAATTTTGCCTCGTCACCACAGCTAGATCCACGATTAGGCCTTGCAACCGCGCGAGTCACCCGACAAAAAAAAATGACAAACCATTTACATTCGAACTGTACTTCAGAATGAGCGACCAGACGCTCACGCCTAACCAGCGGAGCTGGTAACTCAACCGCTGGGCCATTAGAGATCACGATGTAGGTACAAAGATCCCCCCCTATATGCAAGTCCGCCTCACAAGCGGCTTTTAGTAGGATGGAGCTCACCCCTTATGCGACTCGCTCATCACCTATCGACGCTTCGCTCTCGGTGCTAGCATTGCCTGCCTGGTCGGTGGAAATCTGACATGCTCCATCCCGGCATTGTAGGGATGCGAGGGTCTATTGTCATACGACCACGGCCATGCATGAAAATGATGTGCCCCCCCGCCCCCCGCCCCGTTGGCGAAGCGATGTATTGTGCCCTCACGCCGATAGTGTCCTGTCCGTTAGAAGCCGCAAAGGGGTGCGAGGGTTATACTGTGTTGCAACCTATACGAGTCTGGTGACATGAGTAGCGTAGCAGTGACCCCAACTAACAGCACATGGGGCTGTCTTTGATGCCGTAACTGCTTATTTACTACTATCATTTCATCGTGTGTTATCGCGCCTCGAGAACGCGAGGCAGGCAAAAACAATACACTACACCTAATTAAGTGCACATAGGGTACTATTCATTGTTTTGGAGCTATTTGTACTGCTTGGGACCGCGTTGACCCCTCGCCAGGGTTGACAACATAGCAGCGGAGCGACCGCATTTATGTCGATGTCAGGGTGCCGTTAACAACCCACTCGTATACCAACTGAAACCAACGCCTTTCCGGTCCTGACTATAGGGTATGTAGCGTACGCCATGAAAATTAGGATCGCTCCCGTATTCAAGAATCACAATCACCCAAACAATGCATACTTGCTTTGAGTGGGGCAAGATATATGTCTACGCGATACTGCTGCGCTTTCATTGGCTCCGACAATTACACGAGGATCCCGACGCGTTTCTTTTCAGCAATCCGTTTTTCAGCCTTAGAGCTTTCGTGATCGGAAAGGTAAATTATAAGCGGGCGTACCATCACTAGCAACGCAACACATGGCACAGGCACTAACCGTATGCACACGCGCCGTATACGGGATGTATGTCTACCACTTGCGTTGAGCTCAACATTTTGAAAATGCTTGATTTAGACGCCTGTTACATGCGCTATTGCGATTTCATTGTTCCACGAAAGTATTCCGTGCGTGGAGCTGCGTCGATAGCCATATTTGTGTTTTTTTCGTGCTCCCCTAACGACCTCCCGGGCTTTTACTGGCTTAAGTAGAAAAATTGTGATGTTGTGCATTGTTCACATACGTCCTGTTGGAAGCGGACGAACTTCGACCGCAACGGCACTACGATACCGTGACATGGTTACCAGCTCCTCTAGTAGCATGTGCAAAGCCGCTGTCAAAGTCCAGCGGAAAACGCTGCGTGGGTGCAGGCGGCAGCGACAAAGGAGAGGGAGTGAAAGGGCGTCACCGACGTATTCTCAATGGTAATTGGTGGCAGCAGAGGATATTACAACCTCGGCCCCCGTAGCGTTCTGGGATTTTCCTAGTGTGCGTGCTATGTGACGCGATTAATTGATGTGTGTCTGTACAACGTAGTAGTCTGTAATCGACCAAACCTATGTATACACATTTTATTGAAAATGCCGTAATTATAGTGCGCCATCATCTAAGGGTTGACAAGACTATGCTCACCACCATGGCGCTCAAACTCTTTGGCACTATGTAGTATCATAATATGGTTTCACCACTGCAGGAGTACCACAAACACTGGCAGCCAAACGGCGACCCGGAAATTGCATCACCAATAAGGTGTCGTAATATCACGAGCAGTATGTGTGTTTACTAAACATCGGAAGAGGGATGTCTGTGCCAGACCGCAGAACGCCTCAAGTATATCGTGTTGCCCCCGTATATCGTGTCGAGAACATGAACAGCCACGGGGAACCAACGTTAACAGCACACGTGACTGTCGTTGGTGCCAAACCTGCCTATCAACACTCGTCTGATGTGTTTCCACCAACAAATATAGGAATAGAGATAAAACCGTTATATACGGGTAGGACAGTTTTTTTTTGTGTTGCATTTTTCCCATCCCATTTATTATTTTCTCACTTCCGTCTTTCTCCCTCCCTCGTCGTAACTCAGTTCCGGGGTCAAAATGTTGGCTTCTCTCCCTCCTCCCCCACTACGGTTCTTTCCTTGGTTTTTATCGCGAGACGATTTCAGCACTTTCTCCCCTCGTCGACTTTCGTCGAATTTTGCTTACCCACGCTATAATATGCGCTATCGACAGTCGGTGTCATTTGAGAATAAAAACCTCCATGGGGAGAATCGAACCCTTGAAATCCGGCCCTACAGGCTTCGTGACTACCAGTTAGACCAACGTGGCGACCGGCGTATGTAGGGCCCTAACGGTCTCGGACAGTCTGAAGGCCGAACCCGAATCAGTCGTTGTACGCAAGAGGCTGGCCGTGTAATCTACAGAACTGCGAACAATATTCCAGAGTGCGGAGTTGTTGTCGGTGCAGGCACTGCAAAGTTCACACTACTATAGTTTCTCCACAAGACGCTTAAGAAAGGAAACGATAACAATAAATCGCATACAAACAGTCTTCCATCAGCTTTGGACTGCAAGAATCCTGTATCATATTGCGTTGTTGTATTCAAGGGGCTTGACAACATGATCTGCATAGCGTCCACCCAATTTGACAGCGCCCGAGGCTGCCTCATATGCCGGCACGGCATACTAATGAATTGTGTGTTGTATGTGTGAGCCACCCCCGAACGTCCCACAAAGCGTATGTATGGGGCCCTGATATACCGAGAAATGTTTTGTGCTAGCATGCCGATAGTACCCTGTCTGCTTGAATCCGATGGGGGGCGCGAGAAATATACTGTGTTGCCCCATATAATGAACTGGCGACATAGGAGCGTTGAATCAACCCCAATTCACAGCACATGGAACTTTTTTCGATGCTGTACCTGCTTATTACTACTCTTGTTTCTTCGTGCGTTCCCGCCACTCGACTAAAGTGGGGCAAACAAAACCAATAGGGTACACCTAAATGCACATCGGGTACCGTGCATGTGTAGCATACAGGGACGTCTCGCGCCCGATTTCAGTGCTTCGGTTCCCAACCAAAACGCTTGCGTGAACGCACATGCATATGTCCAACCTGCGCCAATCACTAGCAAAGCAACACATAGCGGCACAACCAACTGTATGTACACGAACCATGTACCGGATGTATGCCAACCACATGCGTTCAACTAAATCTCCTAAGTGCGCATGATTCAGGTGCCTGATAAAAGGGTCATCGATTTTTGTTGTTTCCACGGACGTGTTATGACTGAGTCGTAAGCTAAGTTCGTGAGTTCCCGTGCTGTTTCAGTCCCTGGCCAGGTTTTAACCGAATTAATCAGGAATAAAGATGACCCGTTGCTCGCACACTTTTTTCCAGAAGCGACCGAGCATCAACACCGACCGCCTGAGGATACCGGGACACTGCAAGCAACATGCTGAGAATGGCATGGGAGATGTCGTTAGCGGGTGTTTATCGCATGGCCCTTGTATCAGGCAAGCAATCTGCAACGTTGAAAGGGGTGATGGTGCAACTTACTTAAAAAAATATGCCGAGAACTGTATGCTCAATATCTGTGCCAGGCCTCGTTCCCATGACTCCTGCACAAGCCGGTCGTCTCTCAACGACGGCGACATGAACAAGACATCGTACTGCTGTACATATTACTGTACATGCTGAGGATGGCATAGTACCCTTCGTCCGGCAAACGTTGCTCATACGAGTCCTGCACGAGGCAACCGACTTGCAATATAGTCGGCAGCAGAAAACCCGTATACTGCAAACAACACCCTTTAAGAGGCGTGGTGGAGGTCTATATCGTGGTTTGGTCACATGATACCTGCACAAAGCACGGGACGTTTCATGTCGTCGGCACTGAAACCCAAAGGGTACTGCAAGCAGCACGCTGGCGGTATGGTCATTGCCTATACCAGGGGTTGCTCACACAACACGTGTCTGACAATGCCCACCCTGAATGTTGCCGGGAGCAAAAGGGGGTTTTGCTGCAAGCAACATGCAGGCAACCGTATACAGTGGACGTCTTCAATCACATCTGCTCTCGTGAAGCTTGCACAGGGAAGCCGGGCTTCAATATGGTCATCGCAAACAAGGTAGTGTACTGCAAGAAACATGCCCACGACGTGATGGTGAATGCCGTCACCCGATTGCTCACACGAGTCGTCCCTAAAGTTGCCGGCATGTAATTCCGCGGCCAGCAAAAACGATATGTTTCGCTGGCAGTACCCTGTAAACCGTATGGTTTCCGTCCACACCAAGCATTTTCTCATGCCTCGTGCATCAAGTGGCCAGTATGAAGTGTAATAACCTACTGTTCGGCTTGCGTTTGCGGCCGCCACACGATCGTTAGCAGCCGGTCTGGTGATCAACTTCAACGCAAGATGCAATGTCGAAGCCTGTAGAGTTTTTTTTTCGCGTTAACGGTTACTTCGAGATTCAGTTTTCCCGAGGGGTGCCATCCATCTCGCTTGTGGAAACTTGGGGGAGAGTTGTTCCAGAAAAGTACAATATGTTAAATATTGAAAACTAGCCGAGGCTTGATTGTTGCACGTTTTTCTCGAAGCACGTTAAGCCGTACGGTAAAAAGTGCTTAAAATGGAAGCATTGTTGGAACAACTCGAAAAACGAAATGCAACATACTATGTTTGCCCGGTCAGTACGATGTGTCATTTTCGTCTGCATATGTGTAGGACCCATTCGAATGAAGGCCGTATTGAAAACTTAGTGTACCTATATGTAGGTATTTGGACCCAACAAGTCGTCGAGGTGACATTTATGTTGCACGACATAGTTTGGACGGAAGGGCGGACATGCATTAAATTTAGTGCTATTGAGCCACAAAACAATCTTCAAGTGTAAACTGGGAGTGGCGATGTAATGTCCATCGGCATCAAGAGAACTTCGTCAAATTCGACATTTACAGCATAACAGCAACAAACCAAAATACTTCAAGTATGCAATTGTCATTTTTTAAAGAGTCTGAGGTTAATATTGCCGTAGAGGATCACCGGAGTATGTTGTGTCGTACAAGGAGAGGGAGAACAACAGGATAAATAGAAAAATCATTCATGAATTTAGGAAAAGGGTGAAAATGATAAGGTGAAAACGCACAGAGCCATATAGGCATTGCCTACCTGGCAAATATAACATGCGGGCTTTACGGTTGGTCACGTCTAAGCTTGGTTATCGCGCTGGAGGCGAACGCTGACGAATCGCTGTACCACCTCGATCTGCTCAGAGCACGCGTGCAGCTAATGTTACTCAAGCAATGGCGAAAACACGAGCCGACAATATAGGTAAAATTAGTTTCATTGGGGGCAATAGTCCAGGTGCTGGAACTCGTGGTCGGACTAACGTTAGGTGGGTGATTACCCAACATGAGTTTGTAGTGCGCAACATACGTAATCATCGCATTTCATAACCTTGTGCGACGCGTTTGACAAATACGGCGGTGAACATTAAAGTACATCGACTACAAAACCTATCACGTAAATATATTTAAGTGTTTGTCAACAATGCTTTGCACGAAGATATTTTATGCGTAATACAGCAGAAAAACGCAAAATCAAACTAAACCGTCGTAAAACGAAACTGAGGCCTCACGAAGGCAGACTAGGAGGTCGTATGACCGACTCTCGCCGAACCCAGAAACCTTGAAACACCGCTACGCCTGACGCACGATACGGTCCGCGCCCAAAGCCTTACAAATATCACACCCGTGCAGTTCATCAACAAGTGCATCCATGATTACGGGGAGTTGTGCCGTGCACAACATATAGGAGCACAAAATGGCAGTGACGAATTGCTGGTGCAACTCATGTCAAGACATTATAACGCACCTACCTGGTGTATGTCAGCAAGAGCCGGAAGTACGACAGCCTCAATCTCCACTGTTACAGCAGACAAGTGACTGGGTGGTATCGCAGCCATCTGTAAACCACGTCAACTCGGCACTTTCTTACCACCCCATCACAACGCGCTTCTTGTCATCCATATCATATTGAGACTTTGTACCAGGTGCTACCATATCAAGATCACCGTGTCGAATATGTTTTATACGTCACGTCGAGACGGGTGCTACGGTAGAGGTAGCACGGTTTGTCTAAATCGTGTTCTGAATGATCGGGCCCCTTGACTCAAATTCGTTGGGTTTTCATGCTTGCGTTGCAATATGTTTCATTATATAGTCAGGCCGTGTGATTGTTCCACCAGGTAGCACTTCTAGTTTACTCCAAAATCAGTTTTTGGATGAGGTACGTAGCTCCTGAAGTGACCACCGACGCATGCTACGATAGAGGTGCGCCATGTTGTTTCTGAGCTCCTCACTTAAGGAGCTCCATAACTCACCGAAAAACTGAATTTGGAGGAATACAACAGTGTTACCCGATGAACAATCTCATGACCGAAAAAAAATCTGAAACATCTTGCAACTCGAGACAGGTTTCTGTACACTGAGGCATGCTGCGGTAGGGGTGATTGAACCCCTGACGATTCAGGATTAAGGAGCCCGACCGTTGAAAAAGAATTTCAGCAAAAAGTGCTACCTTTATCGTAGCATGCGTCCACCTCTAAAAGTAACATGGTGCACCTCTACCGTAGCAGGCCTCTCGAATGGTATCCTTGTGGCGTCATATTGTGGGCAATTACCACCAACTGTTTGACCAGGGTGCTTGTTCCTGCCCGAGCATCTCGAACAGTTTCGACGGTGAAGTGCGGGCTTCATTGATGATGGCAGCTCAAACGGCGACATTACCCAGGGCAGGCGAATCAAGAGCTAGATGTACTACTGTACTCGTAGCACCGGTCGTATGCCTTTCTTGGTGAACACTACCATGCACGCTTGTGAGTATCTTGTTAATCACAACATGAGGCCTCATATCACCATTCTCTTTCAATAATGCGCCAGGAACGAGAGCAGTGAGGCTCCAAAGACCGAAATGTGTAACCTACGACTTACCAAAGCAAACACGCCAAACCCACATACGTCAGGATAATCCCTTGAAGTAACCGGTATGTCTTACTCTAGACGCCCTTTCCTTGCCCGTACCAAAACGCCTGTACGCATGTAAAAACGATATCCACCGTAAGCCTAGCACTTTCACACCTAAGATTCAATTTTAACACGAAGTATGCCACCCTTTCCAGCTGCCTTTGAAACGCGACCACTACCAACCTTGGCCTGAAGTGATCCGACAGTGCACACGAGCCCGCTTTCAAAGGGCCCGTGGTCGAGGCAGTGAGTAGGTTGCCTCTCATTGAGGCCCCAACGCGACACTTTGTTACAATTGGCAACCTTGCACCTCGCCTTGAAGTTAATCACCGAGCCGCCTGATATGTCGCGCTTATGGAGGAGGCATGCAGTCGCCGCAGTTTCCGTGTGCAGACCCCATCCTGGGCGCTTACGGCATGAGTTGTGCGAGCAACGCCTATTTTTAATGTCCACCATACCGTCCACAGTATGTTGCTTGCAGAACGCCGCCGCTTTACTGCCCTCTACATTGAAACATGGTCTCTTAGTGCAAATCTTATGTGAGCAACGCCTGCTCACAACATTTACCATGCCGCGGACAGCATGTCGCTTGCAGTACTTCGCCGCTGTACTGTCCTCGACATTAAAACATGGATTCTTCGTGCACGACTCATCTGAGCAACGCCTTTTCAACACATTCACCATGCCGTAGGCAGCATGTTGGCTGCAGTATGCCGCTGCTTCACTGCCCTCCACGTTGAAACTCGGTTGCTTCGTGCACGACTCGTGTGAACAACGCCTGCACTTTACATTCACCATGCCATCTGATGCATGTTGCCTGCAGTAGGCTGATGTGTTGCTGCCCTCGACATTAAAGTTCGGTATCTTTGTGCATGAAACATACAAGCATTTCTTGATGCTTACATCTACCATGCCATCGGATGCGTGCTGTTTGCAGTACGCCGCTTTGCTGCCCTTGACGTTATAGTGAGGTCGACTAGTGCAGGACGCATGTGAGCAACGTCCCTCTTCCCCGACGGTCAAATGCCCCAGGCAGCTCAGCAGAGGCGGTTTGCAGAACACAATGTCGTCTCGGTGACCTGTGTACACCAGAAGTTCGACAAATCAACACAACAAAAACAAAACAAGGATATCAGGGTCGCGCAAACATAAACCTTCACACCTTTTCAGTTTACCATTAGGCTTGACGCATGGTACAATAAATGTGCACCGTGATTTTTCTGAGCTCCTCACTTAAGGAGCGTCATACCTCACCAATATTTTTGTTTTAAGGGAAAAAAAAACGCTGCCGGATGAGAAATATTATGACCGGAGTATACTCCGAAACAATATTCGTCTCGAAAATGAAAGACCGACGAATTTGAATTAAGGAGCCCGATCGTCCGGAATAACGATTCAGCCAAAACGCGATGCCTTTTTTGTAGCACGCGTCGCTTGTAATATATGTACTGGGATGCGAGTGCCGTTATGTGGCCTATCGCGGACGATACGTTTCGCATCAGACGTACAAAAACCTGTCAAAAGTTTAGTTCACATTCCGACGCACTCGTGTGCTTATACTGGCAGACAAATGTGTCGATCTAAAGAAATGGGGATACACCAATGGTGCACAAATAACATCGAGTCAGTCATCACTTAATATACGGGTGCTATTTCATTTGCTACAACCTGGAAATGCGACGTCGTAGATAGTACAAGGTATTGGTTGAACGAGCAGCAACGATGTCAAGATGCATTACCAAAACCCATAGCGTGCATCAATAGACGAAACCAATCTAACACGGGAAACATCAGTTATTATACGTGACGATCTGGATTGGTGATAGATAATGGTGCGGTCGATGTTACGAACGGGCTCGCTGGCGATGGTGGAGGTAGGGACGATCGCACTGGTGGCCATTCAAACCTGTAACTGTATATGGAATACGTTTGCACCGTCCGAAGTTTGCTGTACGTGAAGCATTAATGGAATGTTGTCTAGTACGAGACGAAAACGCCACCCGGAGCGGGTTAGACTTCAGGGCGGCGGACTGCTCGCGTCGTGCCTTGCTGATTACCCACTTTAAAACAGGCCAAAACATATCCAATTGACAGTGGTGATCAGGAGACGGAGTGGCTCCAACAGCCTACTGTGTGCCCAGACTAGTACTGCCCTATGCAGTATGTCCCAGAGAAAAAAAATGACGTGTTTATATCTTGAAATTCACAGCAGTACCCAAGGGAACACGAGTAGAAGAGGGTTGGAGTGGGTGTAGGTTAGAGTGAGATAAAGTGGGAGCGCAAGCTCCTACTCATCACGTCTGCCTATCAACCACAATTCCTCGTACGTTCCCGAACCACAAACAGAGGTCCAATACGGGCCACGAATCAACAATTCTCAATTCCAGAATAGCCCGCAACGTCCCGTTCACTATTGTCAATGGGCTTTCCACATTATATTTATGGGCTACTGTAAATGCCGTACTGCCGCAAGCGGAGCGGCCGATCCGCGACACTGTTAGTGGATATAGCCTATATCGAACACTTTCCCTTGGTGTATCCACTACATGCCTGTGCAGGGACACCAAGTGTATCGGAGAAATTAGATCGAAGCGCCTACTGTCAAAGCCTACCTCAAATACCATTTTTCACTAGTAGATCAGGGAAATAGTGAAACCTAACCTCTACCCAAAAGAAAATCGCGGTGCCTCTCGAAACCCTCTCTACCAATCGCTTTCGTTAGCATATCCGCATGCTGATCTTCCGACCGAAGATACTGCACAGGGATGTTATCACTGAAAACCAACTGCCTCAGAAAATGGTACCGTACGCCAATGTGCTTACGGCTGGACGAGCTCGAAGGTTTCCTCGCTAGGTCTATCGCCCCTTTGTTGTCCTCGTATACGCCAATGCTCATCGGCCCCAGACAGGTCATCAGAAACGCTAGTATCCCCTTTACGTACAAGGCCTCCTGGACCCCGTCTGCCATTGCTACGTACTCTGCCTCAGTGGTAGATAGGGTGGCGCACTTCTGCGTCCTAGAGAACAAAAACACTAGCGTACCCCCGCAGCAAACTGCCACACCAGAAACAAAACGCCTGTCCTCTGCCTTATGGGCGTAGTCTGCGCCCACATTCGTCTCTAAATCAAACTCCATCTGAACAGAACCCCCGTCACTATCCCTCCGGAAAGTTCACCCTAACTCTGTCGTGGCATTCAGGTATTCGAGAATCTTCTGTGCCACCTTGTAGTGAATCGGCTTGGGGTCATGTGAAAACCGTGCGATTGCCCGAACCGCATTTGCGATATCGGGCTGTGTCTGGTTCGGGATCCACATCAGGCTCCCCACGATCTCAGGGAACGGTACACCCACAAATGTTATCTCCTCGTTTAAGGGCCTGAGGTCCAAGGAAGGGGTAGCGGGGATGGGGCTGGGCTTCGAAACACCAAAACGATTCAGGACACTCCGAATGAACTGAGTCTGAGAAATCTCCAGAGTCCCTTTCTCTCGGTCCCTCTTGTACTCGCTGCTCATGTACCATTCTAACTCCCCGATATGTTTGCTGGGAAAGCTCTGGTTGAGGGCGCTGACCACTACTTCAGTTACCGCCTCAGTAGCTGCAATCTTGATGTCGTCCACATGGAAAACCATCATCGCCACAACGTCACCAGCAACCATCAAACGAACCACACAGGGATCTACCAAGCATTGCTCAAAACCACACTCTACCAGGGTTGACGATAACAGCTGACACCTCGCTCGAACACTCTGCTTCAAGCCATACAGGGACTTGTTGAGAAGCACCACCTTACCAGATACTGATCCACAACCGGGGGGCAGACGCAAGTATATATCGGTGTTCAACTCACACTGGATGAAAGCCTGGTCTACATCTAAGTGCCTCAGGTCCCAGTCTAGCTTTTACGCCATCGCCGCTACCAACCTGTTAGAGGTAGCAGAGGCCGTAGGGGCAAACCTCTCAAAATAGTCTACTCCCTTTACCTGGCTAAAATCTATAGCTACCATGCGGGTTTTGCCCTGTCAACCATACCATGCGAATCTCCCTTCCACTTGTACAGCCACTTGGCGTCTACGATGTTGCACCCCTCAGGAATTTCAGTCACTTCCGCAAAATTTCCGGCCGCCACAAGCCCATCGAACTCCTTCGTCATCGCCTCCATCCACACGTCAGAGTACTCCGACGAGCACGCCGCGGAGTACGAGACTGGCTTCGGTCCCGCCTCCCGGACGAGGAATTTAGGTAACTCACCAGGCTTACAGGTAACCTCCTGTACCGCCAGAAGCCCATGGATTAGTTTCCGCCCTTCATCGGGCCCGAACATACTCACCAGGCCAGCTGCATCTTGATTGAGCGCTCGCGTCTGCGCCCTAGTTCGCCCAAGATCCTCGCCACCTCTGAACCCTAGCAGGCTCGATTCGAGTTGACGCGCCGCGGTCCGCGCCATCGTAGGAACCGGATGGCCCTCGTCCGATGACGTCGTCTCGCTCTCCTAGGCCGAGAGATAGCCGTCAACAGACGGCTTGCTGCCCACCGCCGACACAGAATCACCTGGTGGGGGAATAGTGGCGTCGGGGGCTGGCAGACTTTCACCGTCTACATAACCCGGTTTACCTTGGCCACCGTGGCCTACACTCCCCGCTGGAGGGGCCACTCGACGCTGATGGGGGATTCCACTCCCCAGCAATGGCAATGGAGTCGGTGGGCCAGAATCGAATTCATCTAGCCCTCTCGGCTCCGTCGTCTCTACCAGCTCCGACGCCCCTCCCAGCTCTGGCGTCCCTCCCAGCTCCGGCGCCCCTGCCAGTTCCGGCGATGCCGGCTGTTGCAGTTGCACCGGCGGCACACCCATAATCGGTAGTGCCTCCCAGGTGAAGTTCCTTTTTTCTATCACCTTATTCGCCCGCGTCAGCATGCGCAATGAATCACAGGGGTGGTCGATGCCTGGCCCGAGGTAGAAGCTACTCTCGCACCTGGGGAACGACTTTGACGGGCGGTTCCAACGGCAATACCCCGGACGAAGAAACGGGTGCGGTGACGCAGGTGCAGTCTAACTATGCCACATCGCGTGCGGCGACTTGCTACCCGGGTTGAACGTAGTCGAGGTGCAGTTCAGGGCCGCACACGCCCAGTGTACAGCCTCAGCCCAGAGGGTCTCCGACGGTGGCGATTCGACGTGTGGGAAGAGGATGGGGGCTTGGATGCGAGCAGCAAGCGCCGAGTTTTGGATGATACCGAGGGCTCGCTCGGCAACGCCGTTTAGCTCTGGACACTTTGCGTTGGTGAATTCCTGTTTGATGCAATACTGCCTGCACACGTTCCCGAAATCCCCACCAAATAACTCTCCCCCATTATCAGACCTTACTCTCTCTACTTCCGACGGTACACCATCCGCACGTACATCAGCCAAAAACTTCCTAAATGCGTCAGCAGCATCGGATTTACGCTCGAGGAAGTATACCCATGAGTACCGGGTAAAATCATCCTTCACTATCATCACGTACTCCTTACCAAGCAACGAAGGAACACTCTTAGGGCCACTCAGATCCACGTAAACTCCTCTTAGTCTCTCTGTCGCGCGTGATTTTGTACTGTTAGAGATCGGTTTACTGTATCCCTTGGCCATAGAACAACCAGTGCATGGTCTCAACCTACCTAGGAGCTCTACACCTAGTGATTTGGCTGTCTCTCTCAACAAAAGTCGTTAGCATGGCCGTGCACGCAGTGGAAAAAGTTGATGACTGCAGGAGTCTCATGCGAGTCCGCGCTACCAGGGGCTATCACGGGGAACGCTAGAGGATCAGAATCAGCAAGTAGCACAAGGTTCCCGCTTGCCAATGTCAAACTTCTGAGCGACTCAGGCTCAAGCTGGTCAACACTATCGGGGGCTATCACAGGGAGGCCCAGGGTGGCAGGGAGAGCAGGTTATACGACGCTCTTGACGGGTTCGAGAGCCGACAGGGGAAAAGGGATGCGCTCGTCATCGGGGTCAAGCCGTCTACCGTGGTTAGAGTAACCAGAACCATCACTCCAAAACCTAAGACGTCCGTCCGCTAGGGTCACGCTCATATCCTCATCGTCAGTTGAGGAACACTCTCCTCGCGTGTGCGCAGCCATTAGGAAAAAAGGTTGGAAGCCATCCTTGGCACGTATGCCACCTTGTCTAGCCTTACTGTGATGCCTCCTTCTTTGTTGGGGAAAACAACCGTCAGCGACCCGTAACCCACAACGTCGATGAAAGTATCGTTGCCAATCTCAACCTTGTCCTCGGATTGGTGCACGTCTTGGAGCAAGTCAGCTGATCTAGTCCTGTGAAAGGTTGCACCACTATCAGGTATCCACTTCTCTGTGCCGTCCTTACCCTGCTCGCGCTCTCCTACCGCATCGCTCTTACCAAGCATACCAATCGCTAGACAACCTATAATCTCACCAGTGCCGTTCTGGGACTTGTTCGCGGCGGGAATGACGTGTGCGGTCCAGTCGAACCATCGATGGCCTGGCTCCAAGCATCAGTGACACTTGTTCCGCATGTCGTCATACTTCTTGTCCCCGTTCTTCTTACCGCTGGCAGTGATGTTGTTCTTGGCTGTCATAACACCACCGGAAATTCCCTTACCAGCTCGGTCACCCGTTCCACTGACATCCTCCTTACGGTTTTGGCGACCGGGCTTGTTCGCAACTAGGGCCTGTCCTACGTTACGAGTCTCGGTCTTTGCACCTCTAGACATAACTGTATACCGTTGCCTCACTATCGCCTCTATATCCGGCCGGGTGATGTCGTCCTTGTACAGTATCGTGCGCTGTTCGAAATCTTATTCGTTGGTAAGTACTTCTACGATTTTGAGGTTTACATCCTCTACAGGCAAAACAGACGGATAACCTACCATCATGTCAGACAGAGTGGTGAAAGCCTGTATGCAACCGTTAGCAATCGCATAACCCTCGAAGCGTCTTTTCCACAGTGGGTACTCTACACTATTACCATTCAATTTAGGAATTCCAGATTTGATGCTATTGGTCTCCCGTGGTCCAAAAGCTAGATGACTATCCCCTATAGTTCCTACATCACGAACGGTTTGCAGCAGATTATTGGCAGCGGCTCCAACTTTACGACTAAAAGCAAACCCTGCCTGCTCACTAGTCCCAGCACCTTCTACACCTGATGAAGGCTGGTCTCCATCGGCGGTCGCCCCTTGCAGCCCGCCAGTATCCTCTCGACTCGCCTCTATTGCTGACAGCCTTTCTTCAAAGAGCCTTGCCTAGGCTGCGAGCTGCTCTTTCAAGTCTTCTATGGTCTCTTGGTCCATCTCGGAACACCAGTCAAGTTCAAACTTTTCGTTAACGTATTCAATTGACAATGATGATCAGGAGACGGAGTGGCACCGACAGCCTACTGTGTGCCCAGACAAGTACTGCCCTATGCAGTATGTCTCAGAGAAAAGAGGATGATGTGTTTATGTCTTGAATATTACAGCAGTACCCAAGGGAACACGAGGACAATATGTTTGGAGTGGGTGTAGGTTGGAGTGATATGATGTGGGAGCGCAAGCTCCTACCCATCACGTCTGTTTATCAACCACGATACCTTGCACGTTCACGAACCACAAACCGAGGTCGAATACGGGCCACAAATCAACAATGATCAATTCCAGAAAAGCCAGCAATGTCCCGTTCACTATAGTCAATGGACTTTCCACATTATATGTATGGGCTACTGTATATCCCGTGCTGCCGCAAACGGAGCGGCCGATCCGCGACACTGTTAGTGGATATAGCCTATATCGAACACAACATATAGACTGAATCCGAGACCGATCTTTGACATACACAAAAGTGTTTTTCAAATCAAGGGTCCAGAGCTCGTATAACATACATGCCACATGCACTCCGTGTTCCACAACTGGATTGGCACTAAACCCGATACGAACATCAATTCTTTGCACAGTAAGCATTGACGGCTGCCCTCGCAAGTCCATTGTAAACAGTGTATGCGCTAGATCGAGCAGTACTTGGTGTGGATTTCGAAACAGTGCAACAAGGTGGTGTGCTGTTAATGAAGTTGAAGCATATACCACGTAGGTACCTGTGTAGAGAGGCTTCAGGACCATCGGACAGCGAACCTGTGATGCATACTACCACACTGTGGATTCAACTTGAGATGAATAGGGTTGCTACTCGTACGGTGTCCATCAGAGCATGCATCCTCTGCTACCCCATGGAAAAACCTCCCCAACGATATATACCGCACAGTGGATTTATACGTTCATATATTGTATTGTTTGTCTTGGGTGCTTTCATGACAATCGATAACAGTACCGGCTGTCCATTCATGATTTTCCGTCGGACAACTCCAAAAAACCAAACACCGATTTAGCAAAGCCGTGAAATCTGGGGCAAAGTTGATGCAGATAGGAACATCAATACTAACACTGACAACGAAGCGGTAATGTGCATTGAATTAATACAACGCTTGTTGCTTGGCCGGCGCCGAACGGGCATCCATCAACCACAATTATTAACGTGTAGCAAGGTGAACGGAAAAACAAGGGTACGCCCGGCCATCGTATAAACGTCGTTCCACAATAACCGACGCCCCGCATGACAGGCACAGCGCTCGTGCCGTCGAGCGCGGCGGTTGTGCGATATCCATACACATTCATGCCTTACTTGATAGGAAATACAGGCAAATGCCGGTGGAACATCGCATACATCAGTGGCTCCATCAACAGCAGCACAGCATCAGCAGACTATTAAGGCTAAAGGCTATTGCTGCAGGAGTAGCAACGGCGGCAGCATAATGCGACAACAACATGACAGTAGATGGATAACGTCCGTGTTGTCGTCGCTCACAAACATACGAACTACTACCACCACTGCTAATACTGGTACTACGACTGCCTGGGTGCCTTGGCTCACGATGGAGGCGCGGTCAGCTTGAGTATCGATGCCATTCAAGAATCCAAACGCTTTGGCACACAACTCTGAAATACAGGGCGCATATACACGTAAATATACTGAAATAGAACATTCTGTACATTTCTTGACAACTTAAAACATAAGGCTTGTAGTGATGCTAAGGAGTAAATGCTCATTATGATCTAGATATCAGGAACAAGAACAACCAAGAACCATCCTGCAGCTGTGATGTCCAGTTATCAATGAAGCGAGTCAGATGCAAACGCCGCGATAGCTGTGGTGGCACCCACGGTAGAAGTTGAACCCTTCGCACTATATAGTGGATACGATGACGGAGGTCAAACACATGCACACCGAAGGTTTTGAAATGGAATGCAAGCTCTCCAGAGCTCGACATGTATCTGTTCGGCCGAACATGTCTTGTATATTAGCGTGCATTCTCTTTTTGTACGGGTCTGGTAAGGGTGAATTCGAGAGTTTTCGTAAAACGAACAGCTAGCAGAGCTAACCGCACTAGCATTGCCTGTTGGTTCCGAACGGTGTATAAAGTAGTTTCGATTGTTGTAAAAAAAGCGAGCTCGCTAAATCGACCTTGTGTTCCAAATCGCGCTCGACAAGATCGGCGTGAAACCAATTGCGGTTGGTATAGTCCACATCACGATCTAACGTTTGCAGCGACGAATATTGGTTCCTCGGGGCTCCAGCGGCTGTTACGATGCGTACAGGATACCTGGGTGCTAAGGAAATACGTCGGTCTCCTGTACGCAAGTGACCAACAAGACCACCACCTTTCAATACGACCTTGAACGTTTTTGACTTGCCAGCCGGGGTCAATATCGACAAGGTCTTCAAACACTCTGATTAAGGTCTGACGGTGGAATAATCAACCAACGACGACATTTTCCTGAGACGGCCGTGTCCTCGAAATAATTCCCTCTAACCAACCCCGGTTCCACCGACAACGATATGGACACATTCATCCAACGCAGGTACGTGGTTCAGTGAACTACTATTACGAAAAAATCCAAAAGGGTATACTGTATGGGCTGTGCCCGGTACTGTTTCGGTCACTCTAAATATATCGGGAGACATTGCGCAGGAGGCATGGTGTGGCCACAGTATACCACGATACACTAGGTGGCGCATATGACAAGAGGTATACCAAGGACCCAACTTTGTTCGTACAGTGTTCAATAGTGCAGGTAGAGGGGAGATGGCTACAATCGGTACAGTGGGCTAGATCAACAATATACATCATCGACGTCGCGCAACTTGTTGAAGGCAGTTTCGACATGTCCTTTGTCGAAACACGTCTATGGTTAAAAATATGTTCAGGATGAGGTTGGACCGCTCGATGTTGACCACACGCCATCTACATGACACGAGAAACCATGACTCCGTGAGTTTTGCGGTGGTCTGTCTCAGTAATTATTTACGCTTCGATTGCGATATCAAATATGGTATAAACGAACTGTAGGGTACATAGAGGTGCATCGATTATGTTCTGACGCGCCTGACATAGAGAACTCTGTACCTCTCCCAACAAACCGGTGTTACCGGAAAGTTAAAGTGCAACTCAATGAACAAACTTCATGGCATGGCCTAGGCAAACAAAAAATCAGATTTCCGAACATTAATCAAATACCGACGGTTTTCGCTTAAGGAGCCTTGAATAGGTCATTCATAACGTGTTAGGGCGAAAACGTGTCACTTCGATGATCGTAGGACACCTCTTCAGACGGGCCGAAACATACCAATATATACATAAATACAGGGATCAGTTGAACGATAATAAAAAACAAATTACAAATGATCGATGCATTCAAGGCGGAAAATAAACGAATTGCGAACGTCAGCAAATGTCTTTGTTCGGGTTAATCAAATATTGAGTTTCGAGGCATGTAAATTCCGGATCGGTATGACCTGTACGATCTGTTTAATTTTGCTCGTGTGTTCGCGTGGTATCCAGATATTCTGCATTGGCATTCGACAGGTTGGCTGGGTTGGCTGACTACTCAAGAATGCATGCACTATGTGCCAATCTGGCGTACATGCCCACAACATTTCCCGCCAAGCTGATATAATACATACGGGGTGGGGTGAGCGTGCACATGGACTTCATTGAATACCTTTTGAGGCCTATCCGTGGAATGCGCGTGTAACGACGGCAACTTCAAGCGACAGGTGTCTGATGCTCTCTAGCCAGCCACCTCATGCCGGTACCGGCAGCCACGGTATGTTACTGGACGCAGGCGCGTGGTAAAGCGAGAGGGATGTACATTATTTGACTTTTTCGTGGAACGTGTCGCGACATGACGTGACACCACATGTCGTGTCGTCGCGAGTGTCGCGGCGAGTGTCGCTAACCCTAACGCTAATCATAACCATGACCCTACGTGTCTCGGCTTGTCGCGAAATGTCGCGCGACACGTGCCACGAAAAAGTCAAATAATGTAGATCCGTGTAAGGCGAACACACGAACAACAGCAAATAGTTGTACACGCTGTACCAATTACTGTTTCAGTCCTTACGCTCAGGGGTGGCCGCGCATGTCATCATCGAGGAAGATGTCTTCAACGTTAGGGCATCCAGAAAATAAACAAGGACCCCAGAAGTGCGAGTGGTTGCCGTTTCTCCCAAAGCGCCCCTTCAAGGTCTCGTGGGACATACATACGGATTAAACCATCAAACGCGCGATTACCAGTGAGTATAAGAATGGAAACACGGGAGATTGTTATGACCCTGTTGGGAAAAATCTTGAACAATTGTATTGGATCGACCACGAGACATACGGGGCAGAAATACAACGAGACAAGGCCACAGTGACTGCGTAGCCTGGGTGACATTGTTGCTGCTGCTGTAGATTACACTCGGGGACGAAGTAGGTCGTGGGTGCCAAAAGGGTTAAGAGAGACGTGCCATCACACTAGTCTTACGGTAAGTTCATATTTTGAGACAGACCCGAGATATGGACGTGACCACCATAATGGGCAAGCGGTCTATCTGAATAAAAACTTGAATCGTAAATGGCAGCTCAAACCTAACCCAACATATCCAGGGCTTTTACGCTGGTTGATTATATCAAGTCTCGTCACGAGGAATAAATTATGGGTGTCTCTTCATGCATCTAGTGCACAACGGCATAGCAACAGATGCCACGGCAAAACAAACTTCATAGTGGCGTGGGTTTGTGCGAGGCGCGATTAGCGTACGAGGTTTGTTTGGTTTGGGCCTTCAAGTTGATACCAGCAGGAGCAGCAGCAGTAATTTCCAGATATGTGACATAGTCAGGGTTAGGATGTACTTCCTCTTATTTCCTGCAGTGCCGTTGCCACACCTATCATCCCGGACACAGCGACAGTCATGTACGGGCCTGGTCGCCAACATGTAACCATAGATAGCAGCAGTGCAACAGCACTAACTACATATCTACGTAAAATTTCAGCGGTTGAGAGTGGAAACATCGCCAAATGACAAAAACATAAGCCGACATAACTTGCAGCACAATACACTAGGCTTCTATCGTGGCAAGTGCCCCCAAAGGTATGCAGGTTGTCTAGTAGAGGCATATTGAATATCTGTTTGTTTGGCGGAATGCCGTGGCATTCCGTGGCATGCTATGACAATGCCAATGACATGCCATGGCAGTTCCAGGTCAAGCTTTGGCATGCCTGGGCGTTACCGTGGCATCCCGTGGCATATGACGTGATGGTTCACATGATATACCCCGTGACATGCCGTGGCACATGCCGTGGGGGTCACTGTGGTACGGCGTAGGGGTTATCGTGGTTACCGTGGAGTATGCCGTAATAAGGCGGTGCAAAGGACTAAGAGTATGCCATGGCATGCCGTGGAAGTTGCCGTGAATGTTTCACGGCATGTCGTGGAAGTAGCCGTGCCATTTATAATGACTCACCGTGGAGGTTGACAGGGTACTAGCACGGCACGCTATGGGCTTCTACGGCATGCCTTGGCATGCTATGGCATGTTGTCCATGGTAATGCCACGGCATACCGACAAAAAAACAAATAGTGTACATCCATGGTCTAGTACTGCTGTACACATGTGCGGCAGGCGCAAAAAAAACATCAACGACACTATTTATAGCACGCCTTTTTAGCGGCGATTAGGGCGGGGGACTCTCTATCGATGATGTCTACTGCTGTAATGAGCTTTGCGACGTGGTCTGATGGCGGCCGGTTCCTTTATATTGCTTGCACATAACAACATTTTCCAACCGTCTCAACCCTAGAACGTACATGCCAAGGACCCCCCAACATACATAAACACTTACAAGTATCATACCTACTACACTGCTATGTCGTACAGCAGTACAGCAGTGATTTCGACACGGAAGCCACGCCAAGGCCGTGTTTACCTCTGCTGTACAACAGAAGATCCTACAAGACAAGAACCCTGTATTTGTCTTCAGGCGTAGTCCTTGTATGCACCATATATACGCAAAGTTGACGAGTCCTCTTCAAAGTTTAAACGTATATACCAGGAACAAACTTCCGGCATACCGATACAAATACCCGTACTTGTCTACCACCCTCCAAAACATGCGTCCACACAAACTCCATGTACGGAATAGCAGCAGTAGTAGTGTGTCCCTGAAAAGTGGGTGTGATTTTAAACGATGTCGTATTATTGCGGGTATGCGAGCTCTCATGCTGCATAGACTCTTCCATGAAATACAACCCAAAATCAGGCATTCGTGGGGAGAGATCAAGGCTAGGCACAGCCGCACGGCAACGTGTGATGTATTCAATACAGCTGTAGAGCAACATCTGGAGGGTTCATCGTATCAATGGCACTTTCACCATATATTGGCTACGACCCTGCATGGAATACAAACCAAAATCCTCTACGTGTACTCATGGAGAGAGATGAAGGCTATAGGTACAGCTGCACATGAACGGGTGATGAAACCAATGTACACCTAAAGGGCAAGACCGGGAGGGTGCGTTGTCGCCATGTCATTCTCACTTATATGGGCTGCGAACGAGGTATGGCCCTCCCTGAAAAAAAACTTTAATATTTTACTCATGGACAGTGATGAAGGCAAGGTAGAGCCGCACGTGGAGGTGTGATGAAGTCAATGTACTGCTGTACGGCAAGACCGGGAGGGTTCATTGTGGTCACAAGGGCCATCCTCACCTGCTCTGCTCTGGCGATTAAAATCGTAGACCCAAACTAAAGCTGCGCCGACAAAGGTCTCCTTCTCGCTTTTAACTGGAGAGGGGCACAACGATAACTGCCACTACCAGGTACTGGTTTCTGTGTGCTGTAGGCCTTATGTCGAATGAGTGGCCACGTCTCAAAGGGCAGGCCGACAATGGAAAAAAACATTTTTATACGGTATGGCATGGCGTTTTTCTGCCGGGGACGCAAGTTTAAGCCGACACACCAACATATGCTGCAGCCCGCACACGTGGTGAGCCATTAGGAAGGAAGGGGCGGGAGTATACGAGGGCTCAAACGGCGGCCAGAACACAGGGGGAGATTCGTGCTGTTCCATTGTGTATCAGGTCGAGCATTCATACCTGCTACTCAGGCGCAATTTAAGACAGGTAAGAGCGCCCAGCGCAGCAGAGAAGCGTCAGTCTTTGGCTTGGTTATATGAGGAAAAATGCTGTCTTCTAGCAGTCTGGGTGCGGGATTGCGGAGGACCTGTCACCCTGTGCAGCTTTACTCTCGTGGAAAGGTTGAGAGTGTGCGGGTAAGAACCCCTATACTGCAACCCATGTCGTTATGCTTGGTTATCTTTAAAAGTTTCGGTGTTGCACCAAGGGGTATAGTTCCATGATTAGTAAGAAACTGTAAAACACTACGAGTACTCGTACTTAAATAGACCACAGAACCGCCGGACAATTGCATCACAAACGTGTACGAATACGAACCACTCACGAATTTGCCAGCACACGTACCTAGCATAAACAATAGCGATATGGCATCCCGTGCAGCAGTGAAATCGATGCCCTACTCCCGATGAACGGGGTGTTTTCAACACCGCGACACACCAACCTAAATATTTCAGCGTTTGGTACCACCCCTCTCGTCCTCGTCTCCGCGTACTGCTGTACAAAGCCAGCAGGAGCAGTGCACCGCGACTCTGATGTGTACCAGTTATGCATAGAGTTGTATACCGGTAGATACTTTTACTGTGCAGGTACGTGCATTCACCAAGTTCCTCGGCGACGCCACGTACCACGTAAGTCGCGACCAAGAAACGAAGGCTGGGCGCAAGGACGTGTGATTTAAAGCATGGTCCTATTGGCAAGGGCATCCTCGCCTGCTTAGCTTTGCCGATTGATAAAGCAAAACACAAATTATATGTGCCATGAGGAAGGTGTATTTATTGCTCGCCAGACGAAAGGAATATACACATAACTGCCACTGCTTCTTTCTCGTTGATCTCCACCACTAGGCCCAGGCCTTTAAGGCACGCCGCAGGCGCAAATAGGCATATGGAGATAGGCCCGCCGCAGGCGAAAAAAATTGAAATAGGCACGTAGATAGGCAAATGCCTGAAATGCCTTAAACGTGCCTATCTATGCCTGAAATAATGCCTTAAACGTGCCTGAAACCGTCAAGGCACATCCCACACTAATTTCAAGTAGTTTTAGGGTTTCAGGCATAAATGCCTATCTTGCTCAATCCCCATACTWATTTCAAGTAGTTTTGGGTTTCGGCATAAATGTCTATCTTGCTTCCTTATCTTGCTCAATCCCACACTAATTTCAAGTAGTTTTGGGCTTTCAGGCATAAATGCCTATCTTGCTCAATCCACACTAATTTCAAGTAGTTTAGGGTTTCAGGCATAAATGCCTATCTTGCTCAATTCACACTAATTTCAAGTAGTTAAGGGTTTCAGGCATAAATGCCCACTTGCTCAACCCAACACTAATTTCAAGTATTTAAGGGTTTCAGACATACAATGCCTATCTTGCTCAACACGCGACCTGCTGTAACACATTTCGAACTGCACCTACCTTCGTTTTCGGAGACGAACCACTAGACGAACTCCTTGGAATTAGTTAGCATTTTCCCTTTGGAACTGCACACCTGCGTTTTTCCTATGATATTTTATTGAAGTTTCGGAGCAACGAAATGGCAAAAAATAGCTAATAATACGATTACTCAGCTTAAAAACATTATATGTATATACAACAGCAAACAAGGCTACGTACGTAGTGCAATTAGTATTATGAATATATTCACCAGAATTTGGTGTACGGCGCTAGCGCAAATTCCTCGAGATCGGCTACTAGGTATTTTGTACTGGCTCAACGTGAACCATCGTACGGTTATGCCATCATTCATCGTCGAATACGGCTTGGGAAAGTTACACTCCCGCTTGTGTTTTTTGGCTTCCGCGAAGTGTTGCGTACCGTGTTAATAATGGAACAGGGGACGCTCTCTAAGGGCCCGTTTTAACGAAGATAGTTATAGCGCGCAGAGAGGTTGCTCTGCACGCGGGTCCCAGTGACACTTTGCCACGATTGATATCATCATCGTATCGTTTGATGCGGTCCTACAGCAGTACGAGTACGTACTATCAATGCTATTGTGTAGTTCGAGTACCCTGAATAAAATATTATTTAATACCTATTGTACTTTCCACGATCAACGGCCACAGCGTGAACGGTCTGAAGCCCCGACCCACTCCCCGCCGCCCCGCCTGTCTGTGAAGTTTTGTGATAATTAGCACTCGTAGACATTCAATCCGAATCAATAATCAATCAAGTCGAATAGTATGAACTACTGCTGCTGCTGCTGCGGTGATGACTGCTACGACGTACCAGGACTGCACTACTACTACCGTGTGTCGTCTGTGTGTCAGTGGGTCTACCCCCTTCATCTTGCTGCAATGATTTGTACTCGAAGAACAAGAACATATCTGCTGCTGCTTACTTACTATATGTATATAGAATACGCCTGACGCACTCCTCTACTTACTCTATCGCATCGATATATTCCATAGTAGACATAGAGAGAGAAAGTCCTTGACTCGTACACGGGGTTTGTCGGCTGGCGGGGAGCGGGTCGGGGCGCTGCCCCGAGCCCCGCATCCCGCTCCCCGCCGCAAAGTTTGTAATGTGTGGCGACAAGAATACTCTTCTTGCCCTTGTACGCCTGTACGAATAATACGTACTGCATTCAATTCGCCATCAATCGCATCAATCGTAAATATTCCGTGTGTGTACGTACTAATACGTACGAGTACGAGTACAGTCGTGCAGCATGTCAAGATGTCAAGTGTCAAGTATGTGATGCGGAGCGGCGTAACTTGTTGTGTCGTTTCATTTGGCGTTACATTTCGCACGAACATCATGGTCATGGACCATGGACCATGGATCACATGGATCATGAAATCGTGGATAGACTCGGACTCTCTCCCAAGGCATGGGCCATGCGCCATAGAGAGCACGACGATTGGTTGTGTGCTTCGCATGACACACACGAACGACCGTTTGACCCACTCCGCTTCCTGGCAATTCCATTCAAACAATATTTCACGGACGCGCATACACAGGGTTGCTAGCTGGGCGGGGCACGGGGGTCGGGGCTGCGCCCCGACCCGCTCCGCACCGCCTCGCCTGTGAAGTATTATGTATTGTTGTAGCTTGTACGTACAGTAGCTATGCCTGGTATTCATCATATGTACATACAGCAGCTTTTGTAATGTTGCCTGACGTTAATGAGCAGCGTCCTCCATGTATGTATGTATGTGCTCGTCAGGTGCTTGCGCACAACGCAGCTAAATCAGCGTCCTCCACATTAATTATGTCGGGTGCTACCGCACGATAATGAAATCGTGGATAGACTCGGACTCTCTCCCAAGGCATGGGCCATGCGCCATAGAGAGCACGACGATTGGTTTGTGCTTCGCATGACACACACGAACGACCGTCTGACCCACTCCGCTTCCTGGCAATTCATTAAAAATATTTCACGACGCGCAACCCGGGTTGTAGCTGGGCGGGGCACGCGCCCCGACCGCTCCGCACCGCCTTGCCTCGCCTGTGAATATTATGTATTGTTGTAGCTGTCGTACGTAGCTATGCCTGGATCATCATGTACATACAGCAGCTTTTGTAATGTTGCCTGGAATGGCCTCTCCATATGTATGTATGTGCTCGTCAGGTGCTTGCGCACAACGCAGCTTAAATCAGCGTCCTCCACATTCATTATCGTCGGGTGCTACCGCACAACGCAGCGTATATCACCTCGGCTCGAAGGCAGCCAGCAGCAGCAGCAGCAGCAGCAGCACAGCAGCAAGCAGCAGCAGCGAGCAGCAGCAGCAGCACGCTGCTTGCAGCAGTCCTCCACGTTATCGTCAGGTGGCTGCGCCGTCGCTTTGCACAGTGTGCACTTCCCATGTATTAAACTCAGTACAAGTTCGCCCGTCACCATAACCGACTCGACCCAGAGCTATACTACCAACTGCTGCTTGCTGCTGCTGCTGCCGCAGCAGCAGCAGCACGCTGCTGCAGCAGTCCTCCACGTTATCGTCAGGTGGCTGCGCGGTCGCTTTGCACAGCTGCACTTCCCATGTAACGCTGCAGTACGAGTACGTTCGACGCAATAATCGATTCGACCAAGAGCTAATATTATCTTGTCAGGTTGAGTATCGAATCGGTATAACTTTATCTAGCCAAATGTCACAGATCCAATTTTTATACCAGGTACAACATGGCGTAGATGGATTGATGGGCTACAGAGCCAAATCGTGTTTGGAGTTGAACTAAGTAGGGGAGGGGATTACTAAAAAAGATGGAATTAGACCTCGAAACAGAGTTGAAAGGCAGGGGATTTGGGAAATTAAATAATTTCCGCGACAGAGCCCAGTAACTAAAGTCACTGGGAAAAAAAAAATCAATTTGGAAAAAATAAAATTCAAATCGGCTTTTCATTGGTCAATACACGCACCAGCACCCCCCAAGATCCTAATCTTTGGTGCTGGTGCGTCGTGTTGACCAATGAAAAGCGATTTGAAATCTTGTCTGGTCGTGTGTTACCAATGAAAGCGATTGATTTTATTTTATTCCAAATTGATTTTTTCTTCTTCGTTAAAACGGGCCCTTATTTTAGAGAGCGTTCCTAATCTTTGGTGCTGGTGCGCGTGTTGACCAATGAAAAGCGGATTTGAATTTTTTTTTTCCAAATTGTTTTTTTTTCTTCGTTAGAACGGGCCCTAAAGCCATAACTCATATAATATGTATGAAACAAAACGAGCTTTGATTCGCACTGTTAATAAAAATAAATCATCAATTTCGAATCCAAACCTTGTGCATGCGCGGGCGAGCAAATCATCAAGCCCCAGCGTTGGTTCTGTTCTGCCCCATCACCCTTCAGCGATTATCGGTCGATTCATCGGACACAAAAACCACAAGAAAGCACCATCAAAATCATTGAAAGCCCGTTGCCTCGTCTACATCGTTCTGTGAAGTACCTGCGTATCAGAAGACGCCAAGCAAGAGTGTTGTTCTACGTCGTCACCCAATGACCCTCACTTGACGGCACACTACGATTGGTGTTGACCGTTGACCCCTCTCTACCGCAATCTACGAAACTGCTGGTGGTGTGTGCGTACTTCCTTCTCCACCGGGCATGGTGCCTGCCACCCAGAAGGTGGTACCGTGATACTCTGGGACGACACCATCCCTGGCTGTTAGCAGAGCTGTGGTCGTGCGAGATGCCTTGGCTGTGCGTCTGTGCGTGCACTGATGCACTGTGTGACCGCGTGACCGCAAACAAAACACAACAAATATCCCCCTTTCCCCTAAATTTGGGAGTTCCAATATAACGGCGTTATTTTTTATGCCTTTTTTGTCATTTTGACATGCCTGGCCGTGCCTGAGAAAAGATAGGCAAGATAGGCACGAAAATCGCGTTCAGGCACGCTGTTTTCAGAAAAGGTCATTCAGGCATTATTTCAGGCATGCCTTAAAGGCCTGGGCCTATCCACCACCCCCTACGCTCCTATGAAAAGTTTTTGCTGCAGTTGGTGTGTGCGCTTCAACTTACAAAAACGTGTGAAATGAAATACCAAATCCTGAGTCCGTGTGTGTACTCGTACGACACTACACTACTATGTAATACATGTACCTACTAGTGCGTGTTGTAAGGAGAGTTGAAGTGCGGCCACACCCGGGGGAGGCGGGGTCTCGAGCATTTTCGTCTCGAGGGGAGTATTCGTACCTCGAATATGGACGTGTCGGTCCGCCAATAAAGCATACGGCTGTCTTCGAGCGTATGTACTCCTCTGACGTGTAATGAGTGCTACGTCTTGCGGTAGTATGGCTGTGAGGTTCAGCAGAAGCTGTCGTCACGGATGTCGAGTTGCAGCCGGAGATATATGTAGATATTACGACCTTGCTGGACAAAACGCATACTGCTACCCTCGCCATGTTGGTTTATTTTCCGAAATCATGTGAGTGGTGCACCAAGGGATATGGTGCCATGTCTAGTAAACCTCGACTCAAACCACAGAACACGGCACTTACTACAGTGGTCACAAATAAATAGCACATCTAAAGATAACACCCCGCCTCACTTGCGGATAAGCATGGAGACGTAAGAACAGCAGGAGGAGGCAAGCCTGTGCCTTATTCTGCCCAAGCGAGCTTTTGTCGAAACGGCGATTCACCAACCAAATTACTCAAAGTCCCGCTCGGTTGCCGCGAAACCTCCTACAAAGCAACCCGAACGGCAGTAAAACGCTCGAAAACGAGGGGTTTAACTGATTGCCTTGAATTTCTGCACGGTAAAATATTACTGCACTACATCAGCACCCCTGCAGAACCCATCTCATAAACACGAAGTATGGGTGCGAACTCTACCTGGTATGGTGTTGTGCGAAAGCGTGCACAAACATAGGTTGCACCTGCTGAGCGCTGCTGGAGCCAACCCCCATAGTGGGTCACGCACGGGATAGCCTGTGCTCCTTGTGTTTCACAGCGCTTTCCAGGATGGGTGTACAGGAAGTGCATTGCATGTGGTTGTACCGTTAGTGTCGTGATCGATGTTGGAACATGTACATGTATGTAACGTCCGTCTATATGGGTTGCGCCTCGAGGTGTTCTGCCGTGAATATGTACTGGCACAAGATATTCATAGTACCAGCCATGTACGTTTTGTTTTGTATGTATATGTAAATGTTTTGCTGTATTATGCGACAATCTGCCCACAGGGTTACGGAGGAACGGCCGTCTTGTATATTAAGCTTTTCAGCTATAGACCAATGTGGAGAGGACGAGTTCACGGGACATTACGCCTATTGCAACACAGCCGTGTTGCCTGGTTTGTCATTTAACTTTTGCGCTTTAATGATGATAGATAGAATGGTGATGATGATGACCGTGGTATGGTAACCATGATGATTATAATGAGCATATCACACCACGTGTTTCCAATAGGAACGACGGTGTATCCTCAGATCACCTGGCAGATTTTGATAGAACAAACAATCTGATCGATGGAAGAAATTATTAAAGCATTTCCTATGACAGTTGCAACGCCGTACCTGTAAGCAAGAGTTGGGTAACGATCGTCTGTGCTATGCATTCCGTATTCAAACAACACCTACGTTATATCGATGATATGCGTAGGTACCCCAGGCCTGGTTCTTTGTTTTTTGTTGGAGTCACTGGAAGTTTCATGGAATTCGCGGAAGCATCCGCGAAAGGCTTCCATTGGAACTCACACGCGATCCGAAATATGTCGCTTGGTGCATATTATTGGAGCCCACAATCAGCCGTTTTGTATTCAATATGTTTCGTGGTTTATAAATGGGACCCCTTTCGAACAACGGCAACATATAGAATTTCATGTAATCCCAAACAAGGCAGTTTCGTCAAAAACAATTTTGACCATCAGTTCGAGTCAGCTTTCTCTGTCATTCTGCACCCCTCATTGATCCATTGATCAAGGCTACAGGTTAAAACTTGATATATTTGAGGCAGTGTATAGTTTGAAGCAGTGTGTATGTTGTTTTCCAAGGGCCCTCTAGTCCTCGTACTACATACGTATTCTATCTACATATTAGACGCACGTATGCTGCCGCTGCTACTGCTGCATCTACACTCCTTCGCGGAAGATAACAATAATAGTAAAAAAACGACATGCAATCGTGCATACATCCCTTTTTCAATCCCGAATATTCCACGTCGACACCCTCAACTGTATATTATGCGATGCAACGCGTAGCCCATAAAACTTATTGCCACAACAGCTGCTGCTGTACATACCATGCGTAGCAACCCGGCAACGTTGACAGCGCAGCTACATCTCAGCTGTGGTTTTACGTATCACACGTGCTGTTGTAAATTACGATACACACGTATACGTAGGTACAGCAGTATTCGTACTCTCTCATCTCTTTCTTCGGCAAGAGTCTTGAATTTTGAGGGATGGCAGTTATCGACGAAGCGGGCGTGGCATGTTTTCTCCTGGGATTTCAACTGTATTCCAGACACGAAAACCTAGCATTTCACACAGCCTTCTACAACGGCGAGGCCGACCAGGAATACGTCTACTGTGTTCCCTCCTTGCTCTGGAGTGCAGCCCCCATGCACATAGCCGACCCTGTCTTTCTCGACCTTGCCTCAGCACTCGCGACGACAGCAGTGGGGAGACGTTCAGTGGACAGCTAGGAACGTACGTTTCCCTCAGTATATAGTCTAGCGTCATGTGTCGTGCATATTTCGAGAGTCGTGATTGTATGAGTGGAGTGACTGCCGGTCCGATAGTGGCGGGCCTGCCCAACAAGTGGGGTTGCCCCCGGTCACGTTAATTAACCACTTCAAATATCAATAGTCGAAAGCTAACCCGGCACACCACATCATTCGCAAGGGTTCCCTCATCAGCAACGGTCGTTGCAATACCATCGCAATATATCCTTCACAAGGTTTTACTCAGACTTAAAATGAGATGAGCCTCAATGAGTGTCCAGGCCCATAGTCGAGTACGGTGGATTCAGTTTCAACCCTTCTGGTTTTGCGGCATTGTATTAATATCTCTGCTGCTCGAACATATGTCTTCGATTTGAACCATACCCGAGGAAGGGCTTGACACGAGCGTTCGAATGCGCCTACATTCACTTCGGGGATTTCAGTTTTGCGCTCGTGGTGCCATGTCGGCCATCGCCGCAAGATGCACCTCACGTGACAAAAATAACATTGTCTGGATCAATACAGCGACCCCCCGATACCTGTTTATCAGGCCGGTTTTAGTCGAATAGTACTTGCCCCATACCCTCTAGAGCAGCAGCAATATTTTCAGAAGGAGAATGTTTCAATTTATTACAGTTTAAAGTACATACACACAGACTCATAAATGTATTATTTGCGCTAAGCGTCATAACTTTGTCAACTGTTAATGTCCGACTTTATCTTGCATATTTCAGCAATAAATGTACAACAGCATTGTCATACATACTAATTCTTCCTGGGAATGGTCTGTACCAAGGTTTCCAATTGCTACAGTTGTAGTAGTTTATTTATTTCTGCTCTATTAATAGTAAGAGTCATGGTAATAGTAGTGGAAATGTCACACATTAATTTGTGGCAAGAGTTGTAGTAGTGGTAGTTACATTTTGTACTAGAGCAGTAGCAGTAGTCGTAGCAGTTAGGAAAATATGTTTCTCCTTGATCAAGATTCCGATATTTTAGTGTGCGACGTTTTAATTTGTTTTTTGTTGATCATAAATATTGTCGTGGATTGCCTTCAGACATTTCCGAGATAATATATACGAATGTTGTGGATAGTGTATAATAACCAGTTACATAAATCGTGGAGAGTATAGCCTCATGTGTTGGTGTAGTGTTCGTTCCGTGTACCATATTGTTATCGTAGCGCGGATATCGTTTGCAGCGGATTAGCTAACATGATATGCCTGTATCAAATACGGAGCATAATAGTCTATGGGGTCTCCCATTAAGTTAGCCTGTTCGTTCAATGGAGTGAGGCTTGCTTCAGCTCATGCCCGAGATCGGCTTTCCTTCCTCACGTAGTATTCTTTCTTACAGGCGGTTTATGCTCATTTCTATTTGCATTGTGCTGTAAGCTGTCAACTCCCGACCGTCCATTGAGCCTGAGGAATACAAGGCATACCCCAACACCGACGCCGTCATCGACCGAGTTCTATTTTACCAAGCCCGTTGTGCATACCCAAGCAGATGCTGCGATCATATTGCGGTGTTTGATTGTGAAATTGGTGATTAGGATAGCGGTATGGTGACGTTGGACTCTTAACGTGTTACGTGTGACGTTCCCGTAACACGAAGCATACGCCGATTTAATGTTCGAAATAATGTCATAACCGTTTCTCAAACAACGTGTCTGGCGAGCACTATCACTCCACACAGTGGTGTATTTGGCGTACGCGTTGACCTAGTATATTGTTTGTTACAGGCTTAACCGTCACGACCTCTCGGCCAAGTTGTCCTTGCACGTCGTTGGGGCGGATAGGTGTTTTAGGAAAACTGGTGCCTTCTGAGTGAAAATCTGCGTAAGATATATTACCTCTGTGTGTTCTTGGGTATCCTGCGGCCATGTGATTGTCCTCAGACTCAATAGGGTTGTATTATCTCACGTCCAAATGACCTACTTACTGCCCGCAGGTAAAATCGTTAGCAGACCCTCAACTCGAAACCTGCTATTCAGTAGGTAAGCACCAGTCCTATGCATGCTCGTCGTCGGTGTATGAGGCACCTAACACTTTTGAACTGGGTATATGGTAAACAACCAGTCAAACTCAACTTGGTGGATGTGCACATATGCGGACCCTTTTGAAGGTTTCCACATTTTGCCTTTACTACAAGGGCAACATTTGTGTCGAGCTTAGATGAGCGCATCGTCGAGGTTTCTGCACGTTTTTCTCAACATCCTTCCCTTTTTTTCATTGCCCCAAACAGGGACAACAATGAAGCTATGCCCATATACTTCCTGCCAGAAGTTCGCCAGCTTCAATTTTGAGGGCCACAAGACAGGGAGGTACTGCAAGCAGCATGCTGAGACTGGTATGGTTAACGTCTGCAGCAGGCGGTGCCTACACGACTCGTGCACAAACCGACCCGCCTTCAACGTGTTGCCCATCAAACGGCCTTTGTACTGCAAGCAACATGCTGAGGCCGGTATGGTAAACGTCCGCACCAGGCGTTGCTCACAGGGCTCCTGCATGACACAACCAACCTTCAATATCGAGGGTAGCAAGACGCCGAGGTACTGCAAGAAACATGCTGAGACCGGCATGATAAACGTCCGCCGCAATCGTTGCTCACAAGACTCATGCACGACAACACGACTCTTCAACACCGAGGGCAGCAAGACAGCGAGATACTGCAAGAAACATGCTGAGATCGGCATGATAAACGTCCTGACCAGGCGTTGCTCACAGGGCGCCTGCATGACATACCCAACCTTTAATATCGAGGGGAGCAAGAGAGCGAGGTACTGCAAGGAACATGCTCACAACGACATGGTAAACGTCCGCGGCAGGGGTTGCTCACATGGTACCTGTACGAAGCGCGCGAGATTTAGTGTCGTCGGCACTAAGGAGGCAGTGTACTGCAAGCAACATGCAGACATCGGCATGATGGATGTGTGCCGCAAAGAGTGCTCGTACGAGTCCTGCACGAAGCAACCGAACTTTAATATCCCCGGTAACAAGAGAGCCTCGTTCTGCAAACAGCATGCTGACGATGGGATGGTAGACGTCCGCACCAAACGTTGTTCACATGACGCATGCTCCCGCCTTTCCTTATGGGGTGTACTTTCTGCCGGTGCCGGCTCTGTATGCGCAGACCATAGAGGCGATGTTCCGGCCGGTCCGGTGATTAACTTTGGAGCGAGGTGCAAGGTGACAGGCTGTACCAAACTGTGTAGGTGGGGGCTCGCCGGCAAGCAGCCCACCCACTGTCCCGAGCACGGCCAACTCGAAGTTGGACTCGTCCTTACCGTGGGAGTAGAAACTCTCATGAAGAACTCTCGTGGCTCGCCCAGCAGTGCCGTACGGAGAGACCCCTTCCACGCAAAATCTGAGTGCATGTTTTGATATGATTAGGTGGAAACGTGCTATAAAAGTTGGTTCAGCTGGTTCCTCAGAGGGTTGCCATCTATCTTGCTTCGGTAAATGCAGCAGATTTTCTGCGGCAGAACAATACGAACTCGATATAAGAGGCGGGGTACTTAGACTTGTGCTACAGTAGGGACACCTGCTAGCACGTTCTGGCTACAACAGCTTCTGGATGACAGGGCTCCTGAATAAAACATTGTCGTAAGCTTAACCTTGTGTTGCAGAATTGTTCATTTTGTTTCTTAGGCCATGGTAGGGGTCGTCGGACATACAGCACTTTAATTTTCCTCACAAATCAGTTGTTTGACTTACTATTAGTGTAGAGGTCTTTAAAGGAGGCATGCGCTGGCACACCTATCCTTTCCTGCGTTGTGCAGAACGCGTTGTGCGGTCATAAGTTTGGCGCGGTTCCCAAAAAGTCTTCATGAAGGGGGGCATCGGTTGACCGATACGCACAGCCTTGTGCAATGTAATCGCGTTGCGGTGTCTGTACGATTACCACAATATCAGCTAAGTGAACCGGGTAGACAGCAAGGGCCAACGAGCGGGGGGGGAGCGGGGTGGGGGTCGGATGGAAAGTTCATGTTCAGTCTGTTTAGCGGGAAGAGGGTTTGCTTGATACCTTTTGCATGGGGGGGGGGGGGAGGGGGGTACGGATATTGCTTTTTCATCCGCCCACTGACTGGTTATAGAGCGGCTATCCGGTACTGATTTTTGCGTTTGGCTATTTAAAAGTTGGAGGGGGGTTTTTGTGTTGAGGTTTCTGTTGGGTTCCACTACAGGCGTGTTGCTCGGCGAGACACACGGAAATGTGTTTGAGGTGGTAGTGCCGATTTGCAATCTGATTTTCAGAACACTATTATATAGTGCTGAAGATATTATATCCCTTGAAAGCGGAGCACTGTCCTCGAGTGAGACGAATATTTTGTTTAACAATCTCGAACAACAACCCCTCGCCGATATGGCTCCAAACATGGGTGAGGGTGAGCCTAAGTGATCCCCGTCGGGTTCACGGGTGCATGCTGTATCCTGAAGATGATCATGCATGGCTTCGTATGCGCCAGAACGTGGGCTGTAACACGGTTATTCGACACTCAATTTCCCTTGGCAATACAGGCTGGACTCATATGTAGTAAATCGTAGTAATGACGCATTGGGGGGGGCGGCCTACTCCATCAGCTTATAGCATGAGGACGTCAACATTATTAATAACTCGCTCGAACCGTTACTTCGACATAGGCTGCTTGCACAACCCGACCAGCTTTTGATTGTACTGATCATAGTGTAGGAGCTATATAGTCTTCTCACGAATACACGAGCAAATGTTGTCATGCTGGCCAATAGTTAATTACACGACGAGCAACGGCCATAAAATAAATACTTGGTGTATCACCAGAACATGCAAGCTCTATTGTGACATAGGTCTTGAATATTTCGTCTCACCTTCAGCTGGTTGAGAGTATTCCTAAACGTCGATAGCATGTAATGTTTTCCCCGGTGCACTATATCTTAACATTGTACTTTGTATCCCTTAGTTTACGTAGTATTTGTCCGCAATGAGACACAAAATGTATAATGAGCTGTAACATGCTGGGATTATAACATTTTTGCATTTTGACTTTACACGAAAAGTTGTTAAAGACCAGTGCAACTGAGCATTAGAGCTTTCAATTACACGATATTGGAGAAGTTCGTGTGTTCAACTGCTCTACAGGGTGTTCTGCTGACGGTAATTTATGAATCCTGAATGGAACTTACTTGTAGCCATTGCATAATATGGAAACACCTACAAGAGTTTGCGCTAGACGTGTATGAGGCTTGATGCGTTGAGGCACCGTAGCAATATGGCATGAAAATGAGTGCATGCTATATAAACGTCTGAGCAGAACGACTTTGACAACAGCCAACGAATTAGGTTGTGTCCTCTACGGTGGGAGTACTCTTCAGTGGTGGATAATTCAAATATACTTCTTCCGTAAAACGTGTTCTTCGTTCATCTATTCTGAGTAACACCTCGAGTGACCCTCAGCGTCTCGGTGAGGCGAGCAGAGTCTCTTGTGCGATATTGCTTACCTGGTATTATTTATGACATTATTCTGACGAAAAGTAGCCTAGACTAAATTCGGCCGTTTTGAGACAAAAAATCAAACATAATTCCCGTCCACGCCCGCGATCCAAAAATGTTCTGCGTATCTAACGATGCCTGGACGATGTCAAAAGTCAGGCCTCATTGGGGCTACCTACAAGATATGCTGCATTTGAAGAACTCAACCAGGAAGAAAGGAATGCGGGTCATTTTAAGGGGTCGACCATGGTACCGCACTCGATGAGATGCGGGACATCCATTTCTCGCAATTCCGCCTGTCGCGATTGATTTCAATTTGGGATTTCAAGTTCGTGCAGGTACTGCCAGTTGATCACCGACCTTATATTACGCGACAATGCGTTTCATGTTTTATGATAACACGCTCATTTGACGTATTGTTATTTTTGGCGACACTCAATCAAAAGCTAGAGACTCAATCTGACGAAAAGGTTGTTTTTACTGGTTTTGTTCCACAATAAGCTGAAGAAGAAAAAATGATAACACTCAACAACATATAACAGTTCGTAGACGTACAGGATAGTATCAGTTTCAAACTGGAGAAATCTCTATTAACATGGTGTGGTTGCATGTGACGGGGCTGATATCATAAGCCGCAATCCCGCCACACAATCTCAAGCCCAGAGCGCTGTCTTCGATGCCGGAATTGGGTATATTCAAGCCACCTCTCGGCCGCCCCATCAATAGTATGCATGAAGAGCCTTGGTTTCGCGGGCACAGATTGTTCTCTCATCGAGATAGTCTCCTGTCAGTTTGAAGTCGCAGGAGGGAGAGGACCTATACAATATATTAGGCTGGGGATATCATATATGTAGAAGCAAACCCCTATTCGCAGCACATGGGGCTGTGCTTGTGGCCGTACTTGCCTATGACTACTCTTCTCTTCTTGTTTCTTTCCGTATTTGAAGTAGCGAGGGGTAGGCGAAAGCAATACACCTAAGTACATATCGGCTACCGTTCAGTAAGTTGGTGGTTTTACACTGTGGGACCCCGAGGTTTACTGCATTGGCCCGTTGCCGGGGTTGGAAACACAAGCAGCAAACGGCAGCACATATGTCGATGTCATGGTACGATAAACGACCCCCTTGGAAGGCAAGTACACAACCAGCGCGTTTCTGGTCCTGACGATAGGATATGTAGCGTTAAAGCTTGCGTGATCGCACACATATCTTTATAACTACAGTTGCGCTCATCACTATCAACACAACACATTGCACAAGAACCAATCCTATACACATGCAGCGTTAACATGATGTCTGTCAACCACTTCCGTTGTACTCAACCTTTTAAAAATGCGTGATTCAGGCGCCTGCTACGAGTGTTATTGCGTTTTATTGATTCCACGAAGGTATTCTGTTCGTGGAGCTGAGCCCAACGGTATTTTCGTGTGTTCTGTTGCTTGTTTGAACCCCCGTAATATAACCGGCCCAACCATTCATTGTGATGACGCGTTGCACACACACTTACTGCTGGAAGCGACGGAGATCCAACGCCGACGACATTAGGGTACTTAAGATACTTCAAGCAACATGCTGACTCAGGCATGATACACGTCGTCAGCAGGCTTTGCTCACATGGCTCCTGCACCAGGCGAGCAAACATCAATATCAAGGGCGGGAAAGGGACCATATACTGCAAACAATATGCCGACACCGGCATGGTAGGTATATTCAGGAGGCGTTGCTCACATGAGACATGCACACGTCGGTCGATGTTCAACGTAGTCGGCATCTAAAAACAAATCTACTGCAATCAGCATCCTCATGACGGCAGCGTCAACGTCATCGGGCAGCCATTGTTGGTGCAAGGCTTGTACGACGCAACCGACTTGTAATATAGTCGGCAACATAGAGCTGATGTACTGAAAATACCACGCTGATAGTAGCATATGCATGTCGTGGTTTTGCTTACACTATACCGGCTCAAGGCGGGCTATGTTTAAAGTCGTCGGCACCAAGACACCGGCGTACTGTAAGCAGCACTTTGCCAAAGGTATGGTGGTTGTCGAAACCAGGAGTTGCTTACTTTAGTCCTGCCCGACTTTCTCGATCTTCAAAGTAGCAGGTAACAAGAAGAGGTTGCTAAGCAACAACATGCCGCCCACGGTGTAGTTAACTTGGTCAACTCAACCAGCTATCATGAATCCTACACGGGGCAACCAAGCTTGAATGTCGTCGGCACCAAGAACCCGGATAACAGCTAGAAACACGCCGACGACGGTATGGTGAGAACGATACTGACACAACTTGTGCCCGACGTTCCCGACATTTCACGCCCCGAGCAGCGTGCAGGCTTTGTAGTGCAAGCATCACGACAAGAAAGGTATGGTTTCTGTCAGCAGCAAGCTTTATTCCCGTGCTTCGTTCATAAAGTGGCCAGTGTGTGGAGTAATCACCTGTGGTTCGGCTTCTGGTTGCTGCCGCCACAAGACCGGTCTATCGGCCGGTTTAGTGATCGTTTTCAACGCAAGATGTAACATGGCCGGATGTGATAATATGTGCAGGTAGGGCCTTCGTGGGGAGGCAGACTACTCACTGCCAATTTCAAGGCGTTCCTGTAAACGTGTTAGTATACCTTGCGGAAGAAGTACGCAATAACATATCTCTGGTAGTCAAAAGGACGGAGACAATATCCACAAGAACAGTACGTGCACAATCATATTCGAATCCAAAGGCACCATAATATTTCGTAGGAACTGTACGGCTAGACGTCGGGACGTTCGCAGTCAGCCTCACCTTTGGCGTTTAATTGGGGCTTTAATTGGGTTTTCCGAGATTCGGTTATCCTGAGAGATGTCATCAATTTCGCTTGTGGAAACTTGGTGGAGAGATGTTTCAGAAAAGTACTATTTTATGGATATAAAAGGCAAGCTAAGGCTAGGCTAGTGCACATTTTGCATCCAGCACGTTAGCCCGTTTGCCGAAAAATCGTTTGGACAGAAGTAGCGTGTATTCTAATAAAAGTACGACATTCCAACGAACTACGTTTGCGGGGTTAATATAGTGTGGCGGTTTTGTGGGCATCGTTGTAGGACAACTTCGAATCAATGCCGTATTGATGAAGTAGTGTAGATATTTGTATATGGTTGGACTGAACTAGCCATTTGCGGTCGCCGGTATGTTGCGCCACATACTTGGGACAGGAAATACAATCATGGTTTGAACATATAGTGGTTCAAGGCCGCGATAACGACTTAGAGTACAAACTGGGAGTGGTCGTGTAATGTCCAGCAACTGTAGGAGTGCGTCGACGAATTGGAAATTTATAGCATATCAACAAATAATGCCCTCCAAGTATGACGTTGTCAATTTTCAAAAGGCTGAGATTGGCAATGCCCCAGAGGATGAAGGCAGCTTGCTATGTCGTGAAATGAGAACGATAAAATTTGGAGAAATAGTGAGGTAATCCCAATAATTATAAAAACAGTTGATAATTGTATAATGAATACGCAGAAGGCCATAATAGAGTCATTGACCTCCTGTAAAAACGTGATAATCGGGCTATAAGTTTAGTCGTGGCTAAGCTTGCCTATCGCGCGGGAGGCGGACGCCGATGAATCGCTCCACGAACTCGACCTGGTTGAAGCACGCATACATCCGATGTACCTCAACGTACCTCGGAGACACAAAGCAGACAGTAAACACGAAGCAAGACCTGTTGAGGACATTAAGCCACGTCGCCGAACTCGAGTTTGGACTGACGTTATGTGGGAAATTTCTGGACATACTCTTGGTGTGTGACAGACGGAAATTATCACACTGAACGCCCGCGGAAAATCCGTTTGACACATACGGCGCAGTACATCAAAACACTTCGACAATAAAAACGGTTCCCTCGCAAGGAACTTCGAATGTTGGTAAACCAAATTGTGCACGAAGATACATGATGAGTAATACAGCAAAAATACAAAAAAAAATGAATCCATCACACACATGTAATTTGCTTCACGAAGGAAAACTGGAGAAAAGTATGATCGACTCTCGTCGAAGGCAAAGGCTTGAAATACAAATATGCCTGATACACGATACGGTTCGCACTCCATGCCTCGTATATATGATACCCGTGCAGTTCACGAGAAAATACCTACAGGAGTACGGAGAGTTGGGCCGTGCATGAAACTGTACGAGCGCCAAATCACAGTCACGAATTTCTGATAAAACACATGCCGAGACATTCATACCTAATGCATGTCAACGGGAACGGCAAGTATGACAACCTTAATCTACACCGTTACAGCAGACAAGTTACTGGGTGGTATCACAACCTTTAGTAAAACACGAGAACACGGCACTCCACTACCACCCCGTCACAATGCGTTTCTTGTCATCACTACTAAGACTATGTACCAGATGCTACGATATCAATACCACCTTTTCGAGCTTCCGTACTATTGTTAGGTCGAATGGTAACCTCGTGCCATCACATGGTGGGCAATTATAACATATTCTTTGACCCAGGCGCTTGTTGCTGCCCGAGCATCTCGAAACAAACTCGAACTGGAAATGCGGCCTTCATTGCCGATGACAGCTCAAAAAGCGACATTGCTTACGCCAGGCGAATCACGAGCTAGATGTTCTACTTGTCGCACGAGTCGTATGCACATTTCAGTAAACACTAATCTACACGCATGTGAGTCCCTAGTTAGTCTCAACTTGAGGCCTTATGTCACCAGCCCCTTTCAATACCCCGCCACGAACAAGGCTTACAGGTTCGAAGGACAGATAGTTCAAACCTACGAAGTACCCAAGCAAAGACGCCAAAACTACATGCGTCAAGGCATCTCTCCGAACTAACCGGTAAATCCTACTATAGATGCCCCTTTCTTATCTGTACCCAAACGCCTGCACGCAGGTAAAAACTGTATCCACCATGGATATGTTTCCAATAGGTAGTCTAGCACTTTGACAACGAACACTCGATTTTTACGCGTAATTTGCGACCTTTTCGATCACCCTCAGAAAGGCAACGGCTACCAATGTTGCCCTGTTGGGATCCGACAGTGCAGACGAGCCCGCCTTCAAGGGGACCGTGGTCGCGGCAGTGGGTAGGTTGCCTTTTATCAAATCCCCACCGCGACACTTTGTTACAATTGGCGACCTTGCACCTTGCCATGAAGTTAATCACCGGTCCGCCTGATATGTCGTATTTATGAATGAGGCATGTAGTGGGCGCAGTCTCCATCAGCAGACCCCATCCCGGGTTCTTAAGGCAAGAGTTGTGCGAGCAGCGCTTGTTTTTCATGTTCACCATGCCTCCCACAGCATGCTGCTTGCAGTACTTCGCCGCTGTACTGCCTTCGACGTTAAAACTTGGCCTCTTGGTGCAAACATCATGTGAGCAACGACTGCCGACAATATTCACCATACCGTCGTCAGCATGTTGCCTGCAGTATACCGCCGAGATACTACCCTCGACATTGAAACTTGGTCTCTTGGTGCAGAACTTGTGTGAGCAACGCCTGATCAAAACATTCACCATGCCGTCGGTAGCATGTTGTCTGCAGTATGCCCCCGCTTTACTGCCCTCGACATTGAAAGTCGGTATCTTGGTGCATGCATCACGTGAACAACGCCTGCTGCAAACATTGACCATGCCGTCGGCAGCATGTTGGCTGCGGTATGACGCCGCTCTACTGCCCTCCACATTAAATCCCGGTGTCTTCGTGCACGACTCATGTGAACAACGCCTAAGGTAAATATTCACCATGCCATCTGAGGCATGCTGTTCGCAGTAGGCCGATGTGTTGCTACCATCGACATTGAAGCTCGGTCGCATTGTGCATGAAACATACAAGCAATGCTTGCTCTTAACATTTACCATGCCGTCGGCGGCATGCTGCTTGCAGTACGACGCTTTGCTGCTTTTGACATTATAGTTAGCTTGCCTAGTGCAGGCCGTATGTGAGCAACGTACCATCTTCCCCGGAGCTTTGGTCAGCGGTTAAATCCCTCAAGTAGCTCGGCAGAGGCAATTTGCAGAAACCAACGTCGTTGCTCTGATCTGTGTACACGAGCAATTCGACAAATTCATAAGGGAAAAGCAAGCATTTCAGGGTCGCGCAAACATCATATTTCACACCGTTTCAGTTTATCATTTTGCTTGTGATATACGTACTTTGATCAAAGTGACCGTTTATGACATTTATCGCGGACGATACGTTTCGCATCAGACGCAACGGTAACGAGCTGATTCAGTTTCCGACGCAGTTCTTCAGCAGTAGCAGCGATGTCAAGATGCATTGCCGAAAACCATACCGTGCATTACAGAACGATAAAACCTAACTTGGAAAACTCTTTCAGGGGACGACTTGTAGTGAAGATAGATGCTGTTGCGGTCGATCCCAAGGAAGGGCTCGCTGTTGATGTCGAAGGTAAGAACGATCAACCTGGTGGCCATTCAAACATGTCACTGTTTATTGAACACCTTTACATCGTCCGAAGTTTTAGTAGGTAAAATATAAATGTAGTTTTGTATAGTAGAAGGACGAAACTGCGCCTAGAGTGGGTTTGGCTTCAGAGCGCCGGACCGCTGGCGTCGTGCCTTGCTGCTTACTCACATGAACACAGGGAACAACATAGACTGAATCAGAGAGAAACTATTGACAAGGACATAGAGCAGTGTGGAAAGCTGGGGGTGGGGGGGGGGTGTACTCATGTTGTGCACGGCCGTAGTCATATGACCATAGACCCTCGCATCCCTACAATGCCGGGACGGAGCGCGTTGGGTTTTCACCAACCAGGCAGACATTGCTTGCACCAAGCGCGAAACGCCGTGAGGTATTGGGCGAGTCGCATGAAGGGTGAGCTGCATCCTTCTAAGAACCGCCTCTGAGGCGGACTCGCATATGGACGACAGCTTCAATGAGTTAATTTAATTTCTGTGTGGCCACTTCCGGAGACAGCAATGGTTTTTACTATGTAACTGCCTCGCGGACGCCGTACCATATTAACACTACGTGATACGACCATTCCCCTTGTGCGGAACAAAGGTTCTCCACCCCGCACAAATGATCTACTCGACCGCCAGTATTTGGTGACCGCCAAAAAAAAAGAACAAAACAAAACGGCACCCTGGTTGTCTAGCTCACGCAGCGAGTGGCGTGTTTTACAGCGTCGTTGCCAACCGACACCAACCCAACCCAAGTGGAAAGCTGGGGGGCTATATATCGTATAATGTATGTGCCACACGAACGCCGTATTCAACCTGTATCTAGTAGAACGACACCACAAACGGATTGGCACTAAATCCGTCATGGCCCTCAATTGATCGTAAAACAACCAATCACCGCTGCCCCCGCAAGCGTGTGCATACACTGGATTAGCTAGATCGAGGGGTTCGTTGGGTGCGCACATTCGCGGCTTTGACTTCAGAGATGTTCCGTTACGGTAGTTGTAGGGTATACCACGTAAGTCCCGTTACTGAGAGGCTTCAGGATCATCGAACAATGAGTTCGTGGTGTATACTACCACACTGTAGTTTAAACTTGATACGATAAGTGTTTCCAGTCTGGCCGGTGCCTGTGAGAGCATGAACCCTCTGCGAGGTCACCCAACGTTGTTACCTTCGCAACGATATGTACAGCACAATATGTGTGTACGTTCATACGTTGTATTGCTTGTCTAGGGTCCCTCGATGGCAATCAAACAAAGTAAGGGCTGACATGTCATGAGCCTTCTCCGGCGTGAGCGGCAGAGAAAAAGCCTATTTCAGCAGAGCCGTCAAACCTAGAAAAAACTTTGATGCAGCATAGAGTCGATGTTTACTAATCACAGACCATGTATGCATGAAAGTACAGAAACATAAACACCAACAATGACAACGGATGTATACTCTGCATTAGTTTGGTACAGCGTTTGTTGCTTGGCCGACGTCAGAAAGGCATCCTGTCAAATCATTAATATGCACTCGTAGCAAGTCGATTGGAAGAATACTCTTACGTCCGGCCATTGTGTAGACGTCATACGACAATAACAGACGCACCGGAGCACAGGCACAGTGCTCGTCTTGTTGAGCGCCGCAGTCCTGCGAAGACAATACACGTATGTTAACTAATAGGAGGTACATACACATATCGGTGGAACGTCTCAAGCACTAGCAGCTGCCTCAGCTGCAACAGCACGGCATAAGAAGACTCGCAAATGTGCATGTTACGTCTGCATCGGTAGTAACGGCGGCAGCGTAATGTGGCAATGATATGGCAGTAAACGTACCACGTCCGTGTCGTTGTGTCGTTGTTTCTTGCGTAGTAAGGCACTACTACTGCTACTGCAACTAATGTTATTACCACTGCTAGAACTACCACTTCTACTACAAATAATACTACTAATGCTACTTTTACCACTAGTAATTGGATCGTATGACTTACGATAGGGGCTCGTCTGGCTTTAGCATCGATGCCACCCCAACACATAGTAGTTTTAGCACACAACCCGCAAATATAGTGTGCGTAAGCACGTAACCATACGAAGGTAGAACGTTTTATTAAGGGCCGTTTTTAACGACACGAGCAAATAGCAAAAAACTTGCTATTTTGGCAACAACAAATTGGCAAGTATTGGAAAATACTTTCTATCGACAAACACGATGAAATGGCAAGAGACTTGCTATTTGAGCCACGTAACGCCTTCAGTTTTTTTATAAAACCCCGTACAGCAAGGACCGGACAGCTAGACGACACCCTCGTCGAGGCATGGGTGGCCTGGAGACGGATCCAAGCATATCTCGTAGATCCCAGAGGTGGACAGCCCTCCAAGGCGATCATAGTCACGTTGTTCGTTGTCTTGGGAAAGCTGGAGCGACTGTTTGATTGGGATTGACTTGAGCATCAGCCCCAGACGGCACCAACCAGTGCCCGCGCCAGCAACCCCTTCAGCAGTGCCGTCAGCCACCATCATCTGCTGTCAGCACCACCATCTAACCCTCGGTATCTTCCTGTGTTGGTGCAGCTCGTGCGTCTAGCGAAACAACGTGTGGTTTGCATGGTCTTGGGTAGGCGTGATTGGTCGCAAATGGCAAGTGAAATAGCAAATTTGACGTTCCAAAACCTTGCCAACGAACAGCTACGGAAATATCCGGAAAAAAACTTGGCAAGTGTTTTGCTATTTTGGCAAGTAAAACTTGCCAAAAAATGGAAATTTGGCAATTTATTTGCTAAATACGCGTCGTTAAAAACGGCCCTAATTCCCCTACGAAGAAAGTGTTAATTATTATCTAGGCTCTACTAGCAACGACAACCGAGACACCATCATGCGGCTGTCATGTCCAGTTATTTGCGAAGCGTGTTAAACGCTAACACCGCGACGGCTGTGGTGGCACTCGCGACCGAAGTCAAAGCCTTTGCACTATGATTGCACTATCATGGCGGAGGCCAGGCAGATGCACACAAAAGGTTGTTTTAAAAAGTAAATTTCTTGAAACCTCGACATATATTTGTTACGAGCTGGTTCAGGCATATCACCCAAAATCTCGTCAGTCACGAATGCCGCATGCAATAGCAACTCCAATGTCACATATTTGGTATCACACTGACCGCCATGAACAGTGGAAGAGGGTGACGTCGCCAGTTTTTTGTTCAAGGACCTAGAACTGGCGCTACCGCCGAAAATGTGGCCCGGCCAATCACAGGCCTTCAAAGTGGTCAACAATAGTCAGGCGTTTCCGTAGGAAAACCTGTTTTCCCCCATTTTTGTTTTTCTGAACGAGCCGCTTCCAGGTGGTCTAAGGCATGTTTGTACAAAGTTTCACGCAAATATTCGAAAATCTGACTGCGTACGATCATAATAAGTCATATTTAACGCCCAAAATCGATTATATACTAAAACTAAGTAACTACGAGGCGACGCCTATTTTTGCACTTTTACCCCATAAAAGTCCAAATGTCCACGCCGTTTTTTGGAGATAGACCCTGAAATTTGGTACACGTGTTTTATGCGCCCTACCCGAGCCTTCTACGAATGTTTTTTTTTGTTTTTTTTTTCGCCGGAAATTTTGGGTCTCTTAAGACCCAAATTTCCCAAAAAAGTACAAAACAAGCAATATCTGACAGAAAAAAAAAAAAACCCCATCCGTTAAAGTCTCGGGTAGGGCGCATAAAACACGTGTGCCAAATTTCAGGGTCTAACTCCAAAAAACGGCGTGGACATTCGCCACTGAATGAATGTTGGGTGATATGCCTGAACCAGCCTGTAGATCGAACTTGTCCGGTCTATAAAATTGGAGTCTCCGATTGTACTGGGGTGGTAGGTGTGCGTTTGAGAGTTTCAGTAAAAGTACAGGTTGCACAAATGACCACCCTAACGTTACCCATTGGATTAGCATCGTGTATAACGCTCATTTGAATATTAATAAAAGAAGAGCGCTCGCAGAAAGAAACTTTTGTTGTAGATCGCGTTCCCCAAAACATTGGTGAACCCCATTCTGTTTGGTACTGCCCACATCATGAGCGTACGTGTGCAATATTGGATACGGGTTCGTCGGGTCCCCAGTGGCGGTAAAATGTTTGGGGCGAGTGCTGAAATAAAGTGTGGTTCTTCCAGTTCTTCCATGCCACCACCTTTTCACGGGACCTGGCATCCTTCATAGTTGTCAGCCGGGGTCAGCAGCGCCAGCTTCTTCACATATTCGGATTAAGGCTTGTCGGTGCAACACCCAATCAGCGACGGCATTTTTCTCGGACAGGTGTGTCCTCAAACTACTTCCCGCTAGCCCACGCCGGTTCCGTGGATCACGACATGTACACATTCATCTACCGCAAGTACGTGGCAAGATGAACTACTGTGCCGAAAAACAACAACGATATATATGGACTGTTCCTAGTGCAGTTTCAGTCTAAATTTACTATTTCGGGATGGGGTTCGTAGCAGGCGTTATGTTGTCGCTGTAGAAAATGATACCATAAGTTCCATATGTGACAAGAGTCAAACGGAGGACCCAGAGACTCGTGCGCTGTTCATACAGCGCCCTAAAATTCAGGCAGATGACAGGTGTCTGCAGTCCGTACAGTGGGCTAGGTTCACAATCTACATGATTGCGGGTGCCTTACATCCCGATCATAGTTACCACCTGCCCCTCGACTACATATCTCTACGCTTGACAACACTTTCAGAATGAGCTCGGTCCGCTCGATCTTGATATAAAATGGCCTCTAGGACATGCGAACAAGGCCTCTTGGAGTTCTTGCGGTTGTCTATGTAGTTTTCACGCATTCATTTAGATGTCAGCTCTGGTATAAACAAACGCAACGGTAGAGATGCGCAATTTGCTTTTGACGCGCCTCGCATGAGAAGCTCTGTACCCCACCCAAGAGACTGGTGTTACCGAATATGTAAAGTGCAACCCGATAACCGAGCCTCATGGCATGGCCTAGGCACACCAGCTATCATGTTTCCAAGACAAGAATCATATTCGGACGGTTTGGGTTTAAAGAGCCTTTCATAGGGTATGCACAATATAATGAGGACAAAAATGCTACTTCTCTGATCGTAGAACGCGTGTTAAGACGGACCGAAACATACCAATATATATGTATACCGAAATACAGGGTGCAGTTGAGTACTCCTACATAAATACGAATGGTCCATACGTTTAAGGCGAAAGAGTAACAATTCACGAGCGCCAGTATCTAGCTTCGTTAAGATGGTCTATATATTCAAGTTCAGGTCAGATCTGTTTCTGCTTTGTATGATTTGTACGATCTGTATGATCTCGCTCATGTTGCCGCTTGGTATCTATAGTTTTTGCATTGACCTATGACAGGTTGGCTGGTTTAGGTGTGTACCAAAGTAAGCATACAGAATATGGCAATTTGGCCTACATGCCCACAATATTTCCCGTCAAGCTCATATGATACGCACGGTGCGGGGTCAGCGTGCACACGGACTCCACTGAATCGACTAGAGGCCTAACCGTGGAATATGCGGGCAACGACAGAAACCTCAAGGCAGAGGTGTCTGCTAACCTAATCCGGCGAGACCACGCCGGTACCAGCAGTCACGGCATGTTTTACGACATACTATAGGCATGTGGTGGATCCAACAGACGAATAACACAGCAAGTCGGTATTATGCGCTTGGTCAAGTACTATTGCATGTTTTAGGCGCAGCGATGACCGCGCACGTCGTTATCGATGTCGATGAGTGCAAACGCACAATATCCAGATAATGCACTTAAACCCGAGATGTGCGGGTGGTTGCTGACATTATCAAAGTGCCCTCTCAAGGTCTCGTAAAGGATACAAATGGGGTCTAAATAACGAACTCGCGAGATCCAGTAAACAGCAGGATGGAAATCAAAGAGACTGTTTATATCCCAATGGGAACTATAGTGAAACTCGCAAACAAATGCATTGAGTCACCCACGAGACACCCGGGGCATAGTTACAACGAGACAAGGCCACAGCTACTACGTAGCCTGCGTGACATTGGTACTGCTGGTGTAGATTACCCCGGATATTGAGGTCTCGGAGCCGGAGTACGTCGCAGGGGCAAATGAGTTGAGAGAGACGTTACATCACACTAGTGTTACGGTAAGTTCATATTTTGAGAGTGAACCGAAGTAGGAAAGTGACCACCTTAATGGCCAAGCGGTCTAAATGGGTAAACATTTGAATTGTCACCGGCAGCGCAGCACAAACACAGGATATACAGGGGTTTTCGGCTGGGTGGTAATATTGAGTCTCGCCATGAAGGACAAAATACGGATGGCTCTTCATGTATCCACTGCACAACACCATAAAAACAGATGCCACGGCAAAAAGAAGTCAAGTTGGCTGCGTGGGTTTGTGCGGGGCGCGGTCACCACAGTTTGTTTGGTTCATGCCTCCAAGGTAACTTCATCAGGAGCAGCGATTTCCAGATATGTCACAAATCTAGGGTTACGACGTACTTGCCACTATTTCCTGCATTGTCGTTGACAAGCCTACCGTCCGGAACACAGCAACAGTCATGTACGGGCCTGGCCGCCCACATTAATCCTCATTCAGAAGCAGTACAACAACACTACCCACACACCCACCTACAATTTCAGCTGTTCAGAGCAGATATGTCGACAAATGACGACTACTACTGCCGACATGACTTGCAGCACCATACACATGGTTTTTATTGTGGCATGTGGCCCAGACGGTATGCAGAGTACTGCTGTGCACATGTGCGCTATGCGTGAATATCATTACGACGCTATTTATAACACGCCCCCGGAGCGGGGGTTTTGGTGGAGCACTCTCTATCGATGATGTCAACTGCTGTAATGTGTCTTGCGACGTGGCCTGATGGCGGAAGGTAGCTTTATTGGCTGCACAAAACAATACTTTCCAGCCGTCTCGACCCTAGCACGTACCTGGTACATGTAAAGGACCTCCCCAACATACGCAAGCACTTACACGTATCATACCTGCTAGAGTGTCACGTCGTACAGCACTACAGCACTGATTTTGACACGCAAGGCACGTCGAGGCCGTTTGTTTTCGCTGTACGACAGCAGTACCTACACGACACACCCTCTGTATGTGTCCGCAGGCGTAGTCTTCGTATGCACCTTATATACGCGACGTTGACGAGCCCTTTTCAAAGTGTAAACGTGTACATATACCAGGAAGAAACAGATACAAGTACCTGTACTTGTGTACCACACTCCAAAACATGCGTCCAAACAAAATCCAATATTCTAGTAGTTTGTCTCTGAGCCGTCAAGGTATAAAGATGTATACGAGGAACATGCAGATATAAGTACCTGTACTTGTGTACCACACTCCAAAACATGCGTCCTAACAAACTTCAATATTCTAGTAGTTTGTCCTTCAGCCGTGGGTGTAGTGCGAAACCATGTATACCGGGTACCCAATCACTCATGCTGCATGAGCTCTTCCATCCAATACAAGCCTATACCAGGCATTTGTGGGGAGAGATCAAGGCTGGGCACAGCTGCACGGGAACGTGTGATAGATTAAATATACAGCTGTAGAGCAAGACCTCAAGTGTTCATTGTAGCAATGGCATCCTCACCTAATGCGCTACGACCCTCCATGGAATACAAGCCAAAATATTGTACTCATAGAGAGAGATGAAGGCCATACGTACATAGACGCGAGCGTGTGATAAAGCCAATGTACAGCTAAAGGGCAAGACCGGGAGGGTTTATTGTATCAATGGCATCCTCACCTATATGGGATGTGAGCCTCCCAGAAATGAAAACCTAAACAACGCACTGATAGAGAGAGATGAAGGCAAGGCACGGCTGCACGTGAACGTGGGATGGGGTCAATATAATGCTGTACGGCAAGACCGGGGAGGGTTCATTGTAGCCACAAGGGGCATCCTCACCTGCTTTGCTCTGGCGATCAGAAGAAGAGTAAACCCCAAAGTATGGCTGCGCCTACAAACGTATTATTTTAGCTTGCTAAAAGAGAGGGGCACAGCTATACCTACAACCACCAGATACTGGTTACTGTGTGCTGTAGGCTATATGTCGAACCGGTGGCCACGTCTCAAAGTACAGGCCAACAATACGAAATAACAGGTTTGTACTGTATGGCATGGCGTTTTTATACCGGGGCCGAAAGTTCAAGGCCACACCACACACCAACACTTTCACACAGCAAGCGCGAAGGGGCCCGTTGAGCACCATCGGTAAGGATCGGGCAGGAGGATATTAGAGCTAAATCGGCGACATCAACACACGGGGAGCTTCGTGCAGCCTGTTTTTGTCTCAGGTGGAGCATTCGTGCCTTCAACTCGAGCTCAGGTATAAGAGCTCAGAGCAGCAGAGCAGCGTCAGTCTTTTTGACATAATTGTCAAGGTAAACAATTGTCTTCCAGCAGTCTTGGTGCGGGATTGCCGTGAAGCTGTCACTCTGTGCAGTTGAAGACACGCGGAGGGTTGCCAGTTCGCGAGAAATGACGCCATGCTGCAACCCCCGTCGTAATGCTTCGTTTTCCGATAACTTTTCGGTGTTGCACAAGGGGACATGGTTCCATGATTGGTTTATTTTGTAAAACGCAACCTAAAAACAACAGAACCGCCGGACAATTACTGATCACAAACGTCCACGAGTATGAACTAACTACGAAGTTAGCAACACTCTTCCCCAACGTTACCCATAGCGATATCGTTACCCGTGCAGTAATGAAATCAGTGCCCTACTCCGGACGAACGGGCTCTTTTCAACACCGGGACACACCAACTAAATTAATAGAGGGTTTCCACGTAGCACAAGTTAGACAGTTTTTTTGGGTGGCTCGTGATTTTTGAGCGGCTCGGTATCACGCCGCATTTTGAGCCGCCCTTTTCGTGAAATTGTCAAAAAAAAAAAATGTGGAAGCTTTTCAAGAAAGTTTCTTAGTTTTGTCTTCGCGAATTATACCAATTGCGAACGGGCACACGAGTAGGTACCATACACCACCAGGTCGTTCCATCAATACACTGCCCACAGCAGTCTCCAACTACCAGTCGTCGCTCAGCGGTACCGCTCCATCGTCGCATCGAGTATTGTCGGCGGCCCGCGCACGTAGTCCGGCCTACATTGTGTTCGTTAACTGTCTTTGTTTTTGTTCGGGCTTAGCACGAGTACGAGCAGGCTCGTACGAGGCTTGTACGAGTACGACGAGCACAGGCAACTTGCTTCTTGGTCTCGAGAACACAGCAGCACAGCAGCAGCATTCGGCTTTGGTACCGCTCCATCGTCTCATCGAGTGGTGTCGGCGTACGACGAGCACAGGCAACTTGCTTCTTGGTCTCGAGAACACAGCAGCACAGCAGCAGCATTCGGCTTTGGTACCGCTCCATCGTCGCATCGAGCGGTGTCGGCGGCCCGCGCACGTAGTCCGGTCTACATTGTGCTCGTTAACTACGCTTGTTATTGTTTGGGCTGGTACGAGTACGAGCAGGCTCGTATCATACGAGTACGACGGGCAGAGGCAACTCGTTGTTCGACGAATCAACCTCGTGGTCTCTCAGAACACAAGAGCAGCAGTCGGCTTTCACGAGGCTGGCCTCACAAGGGAAGTTAGTTGCTGCTTCGTGTTCATGTCTCCAGGCCTGGGTTGGCATCGCTTGGGACACGGGGGTGGTCTTGCCCTCGGGCGGCGGGGTCAATTCCAACCGCCTCTTCGTGTGGCTGTGTGGTTGCAGCAACACGCAGACCGTTGTCATGTACGCGAGGTACCTCATATGTCTCAAAACCTTCTGGTACCGGTTTCAAAAGTAGAGTCACGAGTCACGAGAATACAGCAGCAGCAGCGGCTTCCAGTAGGAGGCCGGCCCCCAAGGGAAGCTGTTTCGTGTTGTTAACGTCGCTATAGGCCTCTGTGGGCGTCGCCTGGGAGACCGGGTGGCCCTGCCATCGAATGGCGGGGTCGGGTTGCGAAGCAAAACAAGCTGGCTGCTGGCAGACACGGGATTTATCACATATTTCGCTGAACAGTCTGGCCGTTGACATTTTTTTTCGAATCGTCGCCAAACTCGCAAGCTTTTTTGTTTTGTCAAAATCGTGCAAACTGCAGACGTACAATTTGAAATTGTGCAAACTGCCGACGCACAAGTTCACGGGGAAGCCCTATATTATATACGCTTCACCAGTCCTCTTCAAAGTTGAAAGTAATATACCAGGAACATACTACCGGCATACCGATACAAGTACCCGTACTTGTCTACCACACCCCAAAACATGAGTCCAAACTACCCCCAAGTACGGAACAACAGCAGTAGTGTGTCCCTGAACAGTGGGTGTGGTTCAAAACGATGCATAGCGGGTATCCAACCTCTCATACTCCTTAGACTCTCCCATGAAATACAACTCTAAATCAGGCATTCGTGGGGAGAGATCAAGGCTAGGCACAGCTGCACGAGAACGTGTGATGGGTCCAATGTACAGCTGTAGAGCTAGACCTCGAGGGTTCATTGTAGCAATGGCATTCTCACCCTATATATGGGACATGACACTCAATGCAATGCAAACCTAAATCCTGTACGAGTACCTACGGAGAGAGATGGAGGCCATAGGTACAGCTGCACGTGAACGGGTGATGAAGCCAATGCCCAGCTAAAGGGCAAGACCGGGAGGTTTCATTGTAGCAATGGCAGCCTCACCTATATGGGCTACGTTCGAGGTATAACCCTCCCTAAAATAAAAACCTAGATATATGACTGATAGAGAGTGATGAAGGCAAGGCGCAGCTGCACGTGACGGTGTGATGAAGTAAATGTACTGCTGTACGGCAGGACAGGGAGAGTTTATTGTAGCCAGAAGGGGGATCCTCACCTGCTTTGATCTACGCGTCGTAACGTTCAGAAGCGTAAACCCCAAATTATAGCTGCGCCGACAAACGTCTTCGTCTGGCTTGCCAATGACAAGGGGCACACCGATAACTGCCACCGCCAGGTACTGGTATCTGTGTGCTGTAGGCCTCATGTCGAATCAGTGGCCATGTCTCAAAGGGCAGGCCAGCAAATACTGGACAAAAAACATTTTCGTACGGTATGGCATGGCGTTTTTTTACCGGGGTCGCAAGTTCAAGCCCACACACCAACAATTGTGCAGCCCGTCAGAGCCATCAGTAAGGAAGGGGCGGGGGGATAAGAGGGCTGAAACAGCGGCCACAACATAGGGGGAGCTTCGTGCAGTTCGTTTGTGTAGCAGGTCGAGCATTCGTGCCTGCTACTAAGGCGCAATTTTAGTCAGGTAAGAGCGCCCAGGGCAGCAGAGCAGCGTCAGTCTTTGGCATAATGATATGATGTCAAAAATTGTCTTCTTGCAGTCTGGGTGCGGGATGTGCGGAGGAGCTGTCACCCTGTGCAGCTTTAAACTCGTAAATAGATTACGAGGGTGCGGGTTAGAACCCCTAAACTGCACCCCATGTCGTAATGCTTGGTTTTCCGATATAGTTTCGGTGTTGCACCAGGGGATCATATGATTCCATGATTTGTAAGAACCTGTAAAAAACTACTCGTACTTTAGAAACCACACAACCGCCGGACAATTACTGATCACCAACGTGTACGAGTATGAACCACTTACAAATTTGGCAGCCAACGTCCTAGCGTAAACCATAGCGATATGGTAACCCGTGTAGTAGTTAAATCGGTGCCCTACTCCGGATGAACGGGGTGTTTTCTACACCGCGACACACTAACCTAATTATTTTAGCGTTTTGTACCACCCCTCTCGCCCTCGTCGTTGCGTACTGCTGTACAGCAGCAGGAGCGTGTACCGCAACTCTAATGTTTACCAGTTATGCATAGAGTCGTATACCGGAAGATAGTTTTATTTTGCAGGTACCTACGTTCACCAAGTGCCTCGGCGATGCCACGTACCACGTAAATCGACGCCGAGAAACCAAGGCTGGGCGCAACGACGTTTGATTTAGACCATGGTCCTATTGGCAAGGGCATGTGTCTGCGTCTCAGACCACTGCTGGTGAGGTTCCTGGCTCGATTGCTTTATTTTTTGCCAGTCTGCCTTGAATATGGCAACAATATAGGGTTTCCCCGTCAACTTGTGCGTCTGCAGTTTGCACAATTGCAAATTGTACGTCTGCAGTTTGCACGATTTTGACAAAACAAAAAAGCTTGCGAGTTTGGCGACGATTCGAAAAAAAATGTCAACGGCCGGACTGTTCAGCGAAGTATGTGATAAATCCCGTGTCTGCCAGCAGCCAGCTTGTTTTGCTTCGCAACCCGACCCCGCCATTCGATGGCAGGGCCACCCTGTTTCCCAGGCGACGTCCACAGAGGCCTATAGCGGCGTTAACAACACGAAACAGCTTCCCTTGTGGGGCCGGCCTCCTACTGGAAGCCGCTGCAGCTGCTGCTGCTGTATTCTCGTGACTCGTGACTCTACTTTTGAAACCGGTACCAGAAGGTTTTGAGACATATGAGGTACCTCGCGTACATGACAACGGTCTGCGTGTTGCTGCAACCACACAGCCACACGCAGAGGCGGTTGGAATTGACCCCGTCACCCGGGGGCAAGGCCACCCCCGTGTCCCAAGCGATGCCAACCCAGGCCTAGAGACGTGAACACGAAGCAGCAACTTCCCTTATAGGGCCAGCCTCGTGAAAGCCAACTGCTGGTGTTGTGTTCTCGAGACCACGAGGTTGATTCGTCAAGCAACGAGTTGCCTCTGCTCGTCGTACTCGTATGATACGAGCCTGCTCGTACTCGTACCAGCCCAAACAATAACAAGCGTAGTTAACGAGCACAATGTAGACCGGACTACGTGCGCGGGCCGCCGACACCACTCGATGCGACGATGGAGCGGTACCAAAGCCGAATGCTGCTGCTGTGCTGCTGTGTTCTCGAGACCAAGCAGCAAGTTGCCTGTGCTCGTCGTACTCGTACAAGCCTCGTACGAGCCTGCTCGTACTCGTGCCAAGCCCGAACAAAAACAAAGGCAGTTAACGAGCACGATGTAGGCCGGACTACGTGCGCGGGCCGCCGACCCTACTCGATGCGACGATGGAGCGGTACCGCTGAGCGACGACTGGTAGTTGGAGACTGCTGTGGGCAGTGTATTGATGGAACGACCCGGTGGTGTATGGTACCTACTCGTGTGCCCGTTCGCAATTGGTATAATTTGCGAAGACAAAACTAAGCCACTTTCTTGAAAAACTTCCACAGTTTTTTTTATGACAATTTCACGAAAAGGGCGGCTCAAAATGCGGCGTGATACCGAGCCGCCCAAAAATCACGAGCCGCCCAAAACAACTGTCTAACTTGTGCTACGTGGAAACCCTCTAATATCTGTTTGAAACCACTGTTGTCACCCCCGCATGTGATCACACCCCTACAGTATACCACCCTGGGTGGTGAATAATCTAAAATCCCAAACGACCACTCTATTTATCACCGGGGGTACGGTGTAAACCACACCCCACCCTGGTCATAAAATTCTAAAACCCGAGTATTATCAGCGGGGGTGTGGTATACACTGTCATACACGGTACTCCCTTGGTGTTAACCCTTATAGAACTGAAGTCCCGTTTCGGGGACAAAGTACTTATAATTAGAGTGGTTTGTCCCCAAAACGGGACTGCAGTCTTAAAAGGGTTAATCTAGTGCTACGTCTTGCGGCAGTCTGGCTGTGGGGTTCCGCAGAGGCCGTCGTCACGAATATCGAGTTGCAGCCGTAGACACCTGGATATATTTCGACGTTGCTGAACGAAACGCATACTGCAACTATCGTTATGTCGGTTGGTTTCCCGAAAGCGTTTGATTGATGCACCTCGGGTATGATACCATTATTTGCAGTAATTTACCCAAACCACTGAACAGGACATCCACTAGTAGTCACGAAAGAGTAGCGCATATAATGGTAACAACCCAGCTTCCTCGCGGATAAGCATGGAGATATTGGAACAAAAGCAGCAGTGGAACCGGTGCATTTTTCTGCACGAGCGAGCTTTGATCGAAACGGCTAAATTTTACCAAAAATACCATAATCTCACTCGGGTGCCGTGAAACCTCCGAAAATACACCTGAACGGAAGTATAACGCTCGAACACGTGGTTTGAACGTAACTAGTTGCCAAGAAACTCTGCACAGTAACACATCCCTACACATCAACGGCACCGCTGCATTACCGATCTCAACAGTGCGAACACCACTTGGTATGGTGTTGGACGAAAGCATGCCTAAACGTAGGTAGCGCTACTTGAGCGCTGGCAGAGCCAACTACCATAGTATGTCGCGAACGGGATAGCCTGTGCTTATTGTGTTGCATAGCGCTTTTCATGGTGGGCGTAGAGTACATGCATCACGTATCGGTGTAACGTTAAAGTCTTCATAGCTGTTGGAACTTCTACGGTCCGTGCATGTGTTGCGCCTCGATTCGTACTGCCGTATGTACGTACTAGCACGAAATGCCCTTTTATAGCAGGTATGTACGTTTTTTTTTTTTTTCTGAAACCCTTTTGCTGTATTGTTAAATAATCTGCCCCCGGGGTTGCGCAGGAACTACCGTCTTGTATATCGATGAATGCAGCCATAGACGAATGGGGAGGGGACGAGTTTGCCGGACATTTCGCCTACTGCAACCCAGCCATATTGTATGATTTGCTGATTATGTTTTGCACTTTGATGATAATGGTGATGATGGTAATGATGATGAGCATGATATGGAAACCGTGATGATGATCATGATGATATTACACCACGTATTGTCTATGAAAACAACACAGCAGTATTCCAAGATCACTTATCACGTTTTTCGTTCCCAAAACAAGTTGCCGATAGAAGAAAATGAGCTTTTTAAACAAAATGACAGTTGCAACGACGTACCTGTAAAAAGGAGGTAGGTACTGACCGTGAGTGCTATGTATCCCGTTATTAAATATACATTATATTTATGATATGTACAGGAACCCCGTGTCTGGTACACTGTTTTTGTTTTTTTCGTTGAAGACACAGAAAATGTTATTGGAGTCGTAGAAGTTTCCGTGGACGGCTTCCGTGGGAACTTTCGCGTGATCCGAAATATGGTGAACATTATTGGGGCCCGTATTCGGCCGTTTTCTACGCAATATGTTTTGAGTTTTGTATATGGGCCCCTCGTCGACTCTGCCTATTCTTCCAATGGGGGGAATCTTGCTGGTAGCTCGTCCCGGAGATCGAGTGCCCTTCTTTCCATAGTGTTCCTTCTCCTCGGCGGTTGATGGCCTATATTATCTGCAATGTTCGGTAAGCTGTCAACTGCCGACCGTCCATTGGGCCTGATGGATACGATATTTTACACTAACACCAATGCCGACCTCGACCGATCTCTGCTGTACCAAATCCCCCGTACATAACCAAACAACAAGTTTTGTAGTACTATGGCGGTGTTTAATCATATAATTCGGTGATTAGGCTAGCAGGGTGATGGCGTTGAGCTCCAAACGTGTGGGATGTGTGACGTTCCCGAAATGGGGAACATATGTCGAAGTGTTGTTCGGATGAATGCCACAAGCGTTACACAAACGGCGCGTACGCCGAGGACTATCACTTCACATAGTAGTGTATTTGGCGTACTCGTTGAATTAGCGTATGTACTGTTTCAGGTACAAGCTTCACAACCTCGCGGCCAAGGTATCTCTGACCGTTGTTGCGATGGATAATTGTTTTTACTACACTGCTGCTTCTGGGTTAAATTCTACTTAGAATACAATATGTCTATGTGTTCTTGTGTAGCCTGCGGCGATGTAGTCGTCCTCGGACTGACGTCTTTGGATTATCTCGCGTTGACATGATATACTTATTGGCCGCACGTGTGCTGTAAGGGTTCCTTTAACCCTCAAACTGCCATTTATTTTGTCGACACCAGTCGCATGCACTCTCGTCGTCGGTGTATGAGACACCCAATACTTTTACACAAAGTGCATGATAAACAACCAACCACACCCAACGTGGTGGATATGCACGTGTGCGGACCCCTATAAACGTTTCAATGCTTCGCGTTCACTATAAAGACAAAACGTGTGTGGATATTAGCCGAGTGCATCGTCGGTGTATCCTCACTCTTTCCTCATCATAGTCCCCTGACGTTTTGCTCCCCCAAACAGGAACAACAATGACGCATTGCTCATATACTTCCTGCCAAACGCGCTCCAGCTTCAATTTTAAGGGCAACAAGAAAGCGAGGTACTGCAAGAAACATGCTGAGACCGGTATGGTAGACGTCTGCACCAGGCGGTGCCTACATGATCCGTGCATGACACGACCAGTCTTCAACGCCGAGGGCAGCAAAACAGCGAGATACTGCAAAAAACACGCAGAGACCGGCATGGTAGACGTCACTAGCAATCGTTGCTCACATGACTCCTGCATGATACGTTCGAGTTTCAATATCGCCGGCAACAGCAAGCCGGCGTACTGCAAACAACATGCTCACGACGGGATGGTACAAATCGTTGGCCGGCGTTGCTCGCATGATACCTGTACGAAGCGCCCGAACTTTGGAGTTGTTGGCACAAAAAGGGCAACTTACTGCACGAAACATGCTGACACCGGCATGGTGAATGTCTACAACAGACTGTGCTCGTACGAGTCCTGCCAGAAAAACCCATGCTTCAATATCGTCGGGAACAAGAAGGCTTTGTACTGCAAACAGCATGCTCGTGATGGAATGATAGACGTCCGCAACAAACGGTGTTCACATGACGCATGCTCCCGCAGGCCTGCATGGGGTGTACTTTCGGTCGGTGCTGCCTCTGTTTGCACAGATCATAAAAGCGATCTTCCGGTCGATCAGGTGATCAACTTCAACGCAACGTGCAAGGCGATGGGCTGTTCCAAACCTTCTAGGTGGGGGGTCGCCAACAAGCAGCCTACCCACTGCCCCGAACACGGGAAACTTGAAATTGGACTCGTCCGAACTGTGGGAGTAGAAAACATCAAAAACATATATCGTGACTCGCCCGCCGGTGTCGTACGAAGAGATTCCTCACACGTAAAAACCGAGTGCATGTTTTGATGTGTTTGAATGGGAACGTGCTATAATATTTCGGTCGGTTGTTGGGGGCTTCACAGTTCGTCTTAACTGAGGCGTTTCGTGTTTGCAGTGCTTTTTTCCATTCAAAATCGGTTTTCCAGAGGGTTGCCATCTATCTTGCTTCGGGGAACGTAGCGGATGATTCTTGCCGTAAACCAAATGAACACGATGTAAGGCGGCATTTTTAATAGACGCGTGCTACGATAGAAGTACGAGTACGCAGCTCTTTTTGGTCGATAGGAATTCCTGAAGGGCAGGACTCCTTAATCTGAAACTGTCGCATCCTCAATTTCGTATTGCAGCATTATTCAGTTCTATCTTAGGTCGGGGAATGGGTCATCGCACATGTAGCACTATTATGTTGCTCATCGATACTTTTTTTACTTACTACTACAGTAGTCTAAAGCTTCTTTAGTGAGAATACTCAGAAACGTCAAAGCGCACATCTACCGTAGCATGCGCTTTTATGCCCAACCTTTCGCGCGTTTGGCAGGGCGCGTTGTGCGGTCGTAACCTTGGGACGGTTGACGAGAGGTCTCCATGAAGGAGGGCATCGGGTGACCTACTGTAGACGCAGAGACAATGCAAAGGGTTGGCAATGTGTCTCCGATGTTACTTTCTTATTCGTCCACTGACAGGATACAGCGGGGCAATCTGGTGTTGATGATGTGTATTCGGGAATTTGAAAGGTTGAGGGACGGCTTGTTTTGGGTGTTACTTTTGTTATTCGCTACAAGCATGTTGCTTGGCGGGACACCCCGGATGTGTGGTTAGGACGATTGTGACGAGGGGCAATATAAGTTGAAGAACACCCCATGGCGCTGAAGATGTTGTGTCCACTAACAGATCACTGTATTTGAGTGAGACGTGTAAATATTGAAGAATCTGGAAAAATATTCGCCGATGTGGCTTTGAAAATGGGCGGTGTTTCCGCTGGGAGATTCCCATAGCGGCTCACGGGGTGCATGCTGCATGAGTAATATTATCAAGAATAACTTCGCATATTCCAAGCCATGGGCTGTAACACGGTTGGTCGACACACAATACCGCTTGGCAAAAACGTTCTACTCATTTGTAGGAATGCAGAGTAATTACACCCTAAGGGTGTCGGCTTATTATATCTGTTCCTCACACGAGTAGCTCTATACTATCACTAAGTCACTCGAATCGCGACTTCGAAACAAGCCGTTTAAACAACCTGACCTGCTTTTTCGTAATACTGATTATAGTGGAGTAGCTAGCTCTATAATAAATACACGAGCAAACGTTTTCATTCTGACCAGTAACTAACCACTTGGGCAGAAACAGCCAGGGTTTACCTATATAGCCAGAAAATGTATCCCCCATCGTATCATAGGTCGTTTATAAATTGTCTTGCCTTCAACAAGTTGAATATTTTTTCAGAAACGTCCGCAGCATGTATCTGTCTGTACCGTAACATATACCCAGACAGCATGTTCCTTATCGTACTAAATATTTGCTCTGAATGAGCAGAGTCTATAATATGCTTGCATACCACATAATCTTGGATATGTTGACACGATAAGTTGTCAAATGACCAGTGCCATTGAGCAGTAGAGTCTCCTATGATACGAGATATGATGAGGTCGTTTGTTCAACTGATCCGCAACGTGTTCTACACTGACGGCAGTGTATGAATACTGTAAGAACCACTTATAGACACTATACTGTTACGTGGACAGTCCTACGCGATGCGGCTGACGGTATCCGGTAGTATCTCCCGGTATCAACTCGAGTGAAGTGATGGAGAATACAAATCGGTGACATTCGGTACTCCTCTTAAATGTGTACTCCCGGACAACGGCGTAGCAATACGATTAATGCTGTTCAATACCAGACTTTCTCAGGCATGCCAATATATTAAGAATGACCCATTTAACTGGCTGTTCGTGTGTAAACCTGTTAAATGCAAGCGCAACACACCATAAAACGCGATTATTTGAGGTCACCGCTCGTGTTATTATCGATACGCTTCCGTTGCGCGCTCGGCAACACACGTTTCTTCTCCACCAGGCAACTGTAGGTTATGCTCAAGCGCAAGTAAACTATGAGCGATTACATTGAAACACGCGCAGTACGCGTCATGCCGCGAGGGCGTATGCAAGGTGTATAAACAGCCTGCGGGTGTCGACATATACATATACACATATGATAAGAAGGACGTACGTATCCAATCAGCATGTGGAACCGAAAGGTCGAACAGCCTGGAGTACGCCTGCCATAGTGATTCTGAGTTTCGGTAATTGACCGCGAAAAGGGGACACAGGACAGGCTACTCTGACACATTGCTTGATATGGCTCTTTGTCGTAGCTAGCTGCGGCTGTCGCAGTCGTGCTCGCATCGAGGCACTGTAGCTATTACGGCTTTGTCACAATCATATCTGCTGCCGCATATTACCTCTATGATATGCTGGTGGTTTCGCACTTGTTCCTGTTGGTGTCGTGCATTAAATGCATCAGCGGCTGCGGCAGCGAGCCAATAAGTGCTGTACTTTCTAACATCGATAGGCGATGCTCGCCTCGACCGCACGCCCCGATCAATATGTCTGCAACGACGGTTAGTTTCTCGAGCGCATAGTCTTTGTATCTTGTCGAACGTTATGTTCGACGATTTACCACTTACAATGGCTCACGTAAACGTTGTATTCGGTGAATGGTTTAGCCGAATTGTTTATTCCGGAATTTGTTGAACTGCAACACGCGACGCATTGTTCAGATATAAACCTCTTCGCTAATGCGGTGTTTTCACCGAGCGAAAAAAACAGAACACTACGCCGAAGTTCGTTCATGTGAATATGCGTGGAGTGTAGCTCCCAAGATGTGGCAAGCGGCGCCTGCCATTAAGAAATGTTTTAATTGTATATATTTCGAATTTCATTGTCAGTATCGTTTTCAGAGTCGTGGGAGAGAGATACTGCTGTTTACCGCCAGGTACCTGCATCGCAACCTGCTGCAATTCCCCAAGTATGTCGACCACCCGATGATATCGGCACCTTCTCCCCACGATATGATCGGCCGGGTTCGTAACTACTGTAGTACGGCCAACAGTTGTTTCGGATGATCAAGCCTCCGGATGGTACGGTTTCACTCGAATGATCTGATATAAGTCAAATGAAAAAAAAAACAACGAGACTAATATTCCGGCACCCCGGCTACGTTTACCACTGCCCTCTCTACCAAAGAACAAAATGGACGGTGTGGGCCGGCTGGGAATTCGGCTGACCAACCGAAGGACTACCCGCGTCTGATCACGTTTGTACAAGCAACCTCGTGCTTGCGTGCGCCCAACGTGGGGATGCTGATCTACACGTTGTATTTTTCTCAATCGGGATGGCTACGTGCAGGTACTTCGAATCCTCAAAACCAACCATAATATATCCCAGTCCACGATACAGCCAAGCGTTATCGGCTCCCGTAAATGTACCTTGTTCCGTTTGTTACTATGGTAGCGGAAGCGGTTGCATCGTCCACGTTCAAAACTACCTTTCTTTACTTTCTAGTTGCAATATCCTTTTCGTTATCTGAAATCGTGGAAACGACATATTCCTTCCCTCGTCCAGATAGCTGGGCCAATCGTTTGAGTATCCTGACTAACCAGTTTTGCCGTCTCCCTTCCCCCACTATAGTATCGGTTGGTTTTTTTACTACTTTAATACGGCCTATAGTTATGTTGCATAACCAGGTCTCCGAATGGCACGGTATCATCCGACTCGATTCAATGTGGGACTACTGTTTACCGCACTTGTCACTATTTCAAACCCTAAACTGGCCCTTCCCCTTGGCTGTAACCACAACGACACGAGGAAAAAAGGGGAATGATATGGAGACCACGCAATAATGACACAAGCTCAAACACAAAGCCTAAGGTCAACTTGGGCTTACAAAGCCTCGTTCAAGTGCGCACGTGGACAGTAAGTATCAATATGTTCCTGATCACCTTTATGGCCCTACACGCGCACCGCCACGCTGTCGGGCCTGTTACCATTGAGTGCTTCGCGTATATTTTCCGTTGTCGTAAAACTTCATGTCACCCCACGCGATACAGTGTACACCACCTTGAGCAAAGTAGTGGACGGCATGCCCCATGCCCGAATCGGCGGCGAACAGTGTGTCGGATCGCCCCCCTAGAACAAACCTCAGACCCGAACACAGCGACAAAACCTCTTTTCAGGCCCACTAGGGAATGAGGGTTTCCTCAGAGACAAGCATACCGAACAAAACCGTTAGGCGGACCCGGCGATGTGTGTCTGCGACAATGTGGACTTCTGCTAAACTTCTGAACGCCCGCGGGGCCACGGGAGCTGTAACCGGTAGCGACAGCTCTACGTTAGATCAACAACACTCCTACACCGTCAAACGGTTACTGCATGTCGTGCTCGACGCGCAACATCGCAGCTCGAGCAACCATGCGGCATTGCTTCTGTCCGAGTCACTCGACGCCAAAACTGAAACAAACTTTGTTACAAGCCATCAGCATGCCACACATACTGCATGATGGCCGGCCAGAAGCGTACATGTAACTAGCAGAGCTTGCCACCGAACCACCGGCGTACTGGAGGTTACGATGCAGGTACAAATCCCACCCCCCCCGACATCGCGAGGCGCGGCTACGGATCTTGGCTCCGTGGCCGACCGCCCGAACCCGCCCGCATATTTGGAGCCGTGAAGGCGCGGCTGAATGAACGTTCGTTGTCCAAACCGAGACACGCGACCCTCCATGCACGCGTAATAATCACCGGTTATATTGTGTCTCGCGTACACCCGCTGAAAATGACGCCCGCAAAACACGCTCGGTGGGTGCAGGCGGCAGCAAAAACGGGCGTGGGTGGGAGGAGGTGACCTACGAAATTAGAACGGGGTGAAGCGGACGGAGGGGATATCATAACCTCGCCATACCAGTCTATGCTTCGTCTACACATGTGATGAGAAGAACTGATGTGTGCCTGTACTACTCTACGTAACAGTCGGTCATCGAACAAAACAATGAATGTATATATATTTTGGTATATATCGTATTATGATAGTGTGCTTCCCTATCAGACTTAGCAACACTATTCTCACTACCATGGCCCCCGACATAAATGGCACCATCACTATAATTTATTTTCACCGCAAGAGAGGTTAGCATGACGTCAACGAAAGATGTATCGTGGCCAGTTGTTATAGGAGTTGTAGGTGCAGACCCGTCAGGAAGCAGGCTACTCACAGCGCATATCACAGCGTCTTCGTGGAAGGGGTAGTACACGCTGTGGGAGACGGGCGCAACAAGGCATTTATGACAGCTAGTCGGACGGAGACCACTTTCACGAGAACGGCACGTGCACGTTTATATTCGATTCGAAGTTCGACAGGATATGTTATAAGATCAGTTCGGCCAGCCCTCGAGACCTTCACACTCTGTTTCAAATATAATATTTAACTTATGTTTCAACGGCTATTTGATATTTGGTTCTCCCGAGGGGTGCCGTCCATCTCGCTTGTGTAAACGTTGCGGAGAATTTTTCTGCAACATAATGTATGATGGGAATCAAATGTGAACTAGAGCTAGGTATTATACACTTTGCACCGAGTAAGCTGGCTTCATTTTTGTCAATAGTCCCTTTAATAGAAGCATCATGGAATCTACTATATAAGGCTGTCATGCGACTGACTGGTTTTGCAGGGCCTGTATAATAAGGCGGTTTTGTCCACATATGTGCATTCCAATCAATGCCGTATTTATAACGTAGTGCACATTTATGGAGATAGTTAGACTCAACAAGCCATTTGTGGTGCCCCATTTGTTGCGCCGCATATTTTAGACGGGACGGCTAGGCATGTATTTAGAATAGTGGTAGCAGGCCGCGATGAACACCTATAGTATAAACTTGGAGTGGAGAAAATATGCCCAGCGATAGCAGAAGATCGTCGTCGAATCGAATATTTACAACGAATGCTACGATAGATATACACCACGTTTTGTCTGGGCTCCTCACTTAAGGAGGTCCATGCTTCACACGAAAACTGAATTCGGAGGGAAATAAAAGGTCCACCCCATCAAGCATCCCATGCGCTAGGTATGCAATGGAATTTTTTGCAGTACCAGGAAGGCAAGTCTGCGAATTTGGGTTAAGGAGCCCGATCATTCAGAAACAAAATCAGCAAAAAGTGCTACCTCTATCGTAGCACGTGTCTTACAGCATACGACCAAATGGGCCCCATAATTATTGGTTTCCTGAGATTAACATTGTTTGGAGATACTGAGGTTGACAGTGTCGTAGAAGATAACAGGACCATGTTGTGTCGTGGAGGGAGAGGGAGAATAAAAGGAGATTTCTGGAAATAGTTCTAAAAGTTGTGAAAAATGGCAGATCAATATGGCGAATACGCAGAGAGCCAAATACCTGTGGAAACATTACATGCTGGTTTCAAGGTCGGTTACGTTCGCGATAGTTTATTGCACGATTTGCCAGCCTTCCTTTGCGGGACCTTCATTAAATACCAAATGGTTTTATTACTTTTTATCTGTTTCGGCCTTATTACCCACGAAATATCTTCGGGCACATCATTGTTCACCAGCACTCGAACTTCACCACGAACAGGCAGTTTTCGTTGTCGACGGGTAGTAATATACCGCGCTGTATTGGTCAACCGCGTCCTTCATGGGTGTGAAATGCGACGATTTATATCTATTCCGCATATCAAATATATGTTGGGCAATTTTCCATCTAAAGCTAGTCCAACCTCGACTTCGGAGAGCTGGATTGTTGTCTCCGATAAGTCTTTTTATATGTACTGTCGGCTATATATCTCCGCCGTAAGATGATGTGCATCGGCTGTACGCGTACTTGGTGCAGGTCGAAATGATGGGGCGGTTCGTCGGCGTCCGCCTCCTGCGCGACAACAAAGTTGATGATCGAAAGCCTTGAAACGCTCTACATTTAACACACTATACGGTCCGCGCCTCATGCCTCGATTATATCCTACCTGTGAAGTTCTTTCGCAAATAAATCTAGGATCACGGAGGTTTGTGTTGTGCACAATACTTTACGAGCGCAAAATCGCAGTAACGAATTTCTTCGTACAGCACATGAGGAGACATACGTACCTTGTGTATGTTAGCGGGAACGGCAACAACGACACAATCAATATCCACTGTTGCAGCAGACAAGTGACTGGGTGGTATCACAACCTTCTGTGAACCACGTCAACAGCGGATTTTACTGCCACTCCGTCACAACGAGTTTCCTGTCATCCCTATTGAAACTACGTACCAGGTGCTACCGCATCAGGACAGCCTCCTCGATCTTTTTTTGTATCGTCACATTGAATGGTGGCATTGTGATTTAATATGGTGGCCAATTAGAGCAAACCATGCAATCCAGGTGCATGTTGCTGCCCGAGCATCTCGAATTTTCGAAGCTGGAAGTGCGGGCTCCATTGCAGATAATAGTTGAGCAAAAGTCGACCTCGTTCGGACCAGACGACTATAGAGCGTATCTTAGTACTTGTAGCATCGGTCGTATGCCCTTTTTCGTGAATACTACTGTACCCTACTCGCATGTGACTACCTGGCGAATCCCCAGTTGAGGCCTCGTTTTAGCCATCCGTTTCAATACCCCGTCACGAACAAGGTCTGTGAGGTTTCAAAGACCGAGATGTGAAACCTACGAAGTGCGAAAGCAAACACGTCAACCGCACACACGTCAGAGCACCCTCTTCAAGCATCCGGCAAGTCCTTATCTACACGCCCTTTCCTAGCCCGTAATCGAACGCCTTCACGCATGTAAAATCTGAGTCCACCGTATATATTTCCTGTACAGTTTTACTACAGTAGCACTTTCACAACGAACATTCGATGTATACGCAAAATATTCGTCTTTCCAACATCCTTGGAAACGCGAGCACTACCAACCTTGCCCTGAATGGACCCGACAGTGCAGATGAGCCCGCCTTCAAGGGGGGCATGGTCGCGGCAGTGCGTAGGTTGCTTCCCATCGAGTCCCCAACGCGACACTTTATTACAACAAGCGACTTTGCACCTTGCTCTGACGTTAATCACCGGGGCCGCCTGATATGTCGCATTTTTGGAGGCGGCATGCAGGGGGCGCAGTTTCCGTCAGCAGACCTCATCCCGGGATCTTGAGGCAAGAGTTGTGCGAGCAACGCTTGCTGTTAATGTTCACCATGTCACTCGCAGCATGTTGCTTGCAGTACATTGCCGCTGTACTGCCCTAGACATTGAAATTCGGTATCGTTGTGCAAACCTCGTGTGAACAACGTCTCCTGTAAATATTTACCATGCCGTCGGCAGCATGTTGGCTGCAGTAGGCCGCCGCTTTGGCGCCTTCGACATTGAAACTTGGTATCATGGTGCATACATCATCTGAGCAACGCCTTCTCGAAACATCCACCATGCCATCTGAGGCATGTTGGCTGCAGTACGCCGCCACTTTACTGCCCTCGACTTTGAAGCTTGATGTCTTGGTGCATAACTCGTGTGAACAACGCCTGCACTTGACACTCACCATGCCATCGGCAGCGTGTTGGCTGCAGTACGCCGCCACTTTACTGCCCTCGACATTGAAGCTCGGTGTCTTGGTGCATAACTCGTGTGAACAACGCCTGCACTTGACATTCACCATGCCATCTAAGGCACGTTGTCTGCAGTAGGCCGAGGTGTTGCTGCCCTCGACATTGAAGCTCGGTTGCTATGCGCATGAAGGATACAAGCAAAGCTTGCTCGTTACATTTACCATGCGGTCGGAAGCATGCTGTCTGCAGTACGCCGCTTTGCTGCCCTTGACATTATAGTTTGATTGCTTAGTGCAGGACGCATGTGAGCAACGTCCCATCCTGCCAGAAGATTTGGTCGGCAGCCAAATACCCCAGGACGCTCAGTCTAGGGAGTGTTGAGATATATTTGTCGTTGGGCTGACCGGTGTGAAGCATCAGTTCGACAAACGCAAGCATCCAGAACACATATTTCAGGGTCGCGCAAACATCATTTTCACATATTTTAGTGTACTATTAGGCTTGTTATACACGTACTGTGTTACGAGTGAACACGCATGTGTGTTTATTGCGGATGATCCGTTCGGCGTCACACGTGAAAAACCCTCCAAGCCAGTCGCTTTAGTTGCCGACGAACAGTTCAATATGCTTATGCTCGCATATAAATGGGCCCCGACAGAGCAACGGCAGCATACTGATGATCTGCAATACAATGCGTCCGTCGTCAAATATGTCGACGGGTGCTATAGTTTCCGCTGCAACCTGGACATGCGACGTATGTAGTCGTATTGTTTAAATGAGCAGCAGCGACGTCAAGAGGCATCACCAAAACACATACCGTTCATTACCGAACGAACCCAAACTAACATGGGAAACCTCTGTCAGGTGACGAGTTGTAGTGGCGATAGCTAATGGTGCGGTCGATGCGAAGGATGGGCTTACTGTTTGTGGCAAGGGTATAGGGGATGGTACTGGTGGCCATTAAAACCTGTGACTGTTTATGGAAAACGTTTACATAGTCCGTACTGTGATGTACGCGAAGCATCAATGGTATGTTGTACAGCGCAAACACCAAACGCCACCTAGAGTGGGTCAAACCTTAGGCGGCGGACTGCTCACGGCGTGCACTGCTGATTTAAAACGCAAACCACAGGCCACAACATAGACATAATTATATATCAATTATTGGCACAGACATAGCGAGGTGTGGAAGGCACGGGACTGGAGCTTGTAACATATTTTGTGATACGTGTACTTCGTACTCCACACCGTGGCTTGTAGACCGATACAATCGAAATAACTGGCACTAAACCCGCCATGCCATTTAATGAATCGGAAAGTTAATAAGCATTCACGCCTGTCAACGCAAGCCCGTGTATTCAGGGTATTCGCTAGTTGTAGAGGTTCGTTGTGTGCGCATTTTAATACTGTAGAGTCGGGGAGATGTGTGACATTCATGTACAGTAGTAACCATCTGAGAACGGTACTTTTTTTTGTGGGTTCTGCCGATGGCTGTACTGAAAGAACCAAGGCGACAATTCACACGCCGGTTGTGTCCAACTATGCCCTGAGTGAAAATGAAAATTCGCGTTCGCGTCGATTTTTATATTTTTCAGTTTTGCTTTAGTTAAAGCCTTGAAAGGCTATTTTTGGTAAGGATTGCAAATGGCCAATTTTCAATATATTTAATTTCGGCTGGCTCAGCAAACCACATTCTAGACCCGATATTGAAAATGTGTTCCCGGAGGATTGTGGTGATTAGCTATACGATCATCATACAAGTTGTATTGTAGTAAAATATCCATTTTTGATGGCGCTGAAAATTTTTCCGTTTTCGGTTTTTTTCCTTACTGACAGTAAGGAATTAACCCCAAAACGGAAACTTTTTCAGCGCCATCAAAAATGGATATTTTACTACAATACAACTTGTATGATGATCGTATAGCTAATCACCACAATCCTCCGGGAACACATTTTCAATATCGGGTCTATAATATGGTTTCCTGAGCCAGCCGAAATTAAATATATTGAAAATTGACCATTTGAAATCCTTACCAAAAATAGCCTTTCAAGGCTATGACTAAAGCAAAACTGAAAAATATAAAAATCGACGCGAACGCGAATTTTCATTTTCACTGAGGGCATTGTTGGACACAACCGGCGTGTGAATTGTCGCCTTGGTTCTTTCAGTACAGCCATCGGCAGAACCCACAAAAAAAAAGTACCGTTCTCAGATGGTTACTACTGTAGTTCGATCGTATACCTCGGAAGCCGCTCAATTGAGAGGTGTCAAGACCATCGGATAGTGAATCAGTGATTCACACTACCACACTGGAGATTATATTAAAGATGAAAAGTGTTTCCTGTTTTCACGGTGCCCGTCAGAGCATGAACGATTTGCGAGCCCACTAAATCTAGTAACCTTCGTAACGATAAATACCATACAATTGATGTATATCGTATACGTGTTTACACTGTACTGCTACAATAGATGTATACGTTTATACATTGTACTGCTTGCCTAGGGTGCCTTCATCGCAGCCAATACCAGTACCCGTTGCCTGTTCATGACTCTACTTTTGCGAACGCGGCCGAGAAAAAAACCGAGTGAGCAGTGCCGTAAAATGTAAGGCAACGTATGAAGTAAAAAGTCGATATTTACGCATCACACACCTTGTTTACGCAAGAGTATAGGAACACCAACACCAACAATGACAACAGATACGTCTGTGTCTTGAAATGGAATAGTACAACGGTTGGTGATTGGCCAACGGCAGAAGGGAATCCCGCCAAACCATTAACGTGGACGCGTAGCAAGCCGAGCGGAAGAACAGGCTTACCCCAAGCCAATGACAAACCTCGCTACACAATAACAGAGGCACCGAAGAACAGGCACAGCTCTCGTCTCGTGGACGGTTGCAACCGTGCGAAGCCGACACACGTATGTTCACCAAGAGGAGGTATAGGCACATGCCGGTGGAGATTCGCAGTTGTCAGCAGATTCACCAACAGCAGCAACACGCATCAAAAGACCCTGAGCAATCTAAATCTCACTGCTGCAGTAAAAGCAACGGTGGCAGCATGGTACGACGATGACATGGCAGTAGATGTATCTACGTCCGTGTTGATGTTGCTACCTGACGAACACACTACTACTACTAGTACTACTACTGCTGCCTGGGTCTTTTGACCTACAACAGGAGCCCGTCCGGCTGTAGTGTCGATGCCATCTAAGCAATGGAAAGGTTTGGGACATAATTTGCAAATATTGTACGCATACACACGTAACTATACAAAGATGAAACAACTTGTGAATTTCCCGACAAATTGACATAGCTGGCTTGTAGCGTTCCTAGCGAGTAAATTATATTTATGATCTAAATATCACGAGCGACGACATCGAACACCATATAATGCGGCTGTGGTGTCCAGTTATTTACGAAGCGTGTTAAACGCCAGCGCCGCGATGGCTGTAGGGGTACCCACCGTACGAGTCTATACGTTTGAACTATGATTACGATATAATGACGGAGGCCAGACTTATGGATACAAAAGGATATTTAAGGGAATGCAAGCTCTTGAGAGCTCGACATACGTTTTCCGGCCGAACATGTCCTGCATATGAGCGTGGTCTTTCCGATTGTACAGGTCTGGTAAGGGTGCTTTCGAGCGTTTGTGTGAAATGCAGGTTGCCGAACTGACCATCGTAGCATCCCCTGTTGGCCTGGCACGGTATATAAAGAAGTTTCGATTATTGCAACAGAAACAGCGCTCGCTATATAGACGTTGTGTTATAGGTCGCGCTCCACGAAGCATGAGTGAAACAAATCACGAGCGAACGTTTACAGTAGTTGATATAGGTGCGCCGGCGCCCGAACTTCGGTTACGGTGGCTACAGAAAATGGCCTGGAGTCAAATGAAATGTGGTAACATGTTTGGGCGAGTGCTAAGAAAACAATTCGTTCTCCTGTACGGAAGCGTCCTATCAGGCGCCTACCTTTGAAGGCGACATGGTATTACTTATAGTTGCCAGCCGGAGTCAGCAACGACAAGATTATCAATTGCTCGACTTAAGTACTGTCGGTGATATACCCATCCAATAAAGACATTTAGCTGAGACGGCTGTATCATCCAAAAAGTAGTGCTACCGGAATTTGAAAGTACAACCCGATGGACGAATCTCCTGGAATGGCCTAGGCACACAACAAAAACTGACGGTTTTAGTATCAGGAGCCATGTCATTCGAAATATAGGCGAGACAAAGCGTGCTACTGCTAAGATGGTAGCACTTATTGTCTGGTTTGTAATGACAGCAGATATTTGCTTTACCATTACTAATTTAAGGCGATTTTAGTTTTGTTTTTCTTTGGCTTAACAATCTGTCAAAACACAGTTTGGGCATCTCCCTGAAAATGGACGAAGACGGAGACTACGTGTACTTGGAGCGGGTAAGAAACAAAGGTTCAACGTGAATAAAACCCACGGTTATCACACACGCGATTGGTTCCAAACCAATATGTTATACCTAGACGTTTCCGGGAATATATTTTTCTGATTTGTATGATCGCGCTCATTTTGACGCTTCGTATCCGTATATTCTGCATAGGCAGGATAGCTGGTTCCCTATATTCTGCATTGGGTGTGTACTATAGTAACCCACACAGTATATGCCAAGATGAACTACATGTCCACAACATTTCCCGTCAACTTGATATTGTATTTCGGGGCGGGTTCACCGTGCTCATGGATCCCGCTGAATCGCGTTGAGGCCTATCTGGGGAACACACGCCCAACGACGGCAACGTCAACGGAGAAGTGTCTGTTAACCTTCATCCGACGAGCCTACCCCTGTACCGGCAGCAACTGTGTGCACACAGTCATTGCACGCAGGCACGTGTTGAAGCGAAACAAACAGCAATTTGGAATATGTGCTGGACCAAGTACTGTTGCACGTTTTACACGCAGCGATGACCGCGCATGTCGGTACCAACTGGACCAAGTACTGCTGCACGTTTTACACGCAGCGATGACCGCGCATGTCGGTACCAACGTAGATTACTTTAATCTCATAGCAATAATAATAAACATGGACCCGGGAAGTGCAGGCGGTTGCTGTGTTTTTTCAAAGTGCGCTTCCAAGTTTTCGTCGGGTATACAGATGGGTTCGAAACAACGAACTCGCGAGCTCCAGTAAACAGCAGAATGAAAAAAAACGAGAGTGTTAATATACTGTTGGGAATAATGATAAACTCGCGAATAAGTGCATCGGGCCGACCGCGAGACAGCTGGGGCAGAATTAAAACGAGACAAGACCACAGCGACTACGTTGCCTGGGTGACATTGGTACTGCTGTTGTAGTTTACCCCGGCTATACATGACTCCGAGACGAAGTACGTCGTTGGTGCAAAATTGTTGAGAGATATGTGTCATAAGGATAGTATTACAGAAAGTATATACATAGAGACCGAACTAAAGTATGGAAGTGACCACCTTAAAGGGCAACCTGTCTACATGAGTGAAAACGTGAGTCTTTATTGGCAGCGCAAAACAAACACAACATATGTAGAAGTTTTCGGCCGGTTGGTGATAGTCTCGTCATGAAGAAAGTGAAAATCGGATGCATTTTAATGTATGCATTCGACAAGCGCATAGCAACATATGTCACGGCTAAATACAACAACAAGGTTGCCGCGTTGGCTAGTGGAGGGCGCGGTCGGCATATTTTGGTTGGGTTTGGAAGTCTATAGAACGTCAGCAGGAGCAGCAGCCGCAGCAGCGATGGCAAGATATGCCACATACTCAGGGTTTCGACGAACTCGTACCTATTTTCGTTCAGTGCGTACCGTCCAGGACACAACACCAGTCATGTGCGGGCATGGCCGCCCACATGCAAACCCATCACGGATCGGTGGCGACATGCCGCGACACGTGACAGACGCTCCGCGGCACGGCGCGACACGTGCCGCTGCATTTCGTGACATGCCGCGGCATGTCGCGATAAGCCGCGACACGTAGGGTGAGGGTTATGGTTAGGGTTATGGTTAGGGTTAGGGTTAGGGTTAGGGTTGGCGACACTCGCGGCGCCACCTCCCGCAACACTCGCCGCGGCACGCCGCCGGGTGTCGCGGCACGTGTCGCGACACGTGCCACGAAATAAACAAATACTAACAGCAACGTCGCCAAATGTCAACAACAACAACAACAACAACAGCCGACAAAACTTTGAGCACAATGTGCAACGCTTCTACTGCTGTCACAAGTGCCGCCAAAGCTATGCAGAGTGTCTACGAGTACTGCTGTACAAATCGGCGCCAGGCGTAGAAAACAATACGACCGTATTTATAGCATGCCTTCGGAGCGAGGGTTAGGGCGGGGCACCCTCTATCGATGATGCCTACTGTTGTAATGTGCTTTGCGACGTGGTCTGATGGCGGCAGGTATCTTTATTGCCTGCACAAAATAAGATTTTCCAGCCGTCTCGACCTTGTACGTATATGTAAGGGACCCCCCAACAGACACAAACACTTACCCCTGCCTGGTACAGTGTCACATGTATACGCCGAACAGCAGTAAAGAATTGCTTTCGACACGCAAGTCACGCCAAGGCCGTCTTGAAGGCTGTACAACGCCAGTTCCTACAAGGCAAGCGCTCTGTGTTTGTCCGCAGGCAAAGTTATTGTATGCACCTTGTTTACGGGAAGTTGACGAGTCCTATTCAGAGCGTAAACGTATATACAAGGAATATACAACCGGCATGCCGAAACAAGTACCCGTACGTATCTACGTACCACGCCAAACAATATGCGTCCGAACAAACTCCAAATACGGAACAACAAGTGCAGGTCAGCATCCCCACGTCGAGCGCAAGCAAGCACGAGATTCCTGCTGCAAGTGTGAGCACACGTGGGGTAGTCGCTGGTTTGGGCAGCCGAGCCAAGAATTTGTGCCCCCTTTTTCTTCTTGGCAGCGAAGCAAGGTGTTCCCGCGATGATGGGGGATGATGCTGACTCCGAGATCGTATGGTGGACAGTGCCACGAGACTCCGGGAAGGCTGCTGCATCCGGTGGGATCTGCTGACAGGGGAAAAGCGTCGTACTCCAAAACAACGTGGTACGTGTGGGCGCTCTGCGGGTGTGCAACAAAACGGAATGTGATATCGAGTTGAGAGTTAGCGCTGCCGGCGACGGTTCTCAGAGAGAGAAAAAAAAGGAGAAAAATATGTATGCATATTACTATGTTACAAACAATACCAGGTATGATATGAAACAATACATACCAGGTACGAGTACTCGTGCATATATACCAGTGTGTTTATATACCAGTGTGTTTATATACTATTAATGGTGTGTTTTGTTCATGCATATATACAGAGTATACGAGTATGTACCAGGACTGATACTATAACCAGGTATTATACTCGTACATCTTATACGCACACATATCGCAACCTGTGGTCACGAGGCCACGTATCGTACCTGGTGGTCAGCATAATAACCAGGTGTGTGTGTTGTGTGTGTGTTCTTCACATTAAACATTCCTTTCTACCCGTCGACACCCAGTGTCCGTGCCGATTCTTCAGGTGTGTGTGTGTGTGTGTTCTTCACATTAAACCTTCCTTTCTACCCGTCGACATCCAGCACACCCAGTGTCCGTGCCGATTCATCATCCTAAAAAGGTACCAGTTCTGTGGTCACAAAACTACGACACAGAGATACTACACTCAGTGCAGTAAGCAGAGCAGACAATGCAATGCCATATACGACAGGCAAGACCTACCCTGCTAGCAATCCAGGTGCATGCAAGAGAAAAAAAGAGAAAAGAAAGAAAAAAGCGAAAAGGAAAAATAATAGAAAGTAAACATACTGAAGCAAATCAACAATCAAGCAACCAAACAAAAGCATGACAAAATGAAAAGAAAA